>CM035121.1:122001964-122601964 GCA_020205555.1 Panax stipuleanatus | reverse complement strand
CGTGGCCTTTTTAGCTTACGTTTTAAGATATATATATATAAGTATATATATACAGTTTTTATTCGTTTGCACAGCCTAGATCGTTGATCTGTGGCTTTTACTTGCTTTTATGTATATATATATATACACTAACTTGTTCGGCCTGGATCGCTGATTCGTGGCCTTTTCAGCTTTATTATATATATAATTGACTATATAGATACTAACTTTCCATTCAGTCGGGCTTGGATTGCTAATCCGTGGCCCTTTTACTGCTTCTATACATATATATATATATATATATATATATATATATATATATATATATATATATATATATATATAACTTTACTGATTTTGTTTGGCCTGGATTGCTAATTTGTGGCCTTTTTCGCTTTAATATATATATACTAACTGTATAGATATTAACATTTATATTTCAATTTGGCCTGGATTGGAAATCTGTGGCCTTTTATAGCTGTTATAAATAATATATATATATATATATATATATATATATATATTTATTTAAATTCTAGTTGAGCCTGGATCAATTCGTGGCTCTTTACAGCTTTTATAAGTAAATAAATAAATATATATATATATATATATTTACATTCAGTCGAGTCTAGAATGCAAATTCATGGCTATTTACTGCTTTTATATCTATATATATATATATATATATATATTTACATTTTTGTCTGGCATGGATTGGAAATATGTGGCCCTTTACAGCTCTTATAAATAAATATATATATATATATATATATATATATATATATATTTACTGTCGACGCCGGGAAGAAAATTGTCCTCTTTGTACCCCTTTTTTGCTGAAGGGGGAGTCTTTTTTCCTTTTGGTGTTGTTTTCCATCCTTTTTTATCCGGAGGAAAAGAGAGGAATGCCCATATTTTCTAAATTGATATTATTCTACCCTTTTGCTTTCGCTATGTCTTTGGGGTTCCGTTTTAAAGGGTGAATTTGTAGGAAATTGGTACCGACAAAAGTGTCGACGATTTTGAAAAGATTGATTTAATTTTGATGATTGGACCGAATGAGACAGAGTCGCCAATTGGTATTTTGGAAATAGATGTACCAACTCATCTGAGTTTTAATAGTTTTCGCAAGATGGTCCAATGCATGACTCCAAAATATTGGTCTTGAAACCCGAGATTCGTGGAATTTGAGGGCTAGGTTAAGCGGGGGGAAGGTGTTAGGCACCCCCCGACTCCCGTGCAAGCATGGTACCGCATCTTATTAATTTTCTATGCACAAAGTGTGTATGTGTATGTGTGTGTGTGTTTTATTTTTCCAAGTTTTATTAGTTTTTCCTAAGTCTTTATTTTGGGTGACTTGAAAGTAGTGTTGTACCTCTTTTGCGCCTAGGTACGAAGGATTTGACTTAATGAAAAGTTCTTTTTTAACAAGATATATGAATTGAAATGATGTTTTAGAAAGTAAGATTTTCAAATCTTTTACCCGATTAGGAATCGAGGACTTCGATACTTCCTTTTATTCTTTACGTTTATTACGTGATCTACCCCGAATCGCTTTATTATTCATCAAAAGCTCTTTGCGGTTTTATTAGAAATCATTTTGATGATATGCATGCAAAAGTGTTAAAAAAAGGTCGGATCATCATCGGGCATGTAAGCCATCTCGATGAACTGAGCTCCCGCAATCAAGGTTTTCACTATCACGAGATCTTGAATCCGACCTCTCGAGACTAACCCCTCGAGTTCTTTTTCAAGATCCAAATATTACATGTACAACGATATTTACGTTATTTAAAGCATTTACATCAAAAAAACCAGTCCATCGTGGGAATCAAGTCGGATCCATTCGGGGATCTCAACATCGGGATTCCTAGGCTCACATGATTTATACGATATTAAATATACATAATGTCCACGGCTTCGATATTAGATGATTTCATTGATTGAAATCACCGTTTAAGCCATTTCGGCCTCCTTTTCACCTCTAAATATAAATTTAGGGTTATACGGGATAATCGAGACCATTTAATACAATAAATCCATAGATATACCTTGAATCTAAGCCATTCTAGCACACGGGTTAAAGCTTCATGCTTAATAACCTCTCAAAGGCTAGATTAGACTTAGATTTAGGTATATCTAGCCTCCGCGGTTGATTTACAATGTAATAAGCATAATATAATCGATAGAAATGTAAAATCTATCAACAATTACACAATATGCTTCAAATACAACAAGTTTAACTATATTCAAACAAGATATCTCATTAATCTATCATTTGAACAACATTTACAAAGAACCGAAGCTACAAAGTGTGTTATTTCACCTTGGGGGACGCGTGAACAAGCGTTTTGACTCCCAGGATGAAATTAGAACACTAGTGGGGCTTCAAGTATGTGCCAGATGGGATGATTAAGCTTCAAGTTGCTCTTTTAGTATTCCACTCGAGCCTCTCTCTCTAGAATGTCTATTCTCTCTCTAAAATATATCTCTCTCTCTTCTAAAATGAACTAGTGTGGGGGTTTTAAGCTGCCGGAGGCAGCCGCATATGTGGTTGCGGCTAGCTATAGTTATGGTTAAGGCTGGGCTAAGTGGGCCCCACAAGCTCGGCAGGTGGTCCTTCTTTCCCAGTTCGGCAGAAGTTGACGTCCGCCGCTCGACCTTCCGGATAGTCTTGGATGAATGTGGAGGGAATAGATCGATTCTAACTGGATTAGGGTTCGGGAAGTTGATACTCATGGCCGAGATATATTCACCAGGTCCAGATATTAGTTAGTTGGCTCGTCTTTGATGGCACGTCGTTCGAGGTTTGCTGAGGTGGTTTTCGGTGATCACTGTCTCAGCTTGTCGATTCTCGATCAGTTCGCAGTATGTTTGGACGTCATTGGTCCTCTGCAACACTCCCGGGGTTGTCTCTGAGATGATCCGGCTCTTTTGCCCTACCTCGGGGTTGTCTCCGAAGTAAAATTATGCTTTTTCCCTTCTACAAGGTTAGTACAAAGAAAGTAAAATTTTGAGTGTCTACATATGCCCCTCTTTGTCATGTTTATGCAATGTAATGGAATGAACATGACAAAGATTAATAGACACAGAGAATGCATGACAAGGTATATCTGATGATGCAATATCATGTATAATTGATGTGATGATATGTGAGATTTAGAGAAGGGTTACTTCCCCGGCTAGGGAAATTAAGGATTACGTTGTCGGGATTAAATCGACCTGTGCTGAATTGTGGTCAACGGATTGCACCATCAGGGTCATGCCGATGCCCTCACTGGGTTGTAGCCAACGGATTACATCATCGGGGATTTGTCGACCTGCGTAGGGTTGTTGCCAACGGATTACATCATCAGGGATTTGCCAACCTGCTTAGGGTTGTTGCCAACGGATTACATCATCGGGGATTTGCCGACCTGCGTAGGGTTTTTGCCAATAGATTACACTATCGGGGTTGTGCTGATGCCTTCACTGGTTTTGTTGCCAACAGATTACACCATCGGG
The DNA here is from genome assembly GCA_020205555.1 of Panax stipuleanatus. Taxonomy (NCBI): domain Eukaryota; kingdom Viridiplantae; phylum Streptophyta; class Magnoliopsida; order Apiales; family Araliaceae; genus Panax; species Panax stipuleanatus. The sequence goes on along the minus strand of CM035121.1, from coordinate 122,598,481 downwards.
GTTGTGCCGATGCCTTCAAGGGTTCGTTGCCAGTGGATTAAATCGTCGGGGGTTGAGCCGACGCCTTCACTGATTCATTGCCGGTGGATTACATCGTCGGGGGTCGAGCCGACGCCTTCACTGGTTCGTTGCCGGTGGACTCTAAGATACAGTATTAATTTTGACCGATTCTGGGTCTTGCGGAGTTCAATGTCGGGATTTCTGGTCTTTGCCTAACTTCTGCTGTTTCGGAGGATTTTTAGGGGTTTTCGGGCCTTAAAACTATCTCGAAAAGGTATCATCTTACATAATGTGACCATTTTAAACCCAAAATAACACGTTTTGAACATCGCGTTACCAATCGGGAGACCGTGGGGCCCACATATGGCAACTGCATATATGGTTATGGCTGGAGCAACCATGGTCAAGGCTGCCCCTGATCGAGCTTATACCCTCGGGAGGCCTCATTTTCACCCATTCCATTCGGATTTCTTCATTTTCTCTCTATAAAAACTGAGCTATTCTTCATTTCTACTCTATTTTGGCTTGATTTGGAGCGATCCGCCACCGTACATTTCTTTTTCGTGCTACAGGTAATGTCTAGACTCCGCTCTTTCGTGTTTTCATTGGTGAAAACCCGTATTTCCTTTCTTAAAGGCATTATATCTAACATGTATACATAGACAGCTAGATAAACGTGTTTATGATGCAATTCATGCCTACAGATCATCTTATGGACCGTATAGATGCGATATGTTATCATTTATCAGTTAATCTAGACATACATTATATATGTGTTAGAATAACAGTTTAAATTGATGTTTACATGCTTGGTTGTGATGGTATACCCTCATAGGGTGATTTAATACATGCTTCGGGCATGTGGATAGTCCATTTTATAGAGGAGACTCTGGCAAAAAAAATTCATGAGCCAGACGTCAGGGTCCTAGATACCTTTATAGATATACTAGGATACAATTAAAATAACGTACACATATAAAGGCACATGTAGGACATGCATGATGTGATGACCGAAATTATATTTCATGGACTTAATTTACAATTTAAAATAAAGTAGGAATATACCTGACTTGGCTTTGGTTCCTACGAACTCATTGTTCAGACATAGATTCTACGGGACCCAGTCGTTCTACATCTCAGCGGGTTTCATCTGGAGTTCGTAGATGTAGAGCTCCTTTCGAGGTTCCTATTCCCTAGATTAGCAGACGGGTACAGCGATTGACAGAACCAGCTCATCGACCTGGTGGGGAGGACCATCCTCCCATGGATGAGGAGGATATTCCTGAGCCTGAGGTTCCACCTCAGCCCCTTACTGCACCAAGATTTCTTCTTGGCATTGAGGTAGATGTCCCAGATTTGCTGGGTACAGATCTGAGCCACCATCCCTCCATTCACTTGCAGGCGAATGAGGTACGTTATTATTTATTTTCATTACTCCTTTCTATCACAGACGGGTTTTTAGAACCTTGAGGTCGTGAAGGTTCCGGAGTTTACCCAGCCAAAGGGTAACTGGTTCATCATATATGCTCTGTATCACTCGCTACATCCCGAGTACAGGGCGGTCGTGGATTCTTGGGGATTTGTGATAGTAGTGTGCATACAAGCCAATCATGTATGATGATAAAGCACGTACTTTGTAAACAATCTTATTTATTTATTAATAAAATATTCATTTATTAAAGGCATTTAATTATCTACATGTTGCTGTTTTTATAATATATAAATAACCCATAATTTTAAGCAAAGCTTTTAGAATCATGATGATGATCATGCTAATGAGATCTAAATTCTTAGAAAGTTTTAAAACTAAAATAGTTCCCAATCGTGGGATTACTAAAAAGGGGATTAGTAAATCCGGATAGATTGGTACATATGTTGCTTGCTCATTGGATGAGGATGATTGATCTCATGATCATTTGTGTGGAGACACTAAAGCAAGTATGTAGGTGCTTATTGGAGAATAAGTTCACTGAACGTGATTCGCTATGGAATACCTAATGGAGTTTTACTCGCATGTCAATAGGAATTCCTAATGTGATAGTAGTACAAGTGATCCTTGGACTTGAGATCATCATAGTATCTTGTATGTAACAAATTATACTTTGACTTATTCCTTAAGACCTTTTACGGCATATATAGGGTATGCTTGGGTATAATGAGTTACATATGGAGATAATGAATGATCAATAAAGAATCTACCACCTCTAGTAAAAGAGGAGATATGTCCTATGTGATTCGTTAAATGACAACCCAGGAATCCTTGGCCAAGGTGAAATGAAATTAGAAAGGAGTTTCTAATTTGCATTATTTGGAGTTGTGCATTTTCTAATCGAAATATATATAATTAAATAAAATAAGACTTGACAGTAAATTCATGTCTTATATTTAATTGGGACATTGAATGGTGGAAGGATTGAATTGTACGGAACTATTAACTCACATGTTCTTTTATGATTAATGTTGAAATCTATATTATCTGGAAAGTCGTTGATCGCTAGGGAGGCTTATCCCTATTGTAGAATAAATATTATTTATTTAAATAGATTATTAGTTTAATTTATTTATTTAAATAAGATTAAAATTGTTTTAATTGATTTATTCACAACCGGTTTAATATGGAGAACCTAAAGGGTCACACCATAAAAGGAAGAATAAATATTTAAGAAGGTAATGTCATAATCGTAATAATGCATTAAGTATAATTAATTTAATCTATGGTGATAGAATAAATTAAATAGCTTAATGTTTATTATTTAATATTTTGGAAATATTAAATATAAATTAATAAGAGGAGTCTTATTAATATTATTACAATTATTATTATTTTAATTTCTAAAGGAGTTTAGTAATTAATTTAATATTTAGTACTCTCATTTATTCCTAATAAGATTAGGAGACAAATTAATTAAATGAATTTAATTAATTATTCCCATGTGGTGGGAAGCCTAAATTAATTAAAGGAGTTTAATTAATTAAAAGAAATCCCATGTCTAATAGGATTAGAAGGGTTGACCAATGTCTATATAAGAGAAGTCTTATAATAGATATTAGATTGATGCAATTTCAATTGTTGGAGAGTACTCCTTTTCTATAGAGAATAGAAAACTAAGCCAAACACCCTCCTTGATAATTCATCTTCCTTGGTGGATCACCTCTAGAGGCCAAACACTTGGGTGGCTAACGTTGATCAAAGAAAGGAATCTAACCCGGAAATTCAAGGAGATCACGAAGAACAAGGAGTTGAACTAGTACCTGTGGAAGCTTCGTTCTACAAGGGTATGATTCCATAACTTCTTATTTATCGTTTTAAATTAATAATTTGCATAAAGTATGATCCGGGTAATGGTTTTGTAGAAATTTTTTAAACTCTGATATACCATGCTTCCGCTAATTTTTGCAATTTGATTGCGTCACGATTTCGTACAAACCCAACAGTGGCATCAGAGCCAAATCTTTATGCAATTATTAATTTATTTTTGATTTCATATACATATGGGTATGTATTTAAAATAATTTATTGGGCATAATTTTATTGTATAAAATTATTTTATTTTTTAAAAAAAAAAAATAAAAGACTTTTTTTGGGACGAATCACAATTTTTTTTTTTTGGTGCTAATCTTGAATTCTACAAAGAAAAGGTGTTGTCTCTTTCTTACTCCAAAAAGAAGGTGACCCATCAGGAAAGGACTTTTTTAATAAACCTGCAGGACTCTTTTAATAAAAGAAGGTGACTTCTTTTTAAAAAATAAATATGATATATTTATATATTATATTCTAAATAATTTTATAATTAAAATAAAGAGTTTATTTTAATCTTGAAATTGGATTTCATGCAATTTAAAATTGCCCATTAAATGATACTCATATATATATAGAATGTTTTAATTCATGAGATGAATATTTATTTATTGATATATATGGTGATATGTATGAAAATAAATGGGGATTGATTATGGACTATTTGACCAATGTGATTGGATTTTATTTTAGTTGAATGCTTGAATGAATGGGTTTTATTAAATGGGGTATGCGTACCTCGTCTTCTCTAATTTTTTTTTCTTGATGTAAAATTCTATCTCCCTCCTATATACTTCCCCTTGACTGTTGATCAAGGTTTCTATTTAAATTAAATAGTTTAATGTAATAAGAATAGTTAGAATTATCTTGAAGAAATTGGAGACCAAGGAGCAAGGAGCGCGTGAAGACCCGTTTGTATGGAGCCCGGGTTTAAATGTAATAGTTATATTTAAATTTAAATTCTTGCACTCCTAGGTTTGACCTTTTGGTTCACTTGGTGGCTCTAGTGAACCAAACTAGAATAAAAGTCCATAATCAATCCGGGTAGAATATAATATTCTATATTGCATGCTAAATATTATATATATTATATTTTATGCAAACATGCTTCGCATGTTTAATAAAATGACGCGTATTTTATATATATATGTGCATGCGCGCTAAACAAGATGAGACAAATAATAACAAACCCCTCAAAGAAATAATATTAAGTCCGAAGCGTTCAAATGATATTTGGAATATCGAACGTCGCCTTCTAGCATGATAAATTAATAGAGTATTAAATATTTAATATGAGCTTGTTGTGCTATCCACAAGGCGAGTATTGCGTATTTAAGATGTTAATTAATCACATTTGATGCTTATCAAGAAAATTGAACGATCTAGTCTTGTTGTGCTATCCACAAGGACGAACATTTTTCTTTTTTGAATTTATGGAAGTGCTAGGCTGGACTTAACTTAAATCATTTTAGTTCGGATGTGCACACACTTGACCATTATGATTTAAGAGGCAAAATAAAAGGAGTTATATAGTGTTGTAATTGACAAGAGTTGTCTACCTATTTATTTGTATATCGCTTGTTGTGCTATCCACAAGGTTATATACATTTGAAATGGGATCCTTATTCTCACTAGCAAATCTTTAATTAGATGTTGCCGAACTATATAAGTGAGGGTAATATAGTTTGATAAAAATAGTGGGAGATACCAATTTAAAATAAAGACCTAAATTTATTTTGGTATGCAAAATTAATAAAATGAATGTTTGCTAAAATGTTGTTTTTCACATGCAAAATTTTAAAAATGTCAAAATCACTAATTTCACTGCGAAGCATACTTGATGCTAATAAGCTTACCGGGCCGAATTATATGGACTGGCTAAGAAATCTGAGAATAGTTCTCACTGCTGAAAAGATTTCTTATGTCCTAAACTCACCTGTCCCTGGAACTGTTCCAGAAACAGTCTCTGAGGAAGAGATTGCCACCATTGTAAAGTGGCAAGATGATGCATCTGTGGCTCAATGCATCATGCTCGCATCCATGAATAACGAGCTTCAGCGTCAGCACGAAAACATGGATGCTCCTACTATGTTGATTCACCTCAAGGAGTTGTATGGTGAACAAAGTAGGACTGCTAGATATGAGATATCTAAGGAGCTCTTCCGATCTCGGATGACCAAGGGCAAAGTGAACATAAAGGAACAAAAGAAATCTGATCCAGCTAGCAAAGGAATGTGCTTCCATTGCAACGAGCCGGGTCATTGGAAGAAAAACTGCAAGAAGTTTCTGGCAGACAAGAAGCTTGGAGAAGCTTCGACTTCCAATCAAGGTTTGTTCATGATTGAAATTAATTTTTCAGAAAGTCAAAATTCTACTTGGGTATTGGATACCGGCTGTGGTTCTAACATATGTAATAATGTGAAGGGACTGGTCAGAAGTAGAAAGCTGAACAATGATGAGGTGATCCTACGAGTAGGGAATGGAGCAAAGGTTGCTGCATTAGCTGTAGGAACTTATTATTTAGCAATGCCTTCGGGCAAGTCCATTTATCTTAATAATTGTTATTATGTTCCGAATATTATTAAAAACATTATTTCAATTTCTGTATTGGATATGGAAGGATTTAACGTTGTTATAAAGAACAATAGTTGTTCTATTTATAAAGACGATGTTTTATATGGTATTGGAAATTTGCGAAATGGACTTTATACACTTGACTTACAAGAAAATATATTTCAAATTGAACAAACTAAGAAAAGGAAAAGAGATGATATTAATTATACCTACATGTGGCACTGTAGACTCGGTCATATCAATGAAACAAGATTATCCAAGTTGCATAAAGATGGGCTCCTCGAGCTATCCGATTATGAATCATATCCAACTTGTGAATCTTGTCTCATGGGTAAAATGACTAAATCTCCTTTTAGTGGAAGAGGAGAAAGAGTTACAGAGTTGTTGACATTGATTCACACAGACGTTTGTGGGCCTATGACAACAAGTGCACGGGGTGGGTATTCTTATTTTATTACTTTCACTGATGATCACTCAAGATTTGGATATGTGTATTTAATGAAATACAAGTCAGAATCATTTGAAAAGTTCAAAGAGTTCAGAAGTGAAGTAGAGAAACAAACGGACAAGAGTATAAAGATACTTCGATCAGATCGAGGCGGAGAATACTTAAGCAGTGAGTTTCTCAATTGTCTCAAAGAAAATGGTATAATCTCACAATGGACTCCTCCAGGTACACCACAGTTAAATGGAGTATCTGAAAGGAGAAATCGAACACTGTTAGACATGGTTCGATCCATGATGAGTTTTACCGACCTTCCAATTTCCTTCTGGGGATATGCCCTAGAAACGGCTGCATACCTACTTAACAAGGTACCTACCAAATCCTCCCCAAAGACTCCATATGAGATGTGGAAGGGGAGGAAACCAAATCTTAAGCATGTTAAGACTTGGGGTTGTCCATCTTATGTCAAAAAGTTTTAACATGATAAGCTACAGACTAAATCCGAAAAGTGTAGATTTGTGCGATACCCTAAAGAAACTGTAGGGTATTATTTCTATCATCCAACTGATCAAAAGGTGTTTGTTGCGAAACATGCTGCCTTCTTGGAAAATGAGTTTATCCATGAAGGGGTCAGTGGGAGTAAGATATATCTTGAAGAAGTTCAAGAACCACAAATTACCACGGATCAAAGTCAGGTACCTGACCAAGTAGAAGAACCTACTATGCCACACCCTGTTCGTAAATCTGGAAGAGTACCGAAGATACCTGAGAGGTATGGATTCGTTATAGAGGATGACGATGAGGTACACATCATGAATGATGATGATCCATTGAATTACGAACAGGCTATGAGTAATAAAGACTCAGGGAAATGGCTAGAAGCCATGAAATCCGAAATGGACTCCATGTATGAAAACAAAGTATGGACTTTGGTTTCACCACCTGAAGGCATTAAGCCTATTGGGTGTAAATGGGTCTTTAAAAGAAAGACTGGAGCGGACGGCAAGGTAGAGACCTATAAGGCCCGACTGGTTGCAAAAGGTTTCAAACAAAGACAAGGAGTTGACTATGATGAAACCTTTTCACCAGTAGCTATGCTCAAGTCCATTCGGATTTTGCTTGCGATTGCAGCTTATAACGACTATGAGATCTGGCAGATGGACGTGAAAACGGCCTTCCTCAATGGAAAACTTGAGGAGGATGTGTATATGACACAGCCAGAGGGATTTGTTTCAAAGGTTGGAATAAATCAAGTCTGTAAGCTGCAACGATCCATTTATGGATTGAAGCAAGCTTCTCGTAGATGGAACATTCGTTTTGATGAGACAATCAAAGAGTTTGATTTATCAAAAATGACGATGAACCATGTGTGTACAAGAAGGTTAGTGGGAGCGCAGTTTCATTCCTTGTATTATATGTTGATGATATATTACTGATAGGGAATGAAATTTCTATGCTAAAATCGATCAAAATAAAGTTGTCTAAACATTCCTCCATGAATGATTTGGGTAGAACATCCCACATTGGGGATATAAATCTGTATTAATAGATTTAAAAGGATGTTTGGCTTAACCCATGGAAACGTATATTCATTAGATGCTAAAGGCGTTTAGCATGGCAACTCCAAAAGGTGCCTCATGATGATGAGCCATGGAGTGTATCTCTCTAAAATTGTCCTCAGTAAAAGAGAGATCGCATAAGTAACTATTATGTATGCAATGAAATATACAAGACTTGATGTTGATCAGTCATATTCTGGAGAAGATCTCTGTGAGACAGTGATAAACATCTCAAAGTACTTAACTGACACTAAGGATGTCATCATGACACATGATGGGTCTGAATTAAACTAGAAGACTAAACAGACTCAAGTTTTCAGACTGACCAAGACGACAGCAAAATCCACTTTATGGTAAGTCGTTACCTTAAAAGGTGGTGCAGTAAATTGGAAAGGTTTCAAACAGCAAAAGTTGCTGGGTTAGTGACAAAGACAAAGTATATAACTGTAAGTGAAGCTGCAAGTTGATGTTTCGGATGAAAAGTTTATTACAGAACTAGGAATAGTTCCTAAGTCTCATCTTGAATCTAAACATGTGTTGCGGCACTTTGATTAAAAAAATCATTGAAAAAGGAGAGTGTAGACTCTCAAGACAACATTGCAGATCCATTTACTAAAGCTTTAACACAACAGCAGTTTGATCGTCACTTAGAGAAGATGGGTATGAGATACCATGGCGATTGGCTTTAGTGCAAGTGGGAGATTGATAGTAATGTGCATACAAGCCAATCATGTATGATGATAAAGCACGTACTTTGTAAACAATCTTATTTATTTATTAATAAAATATTCATTTATTAAAGGCATTTAATTATCTACATGTTGCTGTTTTTATAATATGTAAATAACCCATAATTTTAAGCAAAGCTTTTAGAATCATGATGATGATCATGCTAATGAGATCTAAATTCTTAGAAAGTTTTAAAACTAAAATAGTTCCCAATCGTGGGATTACTAAAAAGGAGATTAGTAAATCCGGATAGATTGGTACATATGTTGCTTGCTCATTGGATGAGGATGATTGATCTCATGATCATTTGTGTGGAGACACTAAAGCAAGTATGTAGGTGCTTATTGGAGAATAAGTTCACTGAACGTGATTCGCTATGGAATACCTAATGGAGTTTTACTCGCATGTCAATAGGAATTTCTAATGTGATAGTAGTACAAGTGATCCTTGGACTTGAGATCATCATAGTATCTTGTATGTAACAAATTATACTTTGACTTATTCCTTAAGACCTTTTAAGGCATATATAGGGTATGCTTGGGTATAATGAGTTACATATGGAGATAATGAATGATCAATAAAGAATCTACCACCTCTAGTAAAAGAGGAGATATGTCCTATGTGATTCGTTAAATGACAACCCAGGAATCCTTGGCCAAGGTGAAATGAAATTAGAAAGGAGTTTCTAATTTGCATTATTTGGAGTTGTGCATTTTCTAATCGAAATATATATAATTAAATAAAATAAGACTTGACAGTAAATCCATGTCTTATATTTAATTGGGACATTGAATGGTGGAAGGATTGAATTGTACGGAACTATTAACTCACAGGTTCTTTTATGATTAATGTTGAAATCTATATTATCTGGAAAGTCGTTGATCGCTAGGGAGGCTTATCCCTATTGTAGAATAAATATTATTTATTTAAATAGATTATTAGTTTAATTTATTTATTTAAATAAGATTAAAATTGTTTTAATTGATTTATTCACAACCGGTTTAATATGGAGAACCTAAAGGGTCACACCATAAAAGGAAGAATAAATATTTAAGAAGGTAATGGCATAATCGTAATAATGCATTAAGTATAATTAATTTAATCTATGGTGATAGAATAAATTAAATAGCTTAATGTTTATTATTTAATATTTTGGAAATATTAAATATAAATTAATAAGAGGAGTCTTATTAATATTATTACAATTATTATTATTTTAATTTGTAAAGGAGTTTAGTAATTAATTTAATATTTAGTACTCTCATTTATTCCTAATAAGATTAGGAGACAAATTAATTAAATGAATTTAATTAATTATTCCCATGTGGTGGGAAGCCTAAATTAATTAAAGGAGTTTAATTAATTAAAAGAAATCCCATGTCTAATAGGATTAGAAGGGTTGACCAATGTCTATATAAGAGAAGTCTTATAATAGATATTAGATTGATGCAATTTCAATTGTTGGAGAGTACTCCTTTTCTATAGAGAATAGAAAACTAAGCCAAACACCCTCCTTGATAATTCATCTTCCTTGGTGGATCACCTCTAGAGGCCAAACACTTGGGTGGCTAACGTTGATCAAAGAAAGGAATCTAACCCGGAAATTCAAGGAGATCACGAAGAACAAGGAGTTGAACTAGTACCTGTGGAAGCTTCGTTCTACAAGGGTATGATTCCATAACTTCTTATTTATCGTTTTAAATTAATAATTTGCATAAAGTATGATCCGGGTAATGGTTTTGTAGAAATTTTTTAAACTCTGATATACCATGCTTCCGCTAATTTTTGCAATTTGATTGCGTCACGATTTCGTACAAACCCAACAATTTGAGGCTTTCTTCACCATTGTTCTCTGTCGCTGCCCTTGGGGCTACTTGCGAGTTTTGTCCGAGTGATGGTTTCATCAGAGTCAGTCTCTCCATCTGCTAAACTGCGAGGTTGTGATGACTCCCATGGATTGGAGATACATCACTAGTTTAGAGTTCACGGGGGATAGGGTGCCCTTGGAGCCGTCTATCACTTCGACCACGGTGTGCACCCTCCTAGGGTTTTCTTCTCAGGAGCAAGCCTTCAAGGCTCGTAGTATTCGGTCGGGATGTTTGGGCGTCGATGCTGCTCGAGGCACCTTGCAGCAGCCGTTGCCTGTCTATTTGGCAGAGAGGGATCCCATCTTGCGGCCTCTATTCCTGACCATCTTGAGGGGTTGTTTCATTCCGAACAACTCCTCCACTATTCCCTTCAGCTTGGTAGGGACTGTACGAGACGTAAGTCGTATTGGGGACTGTGACACCCCCAAATCCGGGTACTTCATTTCCACATGATTTGGTGTTCACTTTCTAATATAACATATATCTACCCAATGAATAATGTAAAATAAACTACAACTTAAATTAAAATAACTAAATCTCCCTTAAAACAAGGGTTACAACCTTCTCAAAATCAATCCCAGGGTTACTCTAACCTTGACATGAATATAATAAAGTGCGGAAATAAAACATAACATTTAATTATTACAATCATTCTCAATTAACTAAAAAAAATAAGTCTTCACTTGCTTTGCTTTCCCTTGCCCTTACTTGTAGACGGAGCATCAGCGTTATCAACCTTAACTGAAATTGTTATTTAATGCAAGAGTGAGAAAACCACAGCTCACTGGAGTTTAACAATAACATAGACATGAAAGAATATCTTTAAGAACATCTGAACAACATAGCTTGCTTCAATAATAAAGAATTGAATAATAATTCTCTATCAATATTAAAATTTGGATATAGAATTTATCTGAGGGTCATAAGACCATTGAACTCTTGTCCTAGGTTATAAATATTTCTATTTAAACCTTTAACAGTCAATAAGACTATGGACCTTAATTCGTACTTAGGGGGATCAGCCCTTCGTACCATGTATTGTGCACAACCATCTTAACACTATGTGTGGTAACCTCCCCTAGTAAATAGGGTTGTTCAACTCAGTAATTTGAATTCAAGTCCGCACCAAAGAAAGTTTGGTTTGGATAAGCTTACAAGGGTAATTTAGAATTCACGTTCATCAACTAAGGATTAGTTGAATCGACTTCCAATAATTCAAAATAAAAGAATTATGAATTAACATATGCTTTAGAAGTAAACCTAAAGCATTTAAAATAATAATTGGATCTTACTTGAACAATAAGTTAAGACCATTTCAATTAAATAAACAGTTGTCCAATACTGAAATGGAAAGGACATTCTCAACAATGAATATATGAATTCAAGAGATCATATAAAATCAATACAAGATTAGGGTTTAGAAAACTTGCGTAATTTAACGAGTTTAGGGTTTAGAAGACTTGCCTCAAGCGCAAGCTACTTAACACAATTCACGTACTTTAATACTTCCTACACATATATATTCAATCACAATAACCTAAATTAGTTAACACGTAACTAATTCACATAAGTGGTTAACCCTCATGGTTAACTCACATTCTGATTAAATAGTAATAATAATCAACCATCACATAGTTAATTACATCACCTACATATTCATATAATTAAATTAATTATGTATTTAACTCAATTATAATTAAACAATTATAATTCAAACACTTAATCAAATTATAATTACTTAAATTATCATTACATTTTAAATTATAAACAATTTATAATTTAAAATCAATTAAACCACATTCATGCATTTATAATTACACAATTTATAATTAATCATGTATTTATCAATTATAATCAATAATTAACTAAACTATAACATGCATTATAATTACATAATTTATAATTAATTATGTAATTATCAATTAAAAATTCATAATTAAACATGCATTTATTAAATTATAATTACATAAATTATAATTTAAATTAAAATAATTAAACTTCTATACCTTATAATTTCACAAAATTTATAATTTAAATTACACATTTACTCTTAATTATAATTAATAAAATTATAATTAAGTAACTTATTAAACAATTATAGTTTTAAATACCATATTAGGTTTTCAAAATTTCTTTTATTTTCCAAACATGAAATTATCATAATCATATAACAACATGTTATATCATTCAAAATATATATCCCCTTATCCATGAAAAATTAAACTAAGGTCTTTAAAATAAACTGTACAAGCAAGCAAAACTTAATGCCCAAGCACTGTGCCCGGCGCAGCTGCGCTGCCAGCTGCCTTTAAACCAGCGCAGCTGCGCAGGGAAGGAATCTGGGAAGGACAAGCGGCGCAGCTGCGCTGCTCCTGGCCTTGCTGCCGGCGCAGCTGCGCAGCAACTCAGCCAGACGCAGACAGCCACGTTACTCTGCTTCACCGATTAACCCATACAAGCCAACAACGCCAAAAATACAGTACTATAGACTCTGTAAAATATATATACGCTATTACACATATATGAAGCATGCTTCCAAAATACAAAATCATTTAAACAATGATAATCATAAGTTTTGAAATCTATTTTGGCCATTTTTATGAAAACTCATATTTTCATAAAATAATTCTCTGTAATAAAATTTTCTTACCAATTCCACTTATAAAACATGCATTATGTTTGAAATTGAAGATATTATCACAACAATTCTAAATAGGCATATTAACACACAATCAAATCATAACTTTTACTCTAAAATTGGCCAATAACATACAAAATCATAAGAATGTCAATTTCTCCATTAAAACATGTTCTGACAAAATTTTGATTTCTGAAAATCCTTGATCATGACATACAATTCATATAATAACCATTATAAACACAATTTATATATGTACATCATATTTGTATAACTTTCATGCTAAATCATAAACACAGAGAACTCATATTCATGAATATTATAAAGAAAACACATAGAAATATAATTTAATTGAAATAATACCCTTTTTGCTTAGATGATTGAAGATAATAATGATTCCCTTCAAGCTTCTCAAGCTATACATTTTCTCTCTATCTTCTTCTCTGTTATTCTTCCTCTCTGCTCTCTCTTTTCTTCTTAGTCTTAGGCTTAAACTAACGTAGTTTTTCCTTACGTAGTATATAGATATATAACTGACATATATTAATAATATACGTACTAACTAATATTTAATAATCCAATTAAATTAGGAGTTACAAAATTTAAAAGTCCTTTTGGCTTGTTTGGCAACAAGAAAATTAGAAACTAGTTTTACTAACTTAGGCATGGTTTAGGTAAATTAGGTTTAAGCTAGTTTAAGGGCCCTGTTTGGCAACAGTCTTTTAAAACAAAAGCAAGGGCCTTGTTTGTTTAAAATTATTTAAAATCTTTTTTCTTTATTTTAATAAATCATTTGACGCATACTTTAATGTCACATTTTAATTAATTAAATATTAATCATCTAATTTAATCAATTAAAATCTAACATCAATAAATCACATAAAATTGCCACATAATTATAATTACTCGCTAATTATAATTCATGTAACACTTCATCACATAATTCATCTAATTTAATTATCTCAATTAAATTAGAATTATAATATAAAATTAATATAGATTAATTAAATAAGCATTACACATTCAATTAATTAATATATACACTTAATTAAATCACTCCATAAATCACATAATTTATTTATTTAACTCAATAAATAAATCACATAAAATATTTATTTAATTTAATAAATATTTAAAATTAAATATAAAATCACAATCGTTACAGGGACTACGATTGGGGATCGTTTACATTCGCTCTCTTTCTGCATGGGATGCGACTGCTATCCGAGTGAATTACCGATGCTTAGGTCGGATTTTATCCGTTTCTTCTTGTAAGTTCTTTTGACCGAATTTCATTTATTTGACTATTGATTTGTTTATCTTCTTCCCACAACTAATGTAGGGTTATTTTGCATTGATAGTTCTGGGCTTATGAGAGGCTTCCATGTCATCGCCCCATAGGTCATCTGTTAGTCATTGGGCATTTGTGCCCCAATATCCTGTCCTTTTTACTTTTTAGCTTTCACATGTATCATAGGTATGACAGTGATGTTTATGAACCTAATGTACTTGGCAAATATCTATATAGAATGCTTTCTATTCATTCATCGCACATGCTATTTTATCACTTTTTATGATGCATGCTTCAGATATATTTAAATGATTGGATAGAGATTGACCCCTGTATGGTCTTATTGACACAGTTTTTATAGATGTCGTCCTCCGCTATGGCGCATTTGGATTACCTTCCTCCTAGCCATATCGCTACCAGTTTGAGAATTTGGTATGATCAGTTGCCATATACCGACCATGTCGCTATCAGTCGCATGTTAGGCCACTCCATGTATCTGCTGTTCTTTCAGGTTCCAGAGGGATTTATTGCCGAGATACTCAGGTATTGGACTCCTGAGCGTCATGTCTTCCGGTTCGGCTCGGCCGAGTTAACTCCTACTTTGGATGAGTATGGTCGCATTTCAGGATTATCGATGGAGGGGCCATGTGCTCGGATGGCCTTAGGCCATATACGCCGCCAGTTCATGACAATGACTGGACTTAGGAGTACAGTTGTGTTGGCCAAGGTGGGTGGTAGCCACGTTATCTCCATGGACTTTATGATCAATCGCTTCGCTTCTGCGGATAGTTTTGCTATTTATCACGGAGACTTTGCAATTTCAGAGGAGCGATGGGACCTTGCCTGGGGTGGATGCCTTTGTTATGTGCCTCATAGCCTATCTACACATGCCATTTTATACTGACCATCTGGATGTGGCGATGTCGATGGCTATTAGGGCTCTCAGAGATGACTTTACTATACTTCCCCTTATTCTGGCTGAGACATTGATATCATCTTCTATCTGCCATACCGCCGGGGATCAAGAGTTCAGAGGTTGCCCCGTGCTCCTATATATCTGGTTGATGACGCAGCTCAGACCGATCTGGCGGCTTCATCGTCATGGGTTTTATTTTGGACATGGCTTATCCCATGTCTACTCATATCGCCCGACTTCTTGCATCGATGAGGCATCCAGGACTTCATTTCTGGGGGCCATGGAGGAGCCTTTTTTTATAGTAATATATTTTGGGTATTGCTCCTTTCTGAGTTTCATCACCCATGCAGCCGACCTGGATTTCCTCCCTTTGGCGGGTTGAGGAGTGTGACGCCCTATCATCCTCTGGCGGTGATGGGTCAGTTTGATCAGTACCAGGAGGTCCATGCATTTGAGGGGATTGAGGATTATCACTTCCCTATCTGCTCAGTTACTGAGGCTGATTTGGCTCAGGTTTATGGGTTTTGGTCTCATCGACAGACAACATAGTTTAGAGATTGCCATCTGGGCCGTTCAGCAGAGTATTCAGCTTGGTTCGAGTCGGATTTGGCACCAGACACGGTAGACCAGATTGAGCCAAGGTCTTTATCCGGGGATGATGTTGGATCCACAGATGGTGAGGAGCCTATAGAGGATCCTATATCTCCGACTGAGGATGATTTATTTGCAGAGTTGACAACTTCTTTAGTGTGCCCTGTCTCGCGTTTGGCCTCAGTTTCCATGGAGGCAATGGATAGGCAGCTTCGCTTGGTGACCTTTGAGAGGGATCAGGCTCGGGCTCTGTTATTGACCACCGTAGCTGGTCGGGATGCTGCTATCATTGAGAGAAATACAGCCCGTGCTTCCCGAGACCAGGCCCTCGTTGACAGAGATGAGGCCCAGACTTTCTCAGATGGACTCATTTGTCACGTACAGGGTGTAGTGCAGAGTCGAGAGGAGGTTTTTCGTATGGCAGCAGAGATGCTGAGACAGGTTGATATGCTGGAGCACGAGTTCAGAGATGCTCCCCCGACTGCAGAGACTGCTGGATATTTGTCTATGTTGGCTCGTCTCACCACTGATTTATAGCTCTATTTTATTTCCCTGTATAGACTTTGTTATTATCACTTGTCATAGGTTAGAATCAACTTTTGCATTCTAAACAGTTGTATATATTAAAAAGAAATAAGTTCAGTTCACTTCCCTTGTTTGAGCATGTCTAGCCATGTCCACTGTTACCATTTTCGCTTCATGATTTATTATGTCGACATAGAACTGGTCTCGTCATGTGACATCAGATTCGGCGGGAGTGCTGCTGAGATATCGCTAGGTCTTCTCCGAATGAGCCGTAGATTAGGTGGGCTTTATGGATACGGTTTTGATTTCTGTATAGGTTAGGATTTGAATAATAGGAAAGTGTTTGGATTTTTCGAAGGTTAGACCGCACCATAAATGGCTGCCTACGTACTCCTACAGATAGGAGATCAGGTCTTTTGTAGTTCGGGTTCAGACTTGAAAAACTAGACTTGATATATTTTTTTCTCTTTTTTTCATTTTATTTTCTTTTTTTCTTTTTTTTTTTCTTCTTTTTTTTTATCAAGACATAGTAGTCCAGTTTGAAAGAGAAAGGGGTTTCAGACATAATACCGTTTCACCGAATCGTAATTGATCAATTGCGAGAATTCCTCACCGTCCATCTCTTCCAATTTCAAAGCTCTGCCCGATAGGATTGCTTTAACAAGAAAGGGTCCTTCCCAATTTGGGGCAAATTTTCCTTTAGCTGCATCCTGGCCTGGAATGATCTTCTTCAGCACCAAATCATGCTCGTTAAATTCTCGAGGTCGCACCTTCTTGGTATAAGATCGGGATATTCGCTGCTGATAGAGTTGACCGTGAAAGATAGCAGCAGCTCTCCTTTCATCTATCAGGGACAACTGATCGTATCGATCTTGTATCCATTGGCTTTCCTCTATCTGGGCATCCAGCATCACTCTCAGTGATTCCATCTCCACTTCGACAGGAAGTACAGCCTCCATACCATATACCAGTGAGTAGGGTGTTGCCCCAATCGAGGTTTGAGTCGACGTTCGATATGCAAGTAGGGTTAATAGCAATAGATCAGGCCATCCACGGTGATTTGCTGACATCTTCATCATTATCTTCTTGATATTTTTATTAGCCGCTTCCACCGCGCCGTTCATTTTTGGACGATAAATAATCGAATTGAGGTGTTTGATATTGAACTTACTGCATAGTTCCCTCATCATCTCGTTATTCAGATTCCTCGCGTTGTTTGATATGATAACCTCGGGTTCTCCATACTGACAGATGACGTTGTTTCTAATGAAACCAATGATGACCTCCTTGGTGACCCTGGGGAAAGAAGTTGCTTCCACCTACTTGGTAAAGTAGTCAATCATAGTGAAGATGAATCGATGACCGTTACTGGCTTTAGGCTCAACTGGTCCTATTACGTCCATTCCCCACATAGAAAAAGGCCATGGTGATTTCATGCAATGTAGCTAATTCAGAGGCGCATGAATAATGTTGGCGTGGATCAGGCATTGATAGCAACGCTTGACATGATCATCGCAATCCGCTTAGAGGGATATCCAGTAGTGTCATGTCCTCATAATCTTCTTGGAAAGCAGAGATCCACTCATATGTGCTTCGGACACTCCACCATGTATTTCATTCATAAGTCGCTGGGCTTGATCTTTGTCGAGACATCTCAGTAGTCCTACACCTGGGTCTCTCTTATAGAGAGCATCTCCACTTAGGTAGAAATTCATGGCCATTTTCTGTATTCTCTTCTTCGCGGCTGTACTCATCCCTTCAGGGGTTGACTGATCTCGTAAATATTCTTTTATATGGTGGTACCAAGGTGGTCTAGCAGGTGCTATTTCATCTGATATCTCCCCTACATTGTTTCCATATGACGGTGTATTCTGCACAGTGAAGGTGATGACCGACATTCCCCTTCTTGCTGACAGGTTTACTAGTGAAGCTAATGCGGCCAATGCATCGGCAAAATCATTTCGATTCTGGGGAATATGATAAAGGCTATTGATAAGTACATAATATTCGATGATTATTATTCCTTTATATTTAGTTTTATTACATGTTTCATATGGATATGTGCTTAATAAGGTGTTTTATTGTTTTAGGTGAATTAAGCTTAAATGAATGAAATGAATTGGAAATGATCTAAAAGGATGAAATTTAGACCAATTGGGCTGACCCAATTCGGCAATTGATGGAGCCGTACAATTAAAGGAATTAGCAAGTGGGCCTTTTAAGTATTCTAATACTTAAGCATTCATGTGGGCATTCTCTTATTACAATTGGGCACGAATTCCTACTCCTAGAAGCCCACGAATTGAAGGAACAAACATTCCTATTAGCTTTTGGATTTAGCAGCTGGAAAAGGATTGTTAACAAGCTTCTCACAAGTCAAGTAGGTCACGAATTGAAGTTTCATGCAATTCAAGTGGGCTATGAAATAAGTAAATAATTAAAGGATTGGCCCAGCAGCACTTCTCTTATTCCTATACGGATTTTATGATATTAAACTCAAGGATTGTTACTCGAAGAAGGGCCACGTTATCATCATCAAGCAAAAAGGAATTCCAAAATTAGTACTGTAGTCCAAGCACCTCACGCTCAATTAATCCAAGCACCTTGCAAATAAATGTAGTGGGCCACGAACATGTAATCATGACCACATGGATTCACCAGCTTCAAAAAGGAAGAGGTCAGCAATTGAAAGCTGAAAAGTGTGAAATCCCGCTGGGGCGGGGTATTTGCTTTGTGAACCCCCGCTGGGGTGGGTAGGCGGTATATCTATTGCTAATTTCCTTTCGCGAATAGAACTCGGCATAATCAAGGAAGGCAGCTAGGGTATGGAAGGCTTAGGTTTTAATAGTTATAAAAAGGGGATCCTTTCCCTTGTATTTTCATCTTCTTAATTTCACTTTCATATTAGATTTAGGTTTGCTTGGAGTCATGAACTAATTCTTTCAATTCAGTTCGGAAGGGATGTTGAACCTCATTCATAATTAACGGTTTGATCAAGTTTATTTTATTTATTCCTTCTTACATGAGATTTATTCTGATAATCTACTTTAACTTCTTGTATGTTATTCAATTTACTAACGTGATTCTGCAGGATTAAATTAGTGAATTGGTGTCATATGCTAGATCAAGGAATAGTATTACGTGTAATTGATATTGTTCCTAATCACAAGTAGCAATTAGTAATACCTGATTGTGGACAAGCTTTTGAGTATTTTTATGATTATCGAAAGACAAGTTAAACAATCTGAGCTTATGTGTTTGTTGCTTGGAATAGTCTAATTACTTAGTTCTTAATGCTGCTAGTATATTAAATCTAGAGAGCTTGTTCAAGGTTATATAATGGTTAGAATCTTGTGAAGAGCTTGTTTCATTGAGTGACAATCTAAGGGAAGTTTCGGGTAGCAGAGCTTGTTGTTACCTAGGGCTATTAGTTTCATTGAAGGGTAAATACTGTACAACTTGATTAATCTATAATTGTGAGAAGGTGATACTGAACTAAAGAACTGAAGCTTTTTAATTCATTGTTAATTCTTAGTACTTTATTCTTGTTAATTTAGTTTAATTAATTCAAAATCCCCTTTTCATTAGAAATTATAGGATAAATATAAAATAAATCACTCTCTGTGGGATCGATCCTTGCTTACTACTGTGCTAATTGTTTGAATTCGTAAAGTGAAACTGAGGTTAATTTAGGAGTGTAAACGACAACTCCCAAATTTTGGCGTCGTTGCTATGGAGTGTTATTTGTTATTGTTTATTCTTTATTTTCATTTATTTTTATTATTTTCTTTTTATTTTTCTTTTTGTTTTATGACTCAATCCTCTCACTCTATTAACTTAAATTTTGATCAAGAGATAGAGAAAACTACAGATACAAAAGAAGATCTTGTTCCAACACTTAAAAAGGAAAAGATTGTGGTGCCGAACAACAACCGGACTTTAAAATAACTGGCTACTCCAGACCTTGATCAACCATCCTTCTGTATTGAATATCCTACCTTAGATGTTGCTTTTGAACTTAACTACGGATTAATTCGCTTTTCGCCTATTTTTCGTGGTCTTACAGGTGAAAATCCATATACGCATCTAAAGGAGTTCCATGTGGTGTGTTCCACGATGAAATCACAAGGAGTGCCAGAGGAGCAGATCAAGCTTAAACATTTTCCTTTCTCATTAACAAATTTGGCTAAAGACAGGTTATACTATCTTCCTTCAGGATCGATACGATCATGGACGGATATGCAAAGGCTATTCTTGGAGAAGTATTTTCCTGCATCAAGAGTTGCCGATACAAGGAAGGAGATATTTGGAATCAGGCAGTTCAATGGAGAAACTCTCTACGAGTATTGGGAAAGGTTCAAAAAGTTGTGTTCCAGCTGTCCACCTCACGAGATTGATGACCATCACTTGATCCAGTACTTCTATGAGGGGTTGCTACCAATGGATAGAAGCGTGATTGATGCAGCAAGTGGAGGAGCACTGGTAGACAAGACTCCAGAAGCTGCAAGGAACTTAATTCCAAATATAGCAACTAATTCATAACAATACGGAACAAGGGATGATTATGCTCCACAACGGGTAAGTGAGGTAACCACCAGTGAATTGGTACAACAGATGTCTAACTTAACTGCTATGGTGAAATAATTAACAACAGGGAATATGCACGTTGCAAAAGTATGTGGAATTTGCTCAAAATCAGGACATACGACAAATGATTGTCCTATAATGCAAGAAGATGTAATTGTTCATCAAGTTAATGCTGTGGGGACATTCTCCGGACAAAATTCACATCAATGTGATCCTTGGGGAGACACTCATAATTTTGGATGGAGAGATCATCCCGACCTGAGCTATGTAGGTACTAGGCCACCATTGCAACCTATTTTTTCAAGTATACAACAAGATTTTTAGCAGACTCAATCTCAGTACCCCACATATACCGAAGAAGTACTTACCAATTCGGGACCATCTCTTGAGGATATGTTCAAAGCATTCATGAGCCAGACACAACAGTTCCAGTAGGATACAAGGACTTCTGTTCAAGAATTGAGGAACCAAGTGGGTCAGCTTGCAGCCACGGTAGGAAGGTTGGAATCTCAAGGCTTAGGGAGGTCACTCTCTCAAACTATTGAGAACGTAAGTGCAATTACCCTGGGATGTGAAGATGAGGAGTTCACTAGTGGAAATCAGTTGGAAGTGCTTGAGGCTAATACTGAATTTGAAGAAGAAATCAGGTATTCAAAGTCTGACAAGGATGAACAAAAGAAAGAGGAGAACAATTTGATAGGTTTTGCAGATCTTTACAAAGAGGATATAGATGATACATCGGTGCAAACAACAAAAACACTACATGATACATACCATGGGACCTTAACTATGGAATTGGATGAGGCACATGTCCAGTTCAGTATATATGAAGTTAAAAGGTATCTTGGTAATATTAATTCTATTTTTTCTACTGATGTTGTTGACTCTATGGTACAGGAATCTTTTGATCAAAAACAATTATACAAAGAGGATTTGGTGGCTGGAAAGGAGCAGGATAAGGAAGTACACAATGTTTCTCATTTAAGGATGAGACTGTTATCAGTCCACTTGAAGTTCACAAGTCCAATTACATAGAATGGAGGAAAGATGTCAAGCCAACGACGACAAATAAGGGCAGCTGCTTGGGAGGCAACCCAAGAAATCAGATTTAATTTTTCTGTCCCTTTAATATTTAGTTTTTTTTATTTGCATGTAGTTCTTTCTTCTGTGCATGATTTTCTTACATTGGGGACGATGTAAGGTTTGAGTGTGGGGGGAAAGATTTAGGTTTTTATTTTATTTTTAGGGATATTGATCACCATATTTTGATAGGAAACTTGAAAATTTGATGCCTTGAATATTTTTAAAAAAATTGGATTCCATGATTCTATTTGCCTATGTGTTCAAAGGTTAAAGTCAAGGATTGAAAATCAATGCTAAATTTCAAAAATCTGTTTGGTGCTTAATTGGTTAATAATTGAGAAAAACTAAGTCATGATCCATAGTGGTTGATTTGAATTGAATTTGTATCTCATGAGTACTTGAACATGTAATATATGCTTAGTTGGGTAAGTTATCTGTGGAGTTGTCTATGTGCACTAATCTCATGCTCTAGAACTATTGAACTGCTTATGTTTTTTGCAGGACCATGTGAAAAAAAAATCAAGAAAGTTGAAAAATCAATAAATTGTTGAAAAAGAGAAAAAAAGAAGTAAAGAGAAGTCTTGTTGTGGGATGAGATGAAGCGTAAAACGCACTCTCCCATGAACAAGCTCGAATAAGTGAGATGGAGCATAAAATGCACTCACTTACAAAAGAATGATTGAGGAAGGTAAAACGGAGCATAAAATGCATTCACCGGAAATAAATAGTAAAATGAAATGGTTCTAGTAAAAAAATAAAGCAGGAAAAATATGTTTTGAGTTTATGAGTGGTGTGCACGGTTTTTTCTCCATGGTTACTAAGTTGAGTAAGTGTGTGGATCATAGAAGAGCGCTTATGTGTATACTATTTGACTTAATAAAATTTATTGGTGAAGTGGCAAGGTGGTTATCTTGAGTTGATTGATGATGCGTTGATTATGTTTTTGTGGGTTTAGTGTTGATAATCATGAATTGGTTTTAAAAGCTTTTGACATAATGGTTGAATAGAATTGTTTTTGGAAATCAAACTTTTGGTTTACACGAGGAAGTGTAAAAGGCTAAGTGTGGGAAAATTTGATAAGTACATAATATTCGATGATTATTATTCCTTTATATTTAGTTTTATTACATGTTTCATGTGGATATGTGCTTAATAAGGTGTTTTATTGTTTTCAGGTGAATTAAGCTTAAATGAATGAAATGAATTGGAAATGATCTAAAAGGATGAAATTCGGACCAATTGGGCTGACCCAATTCGGCAATTGATGGAGCCGTACAATTAAAGGAATTAGCAAGTGGGCCTTTTAAGTATTATAATACTTAAGCATTCATGTGGGCATTCTCTTATTACAATTGGGCACGAATTCCTACTCCTAGAAGCCCACGAATTGAAGCAGCAAACAATCCTATTAACTTTTGGATTTAGCAGCTGGAAAAGGATTGTTAACAAGCTTCTCACAAGTCAAGTAGGTCACGAATTGAAGTTTCATGCAATTCAAGTGGACTATGAAATAAGCAAACAATTAAAGGATTGGCCCAGCAGCACTTCTCCTATTCCTATTCGGATTTAATGATATTAAACTCAAGGATTGTTACTCGAAGAAGGGCCACGTTATCATCATCAAACAAAAAGGAATTCCAAAATTAGTAGTGTAGTCCAAGCAGCTCACGCTCAATTAATCCAAGCACCTTGCAAATAAATGTAGTGGGCCACGAACATGTAATCATGACCACATGGATTCACCAGCTTCAAAAAGGAAGAGGTCGGCAATTGAAAGCTGAAAAGTGTGAAATCCCGCTGGGGCAGGGTATTTGCTTTGTGAACCCCCGCTGGGGTGGGTAGGCGGTATATCTATTGCTAATTTCCTTTCGCGAATAGAACTCGGCATAATCAAGGAAGGCAGCTAGGGTATGGAAGGCTTAGGTTTTAATAGTTATAAAAAGGGGATCCTTTCCCTTGTATTTTCATCTTCTTAATTTCTCTTTCATATTAGATTTAGGTTTGCTTGGAGTCATGAACTAATTCTTTCAATTCAGTTCGAAAATGATGTTGAACCTCATTCATAATTAACGGTTTGATCAAGTTTATTTTATTTATTCCTTCTTACATGAGCTTTATTCTGATAATCTACTTTAACTTCTTGTATGTTATTCAATTTACTAACGTGATTCTGCAGGATTAAATTAGTGAATTGGTGTCATATGCTAGATCAAGGAATAATATTACGTGTAATTGATATTGTTCTTAATCAGAAGTAGCAATTAGTAATACCTGATTGTGGACAAGCTTTTGAGTATTTCTATGATTATCGAAAGACAAGTTAAACAATCCGAGCTTATGTGTTTGTTGCTTGGAATAGTCTAATTCCTTAGTTCTTAATGCTGCTGTTATATTAAATCTAGAGAGCTTGTTCGAGGTTATATAATGGTTAGAATCTTGTGAAGAGCTTGTTTCATTGAGTGACAATCTAAGGAAAGTTTCGGGTAGCAGAGCTTGTTGTTACCTAGGGATATTAGTTTCATTGAAGGGTAAAT
The DNA here is from genome assembly GCA_020205555.1 of Panax stipuleanatus. Classification (NCBI taxonomy): domain Eukaryota; kingdom Viridiplantae; phylum Streptophyta; class Magnoliopsida; order Apiales; family Araliaceae; genus Panax; species Panax stipuleanatus. The sequence continues at coordinate 122,573,843 of CM035121.1, read as the reverse complement.
ACTGTACAACTTGATTAATCTATAATTGTGAGAAGGTGATACTGAACTATAGAACTGAAGCTTTTTAATTCATTGTTAATTCTTAGTACTTTATTCTTGTTAATTTAGTTTAATCAATTCAAAACCCCCTTTTCATTAGAAATCATAGGATAAATATAAAATAAATCACTCTCTGTGGGATCGATCCTTGCTTACTACTGTGCTAATTGTTTGAATTCATAAAGTGAAAGTGAGGTTAATTTAGGAGTGTAAATGACAGCTCCCATCCATGTCTTCAAATTCCCCTACCAATCTAAGGACATGTCAATGATATGGCAATAGATGTAGTTCCTTGGTGGTGTATGCGCTGGTAAACTGTCTGATAACTAGCTTCGAATCTCCAAACACCGCTAAATGTTTTATTCCCATGTACTACGCCAGTTTTAACCCCACAATGCACCCTTCATACTCTGCGGTATTGTTGGAGTTATTGAAATGCAACTTGGTTGCCACGGGGTATTGATCTCCCGTAATAGATACCAGGACTGCCCCGGCTCTAGCGCCTTCAGCGTTTGATGCGTCGTCAAAATATATTTTCCAGAATTGACCTTGATCCTCTTTATTGATCAATTAAACAGTCAACACATCCTCCTCTGGGAAATATATTTCCAGAGGCTCAAAACCCCCCTGCTGGTGCAACCGACAGGTGATCCGCAATCCCTTGCCCTTTAATGGACTTTTGGGTTACATAGATGATGTCGAACTGTTGAAGGATTAACTGCCACTTGGATAAACGACAGTTCAAAATCGGCTTGCTGAAGATGTATTTCAAAGGATCCATCCTCAATATGAGATAAGTGGTATAGCCGTGTAGGTAATGCTGTAACCTCATGGCTGCCCAAGCTAATGCACAGCGGGTTATTTCTATCAGGGTATATTTTTGTTCTCCGCTGTTGAAGCATTTACTGAGGTAATAAATTGCTCTTTCTTTCCCCATGCCATCCTTCTGCCCCAGTAAGCAACCCATAGCATTAGAGTTGATTGAGATATACATGAACAATAGAATTCCATCCCTTGGGGTTGGGAAGATAGGCGCTTCAATCAACCTCTTTTGGATGGTGTGGAAAGCTTTCCGACAGTCTTCATTCCACTTTCCCGAAGAGTTCTTCCTTAACAGTTTGAAAATGGGTTCACAGGTTACTGTCAACTGCGATATGTACTGGATGATGAAGTTTATTCTCCCCAGAAAACCTCATATTTCCTTCTCAGTCTTTGGCTCAGGAATTTTCGTGATGGCTTTGATTTTGGTAGGATCCAATTCAATGCCCCGATTGCTCACGAGAAATCCCCGCAGTTTGCCGGATTTCACACCAAAAGCACATTTCGCTAGGTTTAACTTCAAATTGAACTTGTGGAGTCGTTCAAACAACCTCCGAAGATGGGTGCAATGGTCATCAGCCTGTCTGGACTTTACGATGATATCATCCACATACACCTCGATTTCTTTGTGCATCATGTCGTGGAATAAGGTCATCATGGCCCTTTGATAAGTAGCACCAGCAAATGTAAGGCCAAAAGCTAGTCTTCGATAACAAAAGGTGTTGGGTTTGCTAGAAACATAGGTATGCAATCAAATTACATAAACGCAGCGGAATAGATGAAAAAATAGATTTTAAAATTTTCTTACAAACCCTTAACCATGATCTTTCTTGTGCATCAATTATCAATCAATACATAGAAGGAGAGGATGGAATTATACCTTTGAAGATCCAAGCTTCCTCAGGTACAAGTTCTACTCCTTTGATTCCTTTGATTCCTCTGTAGTGGCTCCTTCCCTTGATCAATGTCAGTCACACAAATGTTTGGCCTCTAACGGTGATCCACCAAGGAAGATGAAGAACTCAGGAAGATGGGTTATTGGCGTAACCCTTGTTTTCTATCTCTATAGAATATGTGTACTCCCAACCTTTGAAAAAATTCACGTACCTTATTTCTGATATAAGACTCTCTTATATAGATATTAGGTTAACCCTCCTAATCCAATTAGAATAGGATTTTATTTAATTAATTAATTAAATACTTTTAATTAATTTATATCCTAATCTTATTAGGATTGAGAGAGAGTACTGATATTATATTAATTCCTAAACTCCTTTAGAATTAAAATAATAATAATAATAATAGTAAGACTCCTCTTATTAATTTATATTTAATATTTCTAAAATATTAAATAATAAATATTAAGCTATTTAATTTATTCTATCACCATAGATTAAATTAATTATACTTAATGCATTATCACTATTATGCCATTTTCTTCATAAATAATTCTTCTTCCTTTTATGGTGTGACCCTTTAGGTTCTCCATATTAAACCGGTTGTGAATAAATCAATTAGAACAATTCTAATCTTATTTAAATAAATAAATTAAACTAATAATCTATTTAAATAAATAAAATTTATTTTACAATAGGGATAAGCCTCCCTAGCGATCAACGACTTTCTAGATAATATAGATTTCAACATTAATCATAAAAGAACCTATGAGTTAATAGCTACCGTACAATTCAATCCTTCCACCATACAATGTCCCAATTAAATATAAGACATGGATTTACTGTCAAGTCTTAATTTATTTAATCATAGGTATTTTGATTAGAAAACGCACAACTCCAAATAATGCAAATTAGAAACCTCTTTCTAATTTCATTCTACCTTGGCCAAGGATTCCTGGATTGTCATTTAACGAATCACATATGACATATCTCCTCTTTTACTAGAGGTGATAGATTCTTTATTGATCATACATTATCTCCATATGCAACTCATTATACCCAAGCATACCCTATATATGCCTTAAAAGGCCTTAAGGAATAAGTCAAAGTATAATTTGTTACATACAAAATACTATGATGATCTCAAGTCCAAGGATCACTTGTACTACTATCACATTAGGAATTCCTATTGACAGGCGAGTAAAACTCCATTAGGCATTCCATAGCAAGTCACGTTCAGTGAACTTATTCTCCAATAAGCACCTACATACTTGCTTTAGTGTCTCCACACAAATGACCATGAGATCAGTCATCCTCATCTAATGAGCAAGCAATATATGTACCAATCTATCCGGATTTACTAATCCCCATTTTAGTAATCCCACAATTGGGAACTATTTTAGTTTTTAAGCTTTCTAAAAATTTAGATCTCATTAGCATGATCTCATCATGATTCTAAAAGCATTGCTTAAAACTATGGGTTATTTACATATTATTAAAAATAGCACCATGTAGATAATTAAATGCCTTAAATAAATATTTTATTAATAAATAAATAAGATTGTTTACAAAGTATGTTCTTTATCATCATGCATGATTGGCTTGTATGCACACTACTATCAATCTCCCACTTGCACTAAAGCCAATCGCCATGGTATCTCATACCCATCTTCTCTAACTGATGATTAAACTGTTGTTATGTTAGAGCTTTAGTAAATGGATCTGCAATGTTGTCTTGAGAGTCCACACGCTCCAAGGTGACGTCTCCTCTTTCAATGATCTCCCTAATCAAGTGAAATCGCCGCAACACGTGTTTGGATTTCTGATGAGACCTGGGTTCCTTAGCCTATGCAACCGCTCTAGTGTTGTCATAGTATACGGGAACTGCTTCTCCAATGCTAGGAACCACACCAAGTTTAGTTATGAACTTCTTTATCCAAACAGCTTCCTTTGCAGCTTCACTTGCAGCTATATACTCTGCCTCTGTCATTGAATCAGCAACTGATTGCTGCTTGGAACTCTTCCAACTCACTGCACCTCCGTTCAAGGTAAACACATACCCTGAAATAGATTTACTGTCATCTTGGTCTATTTGAAAACTTGAGTTCGTGAATCCCTCGGGTTTTAATTCAGACCCACCGTAGACAAGAAAAATATCTTTAGTCCTTCTCAAGTACTTTAGGATATTCTTCACTACCTTCCAGTGCTCTTCTCCTGGATTCGACTGGTATCTGCTCGTTACACTAAGTGCGTGAGCAACATCCAGTCTGGTACATATCATACCATACATAATAGATCATATTGCAGAAGCATAAGGGATCTTACTCATACAGTCTCTCTCCTCAGGTGTCTTTGGGGCCTGTTTTTTGGAGAGACTGTATTCCATGGCTCATCGGCATGAGACCTCTTTTGGAATCTTCCATGCTAAATCTCTTTAGCATCGTATCAATGTACGTTCCTTGGGATAAGCCGAGCATCCTTTTAGATCTATCTCTATAGATCTTTATCCCCAAAATATAGGATGTTTCACCTAAGTCCTTCGTGGAGAAGTTTTTAGATAACCAGATTTTAATTGATTATAACATAGGAATGTCATTCCCTATCAATAATATATCATCAACATAAAATACAAAGAATGATACTGCGCTCCCACTAACCTTCTTATATACACATAGTTCATCCTCATTTTTGATAAAATCAAACTCTTTGATTGTCTCATCAAAACGAATGTTCCATCTACGAGAAGCTTGCTTCAACCGATAAATGGATCATTGTAGCTTACAGACTTGATTTGTTCCAACTTTTGAAATAAATCCCTCTGGATGTGTCATATACACATCCTCCTCAAGTTTCCCATTGAGGAATGCCGTTTTCACGTCCATCTGCCAGATCTCATAGTCGTTATAAGCTGCAATCGCAATCAAAATCCGAATGGACTTGAGCATGGCTAATAGTGAGAAGGTTTCATCATAGTCAACTCCTTGTCTTTTTTTGAAATATTTTGCAACCAAACGGGCCTTATAGGTCTCTACCTTCCCGTCTGCTCCAGTCTTTCTCTTAAAAACCCATTTACACCCAATAGGCTTAATGCCTTCAGGTGTTGAAACCAAAGTCCATACTTTGTTCTCATACATGGAGTCCATTTTGGATTTCATAGCTTCAAGCCATTTCCCTGAGTCTTTATTACTCACAGCCTGTTCGTAATTCAATGAATCATCATCATTCATGATGTGTACCTCATCGTCATCCTCTATGACGAATCCATACCTCTCAGGTATCTTCGGTACTCTTCCAGATTTACTAACAAGGTGTGGTACAGTAGGTTCTTCTACTTGGTTAGGTACCTGACTTTGATCCGTGGTAATTTATGGTTCTTGAACTTCTTCAAGATATATCTTACTCCCACTGACCCCTTCGTGGATAAACTCTTTCTCCAAGAAGGCAGCATGTTTCGCAACAAACACCTTTTGATCAGTTGGATGATAGAAATAATACCCTACGGTTTCTTTAGGGTATCCCACAAATCTACACTTATCGGATTTAGTCTGTAGCTTATCATTTTCAAACTTTTTGATATAAGCTGGACAACCCCAAGTCTTAACATGCTTAAGATTTGGTTTCCACCCTTTCCACATCTCATATGGAGTCTTTGGGGCGGACTTTGTAGATACCTTGTTAAGTAGGTATGCAGCCATTTCTAGGGCATAACCCTAGAAGGAAATTGGAAGGTCGGTAAAACTCATCATAGATCGAACCATGTCCAACAGTGTTCGATTTCTCCTTTCAGATACTCCATTTAACTGTGGTGTACCTGGAGGAGTCCATTGTAAGATTATACCATTTTTTTTGACACAATTGAGAAACTCACCGCTTAAGTATTCTCCACCTCGATCTGATCGAAGTATCTTAATACTCTTGCCCGTTTGTTTCTCTACTTCACTTCTGAACTCTTTGAACTTTTCAAATGATTCTGATTTGTATTTCATTAAATACACATATCCAAATCTTGAGTGATCATCAATGAAAGTAATAAAATAAGAATACCCACCCCGTGCACTTGTTGTCATAGGTCCACAAACATCTGTGTGAATCAATGCCAACAACTCTGTAACTCTTTCTCCTTTTCCACTAAAAGGAGATTTAGTCATTTTACCCATGAGACAAGATTCACAAGTTGGATATGATTCATAATCGGATAGCTCTAGGAGCCCATCCTTATGTAACATGGATAATCTTGTTTCATTGATATGACCGAGTCTACAGTGCCACATGTAGGTATAATTAATATCATCTCTTTTCCTTTTCTTAGTTTGTTCAATTTGAAATATATTTTCTTGCTAGTCAAGTATATAAAGCCCATTTCGCAAATTTCCAATACCATATAAAACATCGTCTTTATAAATAAAACAACCATTGTTCTTTATAATAACGTCAAAACCTTCTATATCCAATACAGAAATTGAAATAATGTTTTTAATAATATTCAGAACATAATAACAGTTATTAAGATAAATGGACTTGCCCGAAGGCATTGCTAAACAATAAGTTCCTACAGCTAATGCAGCAACCTTTGCTCCATTCCCCACTTGTAGGATCACCTCTTAATTATTCAGCTTTCTACTTCTGACCAGTCCCTGCACAGTGTTACATATGTGAGACCCACAGCCGGTATCCAATACCCAAGTAGAATTATGACTTTTAGAAAAATTAATTTCAATCATAAACAAACCTTGATTGGAAGTCGAAGCTTCTCCAAGCTTCTTCTCTGCTAGAAACTTCTTGCAGTTCCTCTTCCAATGTCCCGGGTCGTTGCAATGAAAGCATATTCCTTTAGCTGGTTCAAGTTTCTTTTGTTCCTTTTCTTTCCTCTTTCCCTTAGCCTTCTTGGATTTCTTCTTTTTAGAAGACACCTTGGGCCTCTTCCTTTTATTGGAAGAATCCACCATCAAGACATGGTTCTTCTTGGATGAGAAGTGACCTTCTGCAGTTTTCAGCATGTTAAGCAGCTCAGGCAAGCTGACATCTAGCTTATTCATGTGAAAATTAACCACAAACTGCGAGAAGGTCTCAGGGAGTGACTGCAAGACCAAGTCTTGACTCAACTCCCCATCTATAACGAACCCAAGCTGTCCAAGGCGTTCAATCAAATTGATCACTTTCAGGACATAAGTCTCGATGGCAGTACCCTCGGTCATCCGAGATCGGAAGAGCTCCTTAGATATCTCATATCTAGTAGTCCTACTCTGTTCACCATACAACTCCTTGAGGTGAAGCAGCATAGCAGGAGCATCCATTTTTTCGTGCTGACGCTGAAGCTCGTTATTCATGGATGCGAGCATGATGCATTTAGCCACAGATGCATCATCTTGCCACTTATTGAAAGTGGCAATCTCTTCCTCAGAGGCTGTTTCTAAAATAGATTTAGGGACAGTTGAATTTAGGATAGAAGACATCTTTTCAGCAGTGAGAACAATTCTCAGATTTCTTAGCCAGTCCTCATAATTCGGCCCAGTAAGTTTATTTGCATCAAGTATGCTTCGTAGTGAGATTAGTGATTTAGACATTTTTAAAATTCTGCATGTGAAAAAGATAACATTTTAGCAAACATTCATTTTATTAACTTTGCATACCAAAATAAATTTAGGTCTTTATTTTAAATTGGTATCTCCCACTATTTTCATCAAACTATATTACCCTCACTTATATAGTTCGGCAACATCTAATTAAAGATTTGCTAGTGAGAATAAGGATCCCATTTAAAATGTATATAACCTTGTGGATAGCACAACAAGCGATATACAAATAAATAGGTAGACAACTTTTGTCAATTACATCACAATGTAATTCCTTTTATTCTGCCTCTTAAATCATAATGGTCATGTGTGTGCACATCCGAACTAAAATAATTTAAGTTAAGTCCAGCCTAGCACTTCCATAAATTCAAAAAAGAAAATTGTTCGTCCTTGTGGATAGCACAACAAGACTAGATCGTTTAATTTTCTTGATAAGCATCAAATGTGATTAATTAACATCTTAAATACTCAATACTCGCCTTGTGGATAGCACAACAAGCTCATATTAAATATTTAATACTCTATTAATTTATCATACTAGAAGGCGACGTTCGATATTCCAAATATCTTTGAACGCTTGGGACTTAATCTTGTTTCTTTGAGGGATTTGTTATTATTTGTCTCATCTTGTTTAGCGCACATGCACATATATATATATATATATATATATATATAATACACGTTATTTTATTAAACATGCGAAGCATGTTTGCATAAAATATAATATATATATAATATTTAGCATGCAATATAGAATACTATATTCTACCCGGATTGATTATGGACTTTTATTCTAGTTTGGTTCACTAAAGCCACCAAGTGAACCAAAAAGGTCAAACCTAGGAGTGCAAGAATTTAAATTTAAACGTAACGATTACATTTAAACCCAGGCTCCATACAAATGGGTCTTCAAGCGCTCCTTGCTCCTTGCTCCTTGATCTCCAATTCTTCAAAAATTCTAACTAATCCTACTACGTAAACTATTTCATTTAAATAGAAACCTTAATCAACAGTCAAGGGGAAGTACATAGGAGAGAAATAGAATTTACAATAAGAAGAAAACCAGAAAAGACGAGGTACGCAGACCCTATTTTATAAAAACCCATACATTCAAGCATTCATCCAAAATAAAATCCAATCACATTAGTCATAGTCCTTAATCAATCCCTTTTATTAACATACATATCATCATACGTATCAATAAAATTTATTCATCTCATGAAAGTAAATTCATTCCATATATGTATTAATATCAGTTAATGGACAAAAGTTTGCTAAACTTTGTTTTTGGAAAAATAAACTCCTTTATTTCATTCAAAAATAATTCCAAATTAAACTCTTTAATTTTAGCAATTCTGAAATCATATTTTATATAAAATAAACATCTTTATTTTAAACCTTTAATAATTAAATAAACCATTTATTTATTTAATCAAAACAAAAGAAAAATTTTCCAGTTCCTATCTAGTGGCTCAGCTGCGCCAGGAATGTAAAGGAAATCGGCGCAGCTGCGCAACATGAAGACCAGAAACAGACACCAGCGCAGCTGCGCAGCAAGAAGGCCATGCACCGGCGCTGCTGCGCAGCTTCGCAGAATCTGAAAAACTTTTGTTGCCCAAGAACTCGATCCAATCGCATATCATACATGTATGGAATCACATAAACTGATAATTAGCACAAGATTGGCTCTGATACAACTATTGGGTTTGCTAGAAACATAAGCATACAATCAAATTACATAAACGCAGCGGAAGGGATGAAAAATCAGATTTTAAAATTTTCTTACAAACCCTTAACCATGATCTTTCTTGTGCATCAATTATCAATCAATACATAGAAGGAGAGGATGGAATTATACCTTTGAAGATCCAAGCTTCCTCAGGTACAAGTTCTACTCCTTTGATTCCTCTGTAGTGGCTCCTTCCCTTGATCAATGTCAGCCACCCAAATGTTTGGCCTCTAACGGTCATCCACCAAGGAAGATGAAGAACTCAGGAAGATGGGTTATTGGCTTAACCCTTGTTTTCTATCTCAATAGAATATGTGTACACCCAACCTTTGGAAAAATTCAGGTACCTTATTTCTGATATAAGACTCTCTTATATAGATATTAGGTTAACCCTCCTAATCCAATTAAAATAGAATTTTATTTAATTAATTAATTAAACACTTTTAATTAATTTATATCCTAATCTTATTAGAATTAAGAGAGAGTACTGATATTATATTAATTCCTAAACTCCTTTAGAATTAAAATAATAATAATAATATTAGTAAGACTCCTCTTATTAATTTATATTTAATATTTCTAAAATATTACATAATAAACATTAAGCTATTTAATTTATTCTATCACCATAGATTAAATTAATTACACTTAATGCATTATTACTATTATGCCATTTTTTTCTTAAATAATTCTTCTTCCTTTTATGGTGTGACCCTTTAGGTTCTCCATATTAAACCGGTTGTGAATAAATCAATTAGAACAATTCTAATCTTATTTAAATAAATAAATTAAACTAATAATCTATTTAAATAAATAACATTTATTCTACAATAGGGATAAGCCTCCCTAGCGATCAACAACTTTTCAGATAATATAGATTTCAATATTAATCATAAAAAAACCTGTGAGTTAATAGTTACCGTACAATTCAATCCTTCCACCATACAATGTCCCAATTAAAAATAAGACATGGATTTACTGTCAAGTCTTATTTTATTTAATCATATGTATTTCGATTAGAAAATGCACAACTCCAAATAATACAAATTAGAAACCTCTTTCTAATTTCATTCTACCTTGGCCAAGAATTCCTGGGTTATCATTTAACGAATCACATAGGACATATCTCCTCTTTTACTAGAGGTGGTAGATTCTTTATTGATCATACATTATATCCATATGCAACTCCTTATACCCAAGCATACCATATATCTGCCTTAAAAGGCCTTAAGGAATAAGTTAAAGTATAATTTGTTACATACAAGATACTATGATGATCTCAAGTCCAAGGATCACTTGTACTACTATAACATTAGGAATTCCTATTGACAGGCGAGTAAAACTCCATTAGGTATTCCATAGCGAGTCACGTTCAGTGAACTTATTCTCTAATAAGCACCTACATACTTGCTTTAGTGTCTCCATACAAATGACCATGAGATCAGTCATCCTCATCCAATGAGCAAGCAACATATGTACCAATCTATCCGGATTTACTAATCCCCATCTTAGTAATCCCACAATTGGGAACTATTTTAGTTTTTAAGCTTTCTAAGAATTTAGATCTCATTAGCATGATCTCATCATGATTCTAAAAGAATTGCTTAAAACTATGGGTTATTTACATATTATTAAAAGCAGCACCCTGTAGATAATTAAATGCCTTAAATGAAGATTTTAATAATAAATAAATAAGATTGTTTATAAAGTATGTGCTTTATCAACATACATGATTGGCTTGTATGCACACTACTATCAAAAGGTTCCCCAAGGGGTAATGAAGGCGGTCTTTTCCCTGTCTTCTTCGGCAACCATGATCTGGTGATATCCGGCAAAGCAATCAGCGAAAGAATATATCTCGAACTGTGCAGTGTTGTCGATTAATACGTGGATGAACGGCACTGGGAAGTCATCTTTAAGGCTGGCTTTGTTAAGATCTCAATAATCTACACATACTATGATGCCCCCAAATTCGGACCGCCACATCGTCTCAAATTCGGTTTGTCACGTACTACAATCTAACACCATAATAATAATAATAATAATACGACTAAATGTCGCATTACACAGCGGAATAACACGAAATACTACTACCGAATAAATTATATTTAATTAATATAATTTATTCACGTCCCAAGGTCTCGTAACTTAAACATCGATTACATAGCTTAAACATACCTTAAGCATATATAAACCTAACTAATACATAATAACATAAGTTCTTATTACAATCATAAGGTTCTACATAATATTAAGCTACTCTGTAGCCTTGCCCTTCATTTTATAGGTGCCCGAAGGTCCACATTGCTATGCCTTAACTAAAATATTTTAGGGAAAGCAAGAATAAGCAACAAGTTTGCTCAGCAAGTAATATGACAATAAGGGTGAGTATTATAGTTTTCGAATCCCAAAAGGGTATAACAAGGTGTGATAGTTCCAGACAACAAGAAATATCAACTGTTCTCAATAACAATCGCTAAGGACAGAAAAATATCAATATAATTCAACGCTAAATCAATTTAAGATTTCAAGATAATTGAATACTGAGCAGTCACTAAGGACTATGAACTTTTACTAGAATTAATAGAAATATACTGATAATCCAATAAAACAAGTACAGCATGTGATCAGCCTAAAGTACCCTATATTATGCATAACATTCAATCGTACTCAAGTGCGCACGTCGGTCTCCCGACAATATATTTTCCTTTCAAAAAAAAAGGTTGTTCATCTCAGTCAATATAAGAATTCCGCACCATTCAATTGGTTTGGACAGTTTTCTAATCATGACATAAGTATAGCCGAATCAAATGGCATAGACCACCCTTTCAAGGTATATAAGAACAATCATAAGTCTCAAGATTTAAAGTTCGAAGAATATAAATCGAATTTTATCTTATCCATGAAGTATATAGTTATAATACATGAATCGCAATTCCAAAAGTTTACTTGTACGACAAAAATAGCACAAGCTTAATGAACCCTCAATAAAGGGTAGGGTTAGGAACTTGCCTTGAGCGTAGTTTACCAAAGTATAGCTTATAAACACTTTTCGAATCCTATTATAACATATTTACGTATATAAGATATTCATTAGCTCGGTACATTCGATACACCAACTCAATATATAAATTAAATATACACATATGATTCTAACTTAGTCGTATAATCCTATACGTACGTCATTACGTATTTTACGCACACATAGTACCATATTCGTTAGTAAGACACCATGAAATCATATAACATGGTTCGTAATCGTTATCTTTACACTTGAAAGTTTATAAACACTTTATCAATTCAGTATGGTTTCATCATAACATGCTCATTGTTACTTAAACACTGTATTAGACATGTATTACAGATTAAGGTAACAACACGAGTATGCACTAAGTTCAGATTGCAATTAAACAGTCTCTAGAATTTTTGCATACTGGCGCGGCCGCTCTGCTCCTGGTGCAGACCAAGACAGGGCTGCTTCTGCAGACACCCAATTCATTATGCTATGCACATATATGAAGGATTATGCCAAACACACATGTCGGGATACTTATAACTAGTTCGACCCCATATTATCTTTAATACAGTTTGTTATCCATTCTTGTTCAATCAAAGCATTAAATGGTTAAGTAACGAAGTTTCTCACGTTTAATCGTTACTCTTATGTTATAAGGTTTCTACGTCTCAACTATACATGCTTATGTTAGTTTAGTCATGAATTTCAAGTTATGAGGTTTCTCCTTCTTTAACACTTGTCTTATTTCACGTTCGACTAGTTTATCATGCATAAGACTAGTTAGGTATACATTTTGACCATGTCTAGAGGCATATGAGACCCTATCAAGATGGTCGAAATTTTTAGAATACATGCAATGTATCTATCAACGAAACTAGTTTCCAAACTATTAAGGTTTCTTTTGAAAATCTTATGTTAAACAATTCCATATACAATGTAGCTTCACATATCATATGTCATGCTGTCATATGAATACATAGATCACATAGGCATGCTTACAAGTTCATGACTCAAGTGTATATAATTTATTAAGCTTGGATATGAAATTCTAAGTTTCCATTAGCATGTTATCAACATCATCTAAGCATGCAAAACTACTTCACTTACTATACATCTTGCTTGCATATACACATATCAAGGATACGTAAGCACGTTCACAAGTTCTTAACTCAAAAGTGTATATGGTTTATCAAGTCCATATTGGAAACTCTAAGTCTTTCCTTAGAGGGTTTTCAAAGCTACTCAAGCATCCCAAGTAAATCCACATGTCTTATACATTGCCTTCATATACACATAAATAGATCACATAAGTATGCTTGAAATCTCAGAACTTAAAGTGTTCTAGTTTGACAAGTTCGTTTTTGAAAACTTCAATATCCCTTTGAAGAATCAAACTTTGATAAGTGATATTATGAAAGGGCACCTCAGTCAATATGTCATGGACAAAAATAAGCATAGTGAAGTTATAATAGCATGCGTCACATTTCAGAACCCACAAAAGTCATTTTCTGATTCTGTAAAAGGGCGCGGCCGCGCCCTATTTGTAATAGGGAGTGTGGCCGCGCCACTCCGGTTCCAGACCAGAAAGCTCTTTGCAATAACAGAGCTTCCCACCCATTTCAGCAATCCTTCATGAATCACACTCAGAATCAACTACGTTACGTTTATAACATGCATACTATCTTAACTAACATTCTAGCATCCTTTCACGTACTCAACTACAACTAATTCATACTAATTCCTATGAATTGAATTTCAATGTGGGTTCAAGCATTATACCTTTTTAGCTTCAAATTTCACAAGGCTTGCTCAATTTCAAATTTCTCTCTCAACTCACTCCTTCAACACTTAGCAACAATTTCTACCAACTTCAAATGAGAAGATTGAGCTTGGTATTTATAGGGGAATTCCATATCCATACAAAACAATTGCCCCAAGGTTTGAAACAATGGAGGAAAAGAAGAACTAGAGGATTGAGGGGAGTTGATGGAATAGTGTCCAACTACTACCTCAACCCACAACCCTTGTTATCATCACCATCATTGCTAGCTAGGAAGTTGACATGGTGAGGTAGAATAGGCCATTGGTCCTTTCACATGAATGCGAAATGGGGAAGAAATGGACACTCAAAATGGGACAAGAAATAAGAACTCAGCATTTTATAATTTAGGAATGAGATAATGCTACACACTAATGGTTTATATTTATATATATATTATACTTACACAATTGTGCACACATGTATACCTAGGTTTAATTCCTTTGGGTGTACCCATGGACTTTTAATGTCACCACAATATAATATGGTAGCAAATTGGGGTACATGTATACACATTAATATATAATCCATGTATATTTTAATAATACCAAACTATTATTTAATCGGGTATTATCACATTGCATTATCTCATATATTATTCAATTATAAAATATTAAAATATTCATTAGTCAACAATTGTTTATAATATAATCACGAGGTACTAATTTAATGTCCCCACACTCACATTGTCACACAACCTCATGATGTAATCTTATTTAATCTTAATATATAGTTCTCGTATATTTTATAGTCACACATAAGTGTTACATTACGTTATATAATATAGTTGTAACCACTATATTTTATATGTCTAATTATCGCATACTTTGCACATAACAATTAATATAATCTTGTTATATTAATAATTTACTTGTTGATTTTAATATTCTCAATAACAATTAATCAATATTAATTAATTACTTATCTTATCAATTAATCACTCATTGATAATCTATTAATCATAATGATAATTAATTAACCATACATTATTAGTTAATCATTTTAATTATTAATCTCCCATCATATTAATGTGGGTAAATAGCATATAATAGTCTTGCTTATCTTGATTATAACTTATCTCATCTCCTTGCCACACTAGACAATTCATATAAACATTACGTTAAGCTTCCCATCGAATTCATTCTCGTGCCACGAAGGGTATTTTATGGGTTCATCAAAATTCCATATCCTCTTAACTATCATAAATTCAATTTCTAAATTAATTGAATTAGCTCATCTCATAACATATAATCATTTATATTCAAATAAATATTCATTTCCATTAATATATTTATTTAATAATATTCAGAAATTCTCGGGTATTACATCCTCCTCCCCTTATAAAAATTCTGTCCTCGGAATTCCTACTAGGTTACACAAATAGATGGGGATAGTCCTTCATCATCCTATCTTTTAATTCCCACATAGCCTCCTCGGCATCGTGGTTACGCCAAAGTACTTTTACAGAGGAAATAACTTTATTCCTTAACGTCTTTCTTTCCTATCTAGTATTTGGACAGGAATTTCTTCATATGCCAAGTTTTTCTCCACTTGAATGGGCTCATAAGAAATCATGTGCTTGTAGTCAGCCTTGTACGTACGCAACATGGAGATGTGAAACACGTTGTGGATGTGCTCCAACTCAGGTGGTAATGCAACTTTGTATGCCACTTCGCCCACTCGCTTCAATACCTCGAATGGTCCTATGAATCTTGGACTCAACTTTCCTTTCTTGCCGAATTGTATTTTTCCCTTCCAAGGAGATACCTTCAAGAATACAAAACTACCGACTTTAAAGTCTCGGTCTTGTCGATGCAAGTCTGCGTACTTTTCTGGCGATCTTGAGCTGCTACTAGTGTGGCTCTTATCATTATTACCGCGTCCGCGGTTTGTTGTACTAACTCTGGTCTGAGTATTCGTCGCTCTCCAACTTTATCCTAACATAACGGCGTTCTGCATTTTCTCCCGTAAAGAGCTTCGTACGGTGGCATACCGATACTCGCATCGTAACTATTATTATATACGAATTCTACTAAGGGTAGATGGTCGTCCCAATTTTCCTTGAAATTCATCACGTAAGTCCTAAGCATGTCCTCCAGTATTTGTATCGTTGGCTCACTCTGTCCATCTGTCTGAGGATGATAAGCGGTACTCAATCTCAACTGCGTTCCAATTCTCTCTTGCAAGCTTTTCCAGAATTTGACGTGAAGCGTGGATCTCGATCAGAGACAATTGACACCGGCACTCCATGTTGTGAAACAATCTCCTTTACGTACAAACTCGCTAACTGATTCAAACTGTATCGGATCTTGATCTGTAAAAAATGTGCGGTCTTCGTTAGTTGATCAACGATAACCCAAATAGCATAATAACCTTTCTGCGTGACTGGAAGTCCCACCACGAAGTCCATCGTAATGTGCTCCCATTTCCATTCTGGTATTTGCAACGGTTGTAGTAAACCACTCGGCCGCTGGTGCTCTGCTTTGACGAGTTGGCAAGTCAGACATCTACTAACGCACTCTGCAACTTTACGTTTCAAGTTTGGCCACCAAAAGTGTTGCTTCAAATCTCGATACATTTTCGTGCCTCTCGGATGAACGGAATACGTCGTATTGTGTGCCTCGTGCAAAATCTCTTCTCTCAACTCGATTACCTCTGGTGCCCACACTCTTCCTTTAAATCTCAAAATACCGTCTTTATCCATTCGAAATCTTTCCTCTCCATTTTCTGCGATCCTCTTTCTGATTTTCTCGCACTCTTCATCCTTCTCTTGTGATTCCTTTACTCTATCCAACAAGGTTGGACGAGCTTCCATTACGAACAACTTTTCTTTAGACCTCTCTGATCCCTTTACCTCTATTTCCAATTTCTCCATCTCTCTTATTAACTCGTCCTGAGTCGTCAAGTGAAATAGTTTCTCCCTTCTTTTTCTGCTCAGAGCGTCAGCAACTATGTTTGCCTTACCCGGGTGATAAAGAATATCACAGTCATAATCCTTGATCAATTCTAGCCACCTTCTCTGAAGCATATTCAACTTCTTCTGTGTGAAGATATATTTCAAACTTTTGTGGTCCGTGTATATCACATTTCTCTCCGTACCAATAATGCCTCCAAATCTTTAACGCAAAAACTACTGCCGCTAACTCTAAGTCTTGAGTAGGGTATCATTTTTTATAATCCTTTAATTGTCGTGATATATACGCAATGACTTTGCCGTGCTGCATTAGCACACAACTAAGTCCCTTGTGCGATGCGTCACTATAAACCACAAAATTTCCCGCATTATCTGGTAGTGACAATACAGGTGCTTCGCTTAATCTCTTCTTCAACTCTTGAAAACTCTCTTCGCATTTGTCTGTCCATGCAAATTTCACCGTCTTCCTCGTCAGATTAGTTAACGAGGTTGCTATCTTAGAAAAATCTTGGATGAATCTTCGATAGTACCCAGCTAACCCTAAGAAACTTCTCACCTCCATTGGTGCTCTCGGCTGCTCCCAATTACTCACTGCTTCGACCTTCTCAATTCCATTCTTATCCACCACGTGTCCTAAGAATTGAACCTTCTCTATCCAAAATTCACACTTTAAAAATTTTGCATACATCTTCTCCTTCCTTAGTGCTTCCAAAACAATCTTTAGATGTTCGGCATGCTCTTCTTCTGTCTTCGAGTAGATCAAGATGTCGTCGATGAAAACTACCACGTAACTTATCCAAGTATGGCTTGAAGACTCGATTCATCAAGTCTATGAATGCTGCCGGAGCATTAGTCAATCCAAATGACATTACCAAAAACTCATAATGTCCATAACGGGTTCGAAACGCAGTCTTTGGTATGTCTTCCTCCCGTACTTTCATTTGGTGATAACCTGTCCGTAGGTCTATCTTTGAGAAACACTTTTCTCCCTTTAGTTGATCAAAAAGGTCGTCTATCCTTGGTAGTGGATATCTGTTCTTGATCGTTACTCTGTTCAATTCTCGATAATCGATACAGAGCCTCATTGATCCATCCTTTTTATTAACAAACAACACTGGTGCTCCCCATGGAGACACACTCGGCCGTATGTAACCCTTATCTAATAACTCTTACAGTTGTATCATCAACTCCTTCATTTCTACCGGCGCCATATGATATGGGGCTTTCGAAATCGGTGCAGTTCCCAGTGCTAAGTCTATAACGAATTCAATTTCTCTGTCTGGCGGAAGACCAGGCAGATCGTCCGAAAATACATCTTGAAATTCATTTACTACGGATATATCCTTAATTTCTACTCCCTTTTTCTGAGTATCAACAATGTAAGCTAAGTAACCTACACATCCTTTCCTTAATAATTTCTTGGTCTGCATCATCGTAAGACAACACAATTGCTTAAGCGATGAGCTACCATAAAACACTACCTTAGACTTACTCGGAGTCTGAAGGTTCACACATTTATTCTGACAGTCAATTATCGCTGCATGCTTATACAACCAATCCATTCCCAATATTATGTCAAATTCTCCCAATCTAATAAGGATGAAGTCTACGCTCAGTTTATGATCTCTAATGTTTGCGCGACAATTTCGATAAACGAATTCTACAGGGATTACTTCCTTATTTGCAACTTCTATGTTTAAGGGATCTTCTAATCGTTCTCGGGGTGTATTAAGTCTACTAGCAAATTCTTCAGATACAAAAGAACAGGTGGCACCCGCATCAAATAATATATATACATTTATATCATTGTATAGGATTATACCTGACACCATGTCCTTCGCAGCGACTGCGTCCTGGACGGTCATGTTAAAGGTTCTGGCGGTTGGACGGTTGGATTGTGTCGGTCCGTCGATCATCAGTTTGTTTCCTCCTTGTTGGCTGCTACGTCCGCCACTTCCCTTCTTCGGGCAGTCCTTAATTCGATGTTCCGTCAAGCCACATGCAAAACATCCTTGTATCTTTTTTGGTTTCGGACAGTTGGGCGAAATGTGTCCCTCCTGTCCGCAGTTGTAGCAAGTGTCGCGTCCCTTCCAGCACTCGCCCTGGTGATTCTTTCCACATTTTGGGCATCCTTCTGCCCTCTTCTTGAAACCTCTATGAAAATTCCCTGATTGATTGTTGTTGTTTTTGTTGTTGTTGTTGTTATTCTCCCACTTTCTCTTCCCCAAGTTACTTCCTCCACTGCTGCTTCCTCCTCCGTGGTTCTCTCCTCTAGTATTCTTTCCCTTCTTCTCTTTGTTGTACAGACTTAAGGCCTCACTGCCTCCTTCCGCAATGATCGCCTTCTCCAGCAATGTTGCAAAGGAATCAATTTGAAGAACTGATACCTTATTAAACAGCCAAGGCTTCAACCCTTGTTCAAAACGCCTCGCCTTCCTTTCCTCATCTCCAACTTGGTGTTCTGCAAATCGCGCTAGTTCATTAAACTTCGCTACGTACTGCGCCACCGTCATATCATCTTGCTTCAGTTCTAAGAACATCACCTCCATCCTATTCTTCATGCTTTTCGGGAAGTAGTTCTCAAAAAATAGCGTCTTAAATCTTGTCCAAATTATTATTTCTTCTCCAGCTCTCTACTGATTTGCCTCCCACCAGTAGTTCGCTTCTCCTCTCATCATGTACGTAAAAAAACACCATCTTCTGATCTTCTCCCACTCGAGCGATGGTGAAAGCTTTCTCTATCCCCTTGATTCATGTTTGCGCAATGATCGGGTCAGTAGTACCCTCGAACTCCGAGGGTCCTACACTCCTAAAGTCTTTGAAGCTTGTCACTGGTACTGCTTGAGGGTTAGGGCGAACGGGTTCATTGTTCCTTCCCCTTAGAGCCTCTCCTAGCAAATCTACTAACTTCTGGATCGGGTCTACTTGTTCCCTCTCATTATTCACTGATTCCTCAGATGCAGTCAATCTACGTCTTGGTGCCATTATCTGCATCACAAATTTTTCATCTTATTATTACTTAATTATATTACTTAAGTATTTCTTTAATAATAAAAGAATAAAATTCATAACACGTTTCTGGAATAAGATTCATTTATATTCATATGCCAAATTATTTCATTACATGATCATCCCTAGCATATTTCTATAAATGTTATCACATATCCCCTAATATCACAAAAGACGGGGAACGCTAACATACTACCCCTCTAACAAAAGCTTACTGGGGGTTTACATAACTATCCCACACTTTACATAAAAAGTTGGGATTACGACATAGTATATACATCACATAAGGTAAATACTACTAATTCTACGGCTAGACTGACTAAGGGTCTCATCCCATCATCCCGCGCTCCACAACGCTCTTGTACTCCATCTGTGCTATGTATGCAACCAACTCTCAACTCATGGTATGTAGGGTCTGTCCCTGCTCCGCTGGGTAGTGGTATACACCATCAATCACCCTCTCGAAAGTTAAATGGAATACATATCCCATGTTGTTCAACTTCCTTTTCTTACATCTAACCTCATCCTCTAGATCTTCAGCTCTCTCGTTAGCCACTTCCCACTTCTCCTCGAAGTGGATCCTATCCATAACCTCCAACTCTAGCTGAGTACAAAGTTCTTCCTTCTCTGTCTTCTCACTCAGCTCCCTCTGTTCTACCTCTTCTAGCTTTCCTGCCAGATCCACGTTCCTAGCCACTGACTTGTGAAATAAGGTCCCCATCTGGATCCCTACCTCCCTGCGGTAAGCAATCTCTACCTCTAACTCCTGCATCTCAAGCTTCCTCTGGTGGTCCTCATCCCTCAGTTTTTGGAAATCGAACTCTCTCTCCTGGGCCTCAGCCTCCAGCTCCTGCACTCTACAATCCAACTCTAGAATACGCTCCTCGTACTCTCCTAGCATCTACTCCTCAAGATTAGACTCGTAGGAGTCCTCTATGGGCTCCTCCTCTGTAGGGTCGTCCTCAACAGGGTCGTCCTCCTATGGATCAAACTCCACCTCGATCTCATCCTTGTTGTCAGACTCGAATGGTGCAACTGCCTACACAGGCACAGCCTCTAAAGGTGCCTCGTATACTACGTGTATATCTCTGGACTCCTCCTCGGCCACTCTACTAGGTACTCCTATGTCTGTCATCCTACAATCACAAACACAAGACAAACAAACAACAACTCAATTAGAATGTTAAATAAAATATAAGTTCATTGTATAGAATGAAGTTACATTTCATAACATACTATGTCTCTCTCTAGGAAAACTATACATGAGTTCTATCCCTCTCTATCTTCTAAGTTCTCCTAAGTTATAATCTAAGGACACTCGCTCCTAAGGTTTATAACTACAGCACTAATACCAACCTATGACGCCCCCAAATTTGGACCGCCACATCGTCTCAAATTCAGTTCGTCATGTACTACAATCTAACACCATAATAATAATAATAATACGACTAAATGTCGCATTGCACAACGGAATAACTCGAAATACTACTACCGAATAGATTACATTTAATTAATATAATTTATTCACGTCCCAAGGTCTCGTAACTTAAACATCGATTACATAGCTTAAACATACCTTAAGCATATATAAACCTAACTAATACATAACAACATAAGTTCTTATTACAATTATAAGGTTCTACATAATATTAAGCTACTCTGTAGCCTTGCCCTTGCTCTTATCGGTGCCCGAAGGTCCACATTGCTATGCCTTAACTAAAATGTTTTAGGGAAAGCAAGAATGAGCAACAAGTTTGCTCAGCAAGTAATATGACAATAAGGGTGAGTATTATAGTTTTCGACCAAAAGGGTATAGCAAGGTGTGATAGTACAAGACAACAAGAAATATCAACAGTTCTTAATAACAGTCGCTAAGGACAGAATAATATCAATATAATTCAACGCTAAATCAATTTAAGATTTTAAGATAATTGAATACTGAGCAGTCACTAAGGACTATGAACTTCTACTAGAATTATCAGAAATATACTGATAATCCAATAAAACAAGTACAATAGGTGATCAGCCTAAAGTACGCTATATTATGCATAACATTCAATCGTACTCAAGTGCGCACGTCGGTCTCCCGACAATATATTTTCCCTTCAAAAAAAAGGTTGTTCATCTCAGTCAATATAAGAATTCCGCACCATTCAATTGGTTTGGACAGCTTTCTAATCATGACATAAATCTAGCCGAATCAAATGGCATAGACCACTCTTTCAAGGTATATAAGAACAATCATAAGTTCAAACTCAAGATTTAAAGTTCGAAGAATATAAATAGACTTTTATCTTATCCATGAAGTATATAGTTATAATACATGAATCGCAATTCCAAAAGTTTACTTATACTACAAAAATAGCACAAGCTTAATGAACACTCAATAAAGGGTAGGGTTAGGAACTTGCCTTGAGCGTAGTTTACCAAAGTATAGCTTATCAACACTTTTCGAATCCTATTATAACATATTTATGTATATAGGATATTCATTAGCTCGGTACATTCGATACACCAACTCAACATGTAAGTTAAATATACACATATGATTCTAACTTAGTCGTATAATCCTATACGTACGTCATTAAGTACTTTACGCACACATAGCACCACATTCATTAGTAAGACACCACGAAATCACATAACATGGTTCGTAATAGTTATCTTTACACTTGAAAGTTTATAAACACTTTATCAATTCAATACGGTTTCATTATAACATGCTCATTGTTACTTAAACACTGTATTGGACATGTATTACAGATTAAGATAACAACACAAGTATGCACTAAGTTTTGATTGCAATTAAACAGGCTATGGAATTTCTGCATACTGGCGTGGCCGCGCTTGGTTTACACTAAGGAGTGGCGCGGCCGCACTGCTCCTGGTGCAGACCAAGACAGGGCTACTCCTGCAGACACCCAATTTATTACGCTATGCACATCTATGAAGGATTATGCCAAACACACATGTCGTGATACTTATAACTAGTTCGACCCCATATTATCTTTAATACATTTTGCTATCCATTCTTGTTCAATCAAAGCGTTAAATGGTCAAGTAACGAAGTTTCTCACGTTTAATCGTTACTCTTATGTTATAAGGATTCTACGTCTCAACTATACATGCTCATGTTAGTTTAGTCATGAATTTCAAGTTATGAGGTTTCTCCTTCTTTAACACTTGTCTTATTTCACGTTCGACTAGTTTATCATGCATAAGACTAGTTAGGCATACATTTTGACCATGTCTAGAGGCATATGAGACCCTATCAATATGGTCAAAATTTTCAGAATACATGCAATGTATCTATCAACGAAACTAGTTTCCAAACTATTAAGGTTTCTTTTGAAAATCTTATGTTAAACCATTCCACATACAATGTAGCTTCACACATCATATGTCATGCTTTCATATGCATAAGTAGATCACATAGGCATGCTTACAAGTTCATGACTCAAGTGTATATAATTTATTAAGCTTGTATGTGAAACTCTAAGTTTCCATTAGCATGTTATCAACATCATCTAAGCATGCAAAACTACTTCACTTACTATACATCATGCTTGCATATACACATATCAAGGATACGTAAGCACGTTCATAAGTTCTTAACTCAAAAGTGTATATAGTTTATCAAGTCCATATTGGAAACTCTAAGTCTTTCCTTAGAGGGTTCTCAAAGCTACTCAAGCATGCCAAGTAAATCCACATGTCTTATATCATGCCTTCATATACACATAAATAGATCACATAAGCATGCTTGAAATCTCAGAACTTAAAGTGTTCTAGTTTGACAAGTTCGTTTTTGAAAACTTCAATATCCCTTTGAAGAATCAAACTTTGATAAGTGATATTATGAAAGGGCACCTCAGTCAATATATCATGGACAAAAAAAATATAGTGAAGTTATAGTAGCATGCGTCACATTTCAGAACCCTCAAAAGTCATTTTCTGATTCTGTAGAAGGGTGCGGCCGCGCCTTATTTGTAATAGGGAGTGCGGCCACGCCACTCCAGTTCCAGACCAGAAAGCTCTCTGCAATAACAGAGCTTCCCACCCATTTCAGCAATCCTTCATGAATCACACTCAGAATCAACTACATTACGTTTATAACATGCATACTATCTTAACTAACATTCTAGCATCCTTTCACGTACTCAACTACAACTAATTCATACTAATTCCTATGAATTGAATTTCAATGTGGGTTCAAGCATTATACCTTTTTAGCTTCAAATTGCACAAGGCTTGCTCAATTTCAGATTTCTCTCTCAACTCACTCCTTCAACACTTAGCAACAATTTCTACCAACTTCAAATGAGAAGATTGAGCTTGGTATTTATAGGGGAATTCCATATCCATACAAAATAATTTCCCCAAGGTTTGAAACAATGGAGGAAAAGAAGAACTAGAGGATTGAGGGGAGTTGATGGAATAGTGTCCAACTACTACCTCAACCCACACCCCTTGTTATCATCACCATCATTGCTAGCTAGGAAGTTGACATGGTGAGGTAGAATAGGCCATTGGTCCTTTCACGTGAATGAGAAATGGGGAAGAAATGGACACTCAAAATGGGACAAGAAATAAGAACTCAGCATTTTACAATTTAGGAATGAGATAATGCTACACACTAATGGTTTATATTCATATATATATATATTATACTTACATAATTGTACAACATGTATACCTAGGTTTAATTCCTTTGGGTGTACCCATGGACTTTAAATGTCACCACAATATAATATGGTATCAAATTGGGGTGCATGTATACACATTAATATATAATCCATGTACATTTAATAATACCAAACTATTATTTAATCGAGTATTATCACATTACATTATCTCATATATTATTCAATTATAAAATATTGAAATATTCATTAGTCAACAATTGTTTATAATATAATCATGAGGTACTAATTTAATGTCCCCACACTCACATTGTCACACAACCTCATGATGTAATCTTATTTAATCTTAATATATAGTTCTCGTATATTGTATAGTCACACATAAGTGTTACATTTCATTATATAATATAGTTGTAACCACTATATTTCATATGTTTAATTATCGCATACTTTGCACATAACAATTAATATAATCTTGTTATATTAATAATTTACTCGTTGATTTTAATATTCTCAATAACAATTAATCAATATTAATTAATTACTTTTCTTATCAATTAATCACTCATTGATAATCTATTAATCATAATGATAATTAAGTAACCATATATTATTAGTTAATCATTTTAATCATTAATCCCCATCATATTAATGTGGGTAAATAGCATATAATAGTCTAGCTTAGCTTGATTTTAACTTATCTCATCTCCTTGCCACACTAGGCAATTCATATAAACATTACATTAAGCTTCCCATTGAATTCATTCACGTGCCACGAAGGGCATTTTACGGGTTCATCAAAATTCCATATCCTCTAAACTATCATAAATTCAATTCGAAATTAATTGAATTAGCTCATCTCATAACATATAATCATTTATATTCAAATAAATATTCATTTCCATTAATATATTCATTTAATAATATTCAAAAATTCTCGGGTATTACACATACTCGCACCTTTCCCCCAGATTTCGGCACTGGGACTACGTTGGACAACCATTCAGGGTACTTTGACACCATAATGATTCCCTCTTTGAACTATTTGATAATTTCTTCTTTGACCTTCAGGCTCCATTCTGGTTTTAACCGTCTCAATTTTTGCTTGACTGGTTTGAACCCTTCTTTAATTGGGAGTCGATGGACAACGATATCGGTGGATAGACCTATTATGTCTTCATGAGACCAGGCAAAAACATCCTTGAATTAGGTTAAGAGTTGTGTTAGTTCTTTTTCTCGGTTAGAGGGAAGGTTGGTCCCTATCTGTATTTCTTTAGGTTTGTCAAGGGTTCCGATATTTATGGTGGTGGTTTGATCGAGGTTGGGTTTAGGTTTATCTTCGACCCATGCTTTGATTTCCTCGGGCGCCTCGTCATCATCCCCTTCTTCTTGCTCGATTACCATCAAGTAAAAGTCCAATTCTATATCAAAATCGTAATCATTACTCGAATTCAGCAAGTCATGGACATGTCTAGGACTACGCAAATTTGGAAACCTGAGACAAAAACTTTATTGCTAAATATATACAAGTAATCGTCAATTATAAAAAGATTCATCAGTTAATATGACAACTAGCAATAACAAGCTACAGATGAAATAAAATAGACATAAATATAGATAAAGGTAGAGCTCCCTGTCAGCGGTCACTTCCTGATTTTTACCCTTTCCAGATGATCTATGGGGTGATCGTCCAATTGTTGGTCATGAGATCCTGGGGAGTCGCGGAGATAGACGCGCTACTGGAGTCATCGTCTTCCAAAATGGTCGTAACAGGTTTGAACCTGGTCCCTGGATCCTCGTTCGGGATGTTTACATTTCCCCAGTTAAGGACCGGGAGGATGGGTTGATCACTTGACAAATCTGCCCCGCTGGACTTCTTCAGGTCCTCTTCAAAAAGGCAAACACTTCTCATGAATTGTAACTGAATCTCCTCCACAAACTTCTTGTCTTTGGCATTTCGGGCCGCATCCTTGAGAGGCTTTTCATCCCCAACCTACTGATGTCCGCTCTGATTGACTTTGGGAATCAGAATACTTGAGATAACAATGGGGATCTTCTTTAATGGTTCTTTAAATCCTGCTTCACTGAGGTTTGGCTTGAGGTGAATTAGATGATTAGCTGGCTTGTGCTTGTGAGGATTCTGATGTTTGGATCCACCAGAATATTCGAGTCCAGCCTTTCCCAACTGCGTGGGTGTACGAATTGGGTTCCTGATTCCTTGGCCATTTTTCCCCAATACTCTGCCTAGTCGATGTCCTCTGGAAAGCATCTCTTGGCCAACTACCATCACTTTAGGAGATATCCGGGGAATTAAGACCGGCGCCCCCACAGATTTATATCGCTGATTACTTATTTTGAAGGCTTGAAAAATGGCGGGCTCGACACCTTCATTCACGCCGATCAGGTGCATATATCCCAGATCATGAACAGGATAATCAGGTTCTGCATAGACAGCCACTAGATTGCCATTGACGATATATTTTAGTTGTTGATGAAGAGTTGAAGGAACGACGCTAGCCATATGGATCCATGGTCTTCCTAACAACAGATTATACCCGGTAGTGATCTTCAGGATCTGGAAAGGTATGTTGAAAGTGAAAGGGCCAATTTCCACTAGAAGTTCAATCTCCCCCACAGTATCCCTTCTTGATCCGTCGAAAGCTTGTACCACCACATGGCTTTCCCGAATCCGATTTGGGTTGATCTTCATCTTCTCTAGAGTATCTTGTGGACAGATGTTTAAGGACGACCCTCCGTCGATTAGCACGCCACCTACCACATATCCTGATGAAACGACAGCGATATGCAATAGTTTGTGATGCCCAGTTCCTTCGGCTAGTATATCATCGTCAGTGAATGATATCACATTACTGTCCAGTACATGGCTGATCAGGTGCTAAAATTTCTCAGTTTCGATAGTCTTGAGTAAATGCACTTCCTCCAACACTTGGATCAGAATTTGACGATGGTCGTCAGAATCTAATACCAAATCCAGGATGGAGATTTGATAGGGTTCAGCTTCCAACTGCCTCACCGTCCTTGCTTCACCATGCCCCATCTTGTGGAGGAACTCTATGATCTTTCCAGTAGATACCTTCCCCAATACCTTGGTTGTCGGTTTCGCTAAACGCCCAGGAGGTAAAATAGATTCTCCCTAGGTATGATGGCGGTACAGTCAGGTGTCAATTTTATACCTTCTCCGTAATTCCATGGTACCTTCTTCAGGCTTAGAATTAGGAGTTGCGGCCAAGGAGCCAACATCAGGGGTTTTGGCGTTGGTGTCTCGAGAGTTGCTTTGTTTCTCTGCTTAGATATTTCTTTGATGGTTATGGGTCCGCCAAGCATTCCTTCCATACAGAGGATAACCGCTACCATACCCTCCAAATTCCTCGGTCCTCGAGGGTGTTGGTTGTTTTACCGATCAATATATGCGTGCAAGTATACACGGTCAACAAGTAATAAGGAGTAAGTAGAGTATCGTTCCCACGGAGAATTAGCTAATAAATCTCACCAAGCACTAACCCATAACCATTTCAGTCTTATCTAAACGAATGACTTAGTGTTTTGAATAAAACTATGTAATTAAACTAAAACTAATTAACCCTAGAATAAACTAGATAATAAAGATATGAGATCCCAATTTCCCCTATTAAGTCATCTAGATCAACACACTTCCTGTTAAGCCAAATCAATTATCACAGATTGTTAGTCGAGAACACGAAAGTGAGACAAGTCCATCTTTCGATGTACAAAATCTATATCACATATAATCCACAATTGATAGAATACACATGAACACCTACATTACCTAAACCACTATATGTCTATGTGATTTACAAGTAACTAGGGTTTAAGCACAAGATCTCAAAAGACTACAAGTGATGCTTCGGTATATGCCTATCCTAAGCACAAATTATAGACTCTAACGCTGTGACGCCCCCAAATTCGAATCCCTTTATTACCTCGAATTCGGTGCAGTCACGATACTACTATCGTCAAACTATTACATCTTTTAATCATTAGTAGCAGAATACAACTTTGCTTATTACAATTTAGAATATAAATTCTATTAATATCCAAGATCTCATCTTTACATCATATTCGATGTTACTAAAATGTGGAATAATTTAAACTTTTCAATATCCTTTGAATAAATTCTTCTTATTGATTACATAACTTTGAATCAATTACAATTCTTGAATCAACTATATAATATGATTCGAATTACTGTATAAAGGTTTACAACTCAACTCGATATCCTCTATGTATTAACTAATACATCTTTACAATGCAACAAGTATTAAACATCGTAAGTATATATCACGCACACTCCTAGAACCTAAACGTGGTTCAAGTAGTAATCTAAACAGTATTCTTCATTGTGATACTATCTATATTTATCAATCAAGAAGCACGAAGTCTTTATCGTAAGTCCTTAACCTGCAAAAGTGATTATTTGCAAGAGTGAGCTTGACAGCTCAGCAATTCTAACAGTTTTCATGCATCACATAGCATACAACATCATACTCAGTTTATGCATTTATAAACAATTTATAATTACTACGCATGTTACTTTTCACATAACAAGTATATCATCAAAGATCAACTTTCAATCTCATTTATATCTCATATACAGTTCATATATAAGTTCACATTATCACAGCATAATATAATTCAACTAACAGTTATCGAATTCATATATCAAATTGGAACTGAAAGACTTGCCTGATTCGTAGTTTAACAACTACGACTTAACTGCTTAAGAATATCTGCACTTCGTGTAATCCTACGCAGTTATATTAATCATAGAGATCACACTTATCAGTTATACACTTCCATACATTCTCAATATAATAATTAGTATTACATTATTTTCTATCTTGGCTCTTAGAACCTTGTTTCACTTTCCTATCATACGCTTAGTATCGTTAGGTACGTATAGTTATATCATAACCATACTCAATATCAATATTAACACACTTAACTATTTAAGTGTTCGACACATATTTAAAACTCATGAATCTATAATCCATATTGCTCTTACGTTTCTCAAACCTTATCGAAACCATTACATTTAAACTTTCTAAGTTTCACCTTTCAAAATCCTTGTCGTATTTAAACTAGTCATGCAAGACTACTATATTCATCATATATTCATGTTTATAAGGTTACTAACTCAGTTTGAAACCTAGAATGTTCATTCTATATCCACTTCAAAGTTATATGATTTTCATGTTGGTGACCTTAAGCTAATCAAATTCATGTCTCAAGGGTCAACTACAAAAGTCATTTTACCACATAAAGAGGCCAAACAATAGTAAGTAGTTATGCTTGTGCGTATACTACATGTATTTACCTTAACCCACATTAGTTCATGCCTTAGAATTTCATTACTTGAATACGTGTGCATAGGTGGTATTCACATTTCAACCAAATGATGCTTATATCAACATGTCTATAGGCATAATGAAATCCGAATATACATGCTTGCATGATCATAATGTAACTCACAGGGTGTTTGATGCAATTACCCTTCACATTCTAAGTTTTCATAAAAAATTACACTAAGTTAGCAAAGGTAACTTAGTATATGCAAAGTACCTCGTAGGCATGACTCTCATGTATTAGAACACATACATAAGCCACTTATACATGCTCAAATGATCAGAATGTGGACATCCTATATATATGTCCAAAAACTCTAAGTTTGTCGTTTAAAGTGCTCAACACTTTAAACATGCCTTTCATATCAATATAGGCCACATGACCACGTTCACCAAATCAGAATATATACATGCCATGTATACGTCAAGGTTCAAATCCAAAACTATAAGTTTTATTTTAAAATTATACATTTTTCATTTCATGATATACATTCTAACATGGCTAGAATCATGCATGTAGTAACATGTAATATGAGTTACCACCAACTTCCATGTATGTCCAAAGTGATACCATCAAGATAGCATGAACAGATTGTAGAAAGGGAACAAAAAACCTATTTCAGGGCCCGGCGTAGCTGCGCCGCTGGACAGTACAAAACTGGCGCTGCTGCGCAGGTGGCCGGCCAGAGATAGAACTGTTCTGCTTCGGCAGAACTTTAGCCCAACTCAAGATTTTCTTATCAATTCGATTCTACACCAGCCATATTACATAACTAACATGTTTATAATCTTATATAGCACTTAACAACATTTTCCAAATCAACTTAACATCTTATCTAGTAAAATTAAGAAGTTGACATTGAAGAATCAAGAATGGGAAATATACCTCTGCAAAAAGGGAAATTATTTTGCTACTAAACAAATTCTCTCCTACACTGATAACTCTCTTAATTCTTTATATTCTCACCACTGATATATATATTCACTCCCCATTCTCCCTTACTCAGAATTCTCAGCAAATTCAATATGTGAAGGAGAGAGTCTTATTTATAAAAAATTAAAAACTCAGACAATGCTATTCTACTCAATTTCAATCCATTGGTATGAGCAAAAACATGAAGGTTAAGAGAGAGTTGTTGGAACTCATCATGAATTCCTCACCCTTGCTCATCATTTGCTATGAAATGCTGAGTTTGAGAGCAATAGGGAGTAGACTAGCAATTGAGTTATTCACGTGTATAAGCATTTGGGTTACCCAAATAGGGACAAGGCATTGTATCTCAGCAACTTGCTTACAATTACCACATACTAATGTTATATATATATAGTCTACCACTTACTAAGGCTATGTCACACTTCATTTCATAAACACATAGGTTATAAATGGGGTTACCATGTAATCCTAATAAATAAATACTACTATTATATAGTAAATTTTAACTCACACATATAAAATCCATGTACAGTTCATTCCACCGGATATAATTCTTTCGGGTACCATCACAGTGTATTGTCTCCTTTATTATTAAATTTCATTAATTCAATAATTATTTACCATATATTCATGATATATTATTTTATTGTATACTTAATATACACATTGTCACACCCACATTTAATGTAACTCACATAGTTTAATTAGTCTTGATACATGGTCCCTATATATAGTATAGTCACATAATTGTTGCACCACACTATAATATAGTTGCACTACACTTCACACTTCATATAATATATAGTTAATTACTATACGCTATACATTTTATTCGCATGCTTGCATATAAAAGTAAATAATTTACTTATCTCATCAATTAATTAATAATAATATTAATTAATCCTGTGACACCCCCAAATTCGGGTACTTCGTTTCCACATAATTTGGTGTTCACTTTCTAATATAACATATATCTACCCAATGAATAATGCAAAATAACCTACAATTTAAATTAAAATAAATAAATCTCCCTTACAACAAGGGTTACAACCTTTTTAAAATAATCCCGGGTTACTCTAACCCTGACATGAATATAATAACTGCGGAAATAAAAACATAACAGTCAAGTCTTAGTACAATCATTCTCAGTTAAATAAAAACAAGTCTTCATTTGCTTTGCTTTCCCTTGCCCTTACTTGTAGACGGAGCATCAGCGTTATCAACCTTAACTGAAATTGTTATTTAATGCAAGAGTGAGCAAACCACAGCTCACTGGAGTTTAACAATAATATATACATGAAATGATATCTTTCAAAGAATCTGAATAATATGATTCGCTTCAACAATAAAGAATTGAATAATAATTCTTTCATCGCAATTACAATTCAAAAATAGAATTTATCTGAGTGTCATAAGACCTTTGAACTTGTCCTAGGTTATAAATATTTCTATTTAAACCTTTAACAGTCAATAAGACTATAGACCTTAACTCGTACTTAGGGGGATTAGCCCTTTGTACCATGTATTGTGCACAAACATCTTAACGCTATGCGTAGTAACCTCCCCTAGTACATAGGGTTGTTCAACTCAGCAATTTGAATTCAAGTCCGCACCAAAGGAAGTTTGGTTTGGATAAGCTTACAAGGGTAATTTAGATTTCACGTTCATCAACTAAGGATTAGTTGAATCGACTACCAATAATTCGTAAATAACAGAATTATGAACTAACATATGCTTTAGAATCAACTTAAAGCATTTAAAATCATAACTGGATCTTACTTGAACAATAAGTTAAGATCATTTCAATTAAATAAACAATTGTCCAATACAGAAATAGAAAGGACATTCTCAACAATGAATATATAATTAACAATAATTAACAAGTTTAGGGTTAGAAGACTTGTCTTAAGCGCAAGCTACTTAACTCAACCACGTACTTAAACACTTCCTATATACATTCAATTATAATAATCTAAATCAGTTAACACAGAACTAATTTACATAAGTGGTTAACCTTCATGGTTAAGTCACTCTAATTAAATAAATAATAATAATCAACTATCACATAGTTATTTACATCACATCCGTAGTCACATAATTAAATTAATTATGTATTTAGTTAAATTATAATTAAACAATTATAATTTAAACACTTAATCAAATTATAATTACCTTTTAAATTATAAATAATTTATAATTTATAATCAATTAAACTATATCATGCATTTATCATTACACAATTTAATCATGTATTTATCAATTATAATCAATAATTAAACATTCATTATAATTACACAATTTAAAATCCACAATTAAACATGCATTTATTAAATTATAATTACTTAAATTATAATTTAAATTAACATCTAATTGATTAAAATAATCAATTTCTATACATTACAATTTCACAATATTATACTTTAAATTAAACGCTTACTCTTAATTATAATTAATCAAATTATAATTAAGTAACTCATTTACAATAAAACAATTATAGTTTATAATTTATATACTATATTAGGTTTTCAAAACTTCCTTTTTCTCAAATATGAATTTATCACAATTATATAACAACATGTTATATCATTTAAATATATGTTCACTATAAATGAATAATTAAACTAAAGCTCAAAAATAATCTGCACAAATAAACTAAACTCACTGCCCAAGCACTGTGCATGGCGCAGCTGCGCAGCCAGCTGCCTTAACACAGGCGTAGCTGCGCAGGGGTTGGATATGGGAAGGGCAAGCGGCGTAGCTGCGCTGCTCCTAGCCTTGCTGTCGGCGCAGCTGCGCAGCAACTCGGCCAGACGCAGACAGCCACGTTACTCTGCTTCACCGATTAACCCATACAAGCCAACAAATGGATATTTACAGTAACTTAAATATTGTACATCATACCTATGCAATTATACATATATATATAACATGCTTCCAAAACACCAAACCATCTAAACCATGATAATCACAAGTTTTAAAAATCCAATTTGGCCATTTTCATGAAAACTTATATATTTTCCAAAATAAGTCACTATAATCAAATTCTTAAGCAATTCAACTTATAACACATGCTTTATTCTCATGATTCAAGGTAGTATCATAGAAAATTTCTAAACAACATACTAACATATACCAATTTCTCAATGTAAAATCACCCATAATATATAAACTCGTGAAATTCCATATGAACTCATATGAATTTTCTGTTAAAATATATTTTTATAGTAATTTGATTTCTGAAAATCATTGTTTATGCATACCATTCATATATAAACCATATGAATAAAATCCATATCAACATAATCAATTTCGTGCAAATAACTTTCACAGAGAATTGAACATAAAGAAATAACTAAGTAGAGTTCTTAAATTAATAAAATTATGATTATACCCGTTATTTGGAGATTGAAGAAGGGTATAAAGAGATGGTGGATTCTTCTCAAGCTTTCCCTTTTCTTCTTAGTCTCTCCTCTTCCTTTCTCTCTATATTATCTCTGTAATACTTCTGTGCTCTTTCTCTTCTCGTAGGCTTAGACTAACTCTTAAACTAACGTAAACACTATATAAGTCATATAATAATACGTATGTTAATTAGCGTTAACTTATTATTAAATTGACAGTTACAAGAATTCAAAAGCCACAAGGCTTTGTTTGGCAACAATACTTATAAAACAGATTTTAGCGCTAAGGTCCCGTTTGGTAAATAATTTAATTAAAAACAGCTTTTTGATAGTTAGGGCCCTGTTTGGTAGAAATAGGTTTAAAACAAATACAAGGGCCTTGTTTGATTAAAATCATTTAAAATCCTTTTTCTTTATTTTAACAAATTATTTAATACATACTTTAATGTCATATTTTAATTAATTAAATATTAATCATCTAATTTAATCAATTAAAATCTAACATCAATAAATCACATAAAATTGCCACATAATTATAATTACTCGCTAATTATAATTCATGTAACACTTCATCACACATCTCATCTAATTTAATTCTCTCAATTAAATTAGAACTACAATATAAAATTAATATACATCAATTAAATTAAATTTTACACATTCATTTAATTAATATGTACACTTAATTAAATCATTTCCATAAATCACATAATTTATTTATTTAACTCAATAAATAAATCACATAAAATATTTATTTAACTCAATAAATATTTAAAATTAAATATAAAAATCTCAATCGTTACAAATCCCTTCCTCGTAAATCAATTATTAATCTCTATATTAATTGATTAATATAAATCTTATACTATTTATAATTTATTTATTCATTAATCAACATATTATCAAATAATTACTTGATAATAGTATATTACTCATAATAATAATTAATATTATAAGACAATATATCTCATTCCTCATCAATATAATTTCGATTATATCTATAATCAATTTTTTTATTATTATACTATCAACATATTATTATAATAACAATTAATATAGACTAATTGTTTAATTAATAATTCTTCCATCCTCGAATTAATCAATTCATTACCGAATCTATTATCATGCCACACAAGGCCTTTCTCACAAGCTTAATCTTAAGCTTATTATTATTCCCATCACTTACTACTTATAACATGTTCAATATAATTAGAACTATTAAGTCTAAGGTCCATATATAAATATATTATGATTAGAATATTCAAATATTATTTATAACACTTACGTTATTATAGCAACGCAAGTTATTAAAATAACTTAGTTTCCTTTTATAAATTAAACTCTCTTGGAAATACATTAGAAATTATGTATTTAGTCATAACATAAAATATTATGTTTTCTCCAAATAAGCACATTCATTATTAGAAAATAATTTACTTATTGTCTCAAGATATTACATCTATTAAAAATAATCACATGTACGGCACATGTACATTATATATAAAAAATAGGTAATAAGTTTATTTTCTATTATAATAAATTATTTCCATCAATTTATTTACATATAGCAAATATGTAATATATCTATCATATTAATCAATCACACCTTATACAAAATATATAAGGTAATATTACTATTCAAAAATAACATTTCCTCCTTTTATTAAAATAATTCAATATTAGAAATTATTTTAATATCCTTTATTAGAAATATATAATAATTAGTTCTCTTTCTTTTCTATAAATTGTTCCCAAAATAATTTCTTCAAATATTCATTTAAAGATATAATGATTTTCGTTTCTCTTTAATAACGTATGTATATATTTATTAACGTTATTCGTACATTAGACTTTCTCACATATTACCATTCTAAGTAATATATATAAAAAGTAGCAACTATAATCATATATTCAACACACATATTAATTTACTCCTTTACTTAAGTAAATTAAACACTGTACTATATCATCATAGTTAATTAAGGTTCAATACTCACATTATATTATTCCATAATATAAATCCCAACTTAAATTAACTAATATTTATTCTTATTTGTTAATTCCTTAACTAACTCATGCTTCACTATCCAAACCTATTCACGGATAGCTTAAGTGCTATAACCTATATTATAAACATACTAATTATTAATACACATACACAAGAATATGGTGATTATACATTAAGGATATTTAATGTCACCAACTTACTATGATAAAATAATTCTATAAATTATTTAATATCGATAGGAATTTATCCACTTCCTTTATCTCAACTGAATCGTCTCTACGCTAAGTAACAAATATATATTAATAGTATATTTATAAATCACAAAAACACATATTACATAGGGTAATATATTACATAATCCATATTACCCTATGTAATATAATACCACATATCTCATATCACATATATATACTCTAATTCGAACCCATCTCATAGTTTAAGAATTTTATTTATTAAATCCTTATTTAATAATTTTTAAAAATTCAGGTTCTTACATCCTCTCCCCCTTATAAGGATTCCGTCCTCGGAATCACCGAAACCTCCTCTGCTCGGTGCCATTCCGAATATTACATATTCTCTTGAATAATTTTATTCATTCTCTTTTTGGAAGTTTTTATTATTATAACCTTCTCAATCGCATTCTACCATTTTCTCTTTTCTAAGGATCATTCTACTTACTACATTCATCCTTCAGAAGAATAAGAATCTTCCACGATTTTTCAATAATCAGGAAGTAGTATGAATAACTCAGATTTCAGATTATGCTCAGGGGTCACACAAGACCGTGAACTCTTCCACATTTACAAATGTCTCAACATGAGTCTCCACACTGTAAACTAGAATGTTTATCAATCACAAGGACTGAAAACACCCTCCACACGTACACTAGGTGGCTACCCTATTGTACTACTACGTTGGGCCGCAACGTAGCGTGTTGTAATGACTATATGAGTCATGTTCGTGACCACTGTCTCTGAAAATAGGTTCCCGTTATAGGATTGTTCAACTCAGCTTCTCAACTTCTACATCCGCACCAGAGCAATCTGGTTTGGCACAAATACACAAGAATGCTTGAATTCTATAATCACTTTTCAACAGTCGCCTAGCCGAATCAATTAGCTTAGACTCTTATCAACAATTCGGACATCAATCGAAATAATTTAGTCAACTTTTCATAATTTGAAAGAAAACTAAAAATCATTTTATGACGTTAAAATGCCGCACCCACTTAATAGTACGTTGAAGATTTTGTCATTTTGTGACTTTGTCATACTACATCATACCATAATGGGCTGACGATCTTACGATCAGTTCCGACACTAGGTTCGATTGCATTGATGACTCCATCGTTTACCATCA
Source organism: Panax stipuleanatus (assembly GCA_020205555.1). Taxonomy (NCBI): domain Eukaryota; kingdom Viridiplantae; phylum Streptophyta; class Magnoliopsida; order Apiales; family Araliaceae; genus Panax; species Panax stipuleanatus. Next base: position 122,536,300 of record CM035121.1, on the reverse strand, counting down.
TACACCATATCAAATGATGCACATGGTCAAAATACATTTTGAAAGATTTTTAAATTATTTTTGTCATAGCCGAAACAAATAGCTTAGACATACGAATAACGGTATTATTTTTAAAACTAATTGGTTCAGTCACTTGACCCAATGTTTTTCTCAAGAAAATCGAAGTGCAAACACTAGCACAAAGTCAATAAATTTTGAAAATCTAGCATAGCTAGAAGATTTAGAAAAATCCAAATTTCTCCATCACTTCAATCTCTTACTACCATCAATGCTCACTATTCCAAAACTCTTATATAATACATCTATTCTCAGTACAGTTCACCGACTTACCACACCATGGAAACTCAGGAACTTACCACAATCATATGGGTTGAGGAACTTATCCTAGTCAGACCAAAATCGTCCATTCGCTGAGGGGTTCCACCATACGATTATGAGTTTCGAAACTTGTCATAGGCACGAGTCTTAAGAACTCGCACCTAATCTTAATATTATCTAATTATATCTTAGAAATCTCTATCTATCAAAATAAATATGAGGAAAGAATCACCTTTCCACCATATGTAGAATGATACCGCGACACTAACATTCCAACGATTATCAATGTGATGCACTTAGTGCAAGCACAAAACCTCTGCCCACACAAAAGTTTGTACAACTAAGCCATCACATGAGTCCTCAATGGAAGTCCAACACTTAACTCTATCTTACTCTATCACTTGCTCGTTACGAACTTTTTACGTTTCACCACATACAACTCCTCATGAGTTCATCTCGTACTTTTTATAGTACATTCTCTCATAGCATCAAGCTATACACACTTAGTCGTTACAGACTACCTATCATTTCATAGTTCAGCCTAATCACGTCGTGATCATCACTTTACCTCAAGGTTCTTTCCCTACTATTAACTAAACTCCATTCGAGTTCATTCTCATTATCTGTGTCATATACATCTTATAGACATTATCTTAACATTTTTATTACCGGAGTTGGGAAACTCCTGAGTCTCATTCTCTAGATATTTCAAGATTCGTCTTTGAATCTTCACATATATATTTTAATCTTTATCTTTCCCTCTCTCAGGTTATAGTCTAAGGTAAACTTACCTAAGGTTTATAACCTACAGCTTTGATACCAACCTGTGACGCCCCCAAATCCGGGTCCCTTTATTACCTCAAATCCGGTGCAGTCACGATACTACTATCGTCAAACTATTACATCTTTTAATCATTAGTAAAAGAATACAACTTTGCTTATCACAATTTAGAATATAAATTCTATTCATATCCAAGATCTCGTCTTTACATCATATTCGATGTTACTAAAATGCGGAATAATTTAAACTTTTCAATATCCTTTGAATAAATTCTTCTTATTGATTCCATAACTTTGAATCAATTATAATTCTTGAATCAACTATATAATATTATTCGAATTACTGTATAAAGGTTTACAACTCAACTCGATATCCTCTATGTATTAACTAATACATCTTTACAATGCAACAAGTATTAAACATCGTAAGTATATATCAAGCACACTCCTAGAACCTAAACGTGGTTCAAGTAATAATCTAAACAGTATTCTTCATTGCGATACTATCTATCTTTAACAATCAAGAAGCACGAAGTCTTTATCGTAAGTCCTTAACCTGCAAAAGTGGTTATTTGCAAGAGTGAGCTTGACAGCTCAGCAATTCTAACAGTTTTCATGCATCACATAGCATACAACATCATACTCAGATGCATTTATAAACAATTTATAATTACTACGCATGTTACTTTTCACATAACAAGTATATCATCAAAGATCAACTTTTAATCTCATTTATATCTCATATACAGTTCATATATAAGTTCACATTATCACAGCATAATATAATTCAACTAACAGTTATCGAATTCATATATCAAATAGGAACTGAAAGACTTGCCTGATTTGTAGTTTAACAACTACGACTTAACTACTTAAGAATATCTGCACTTCGTGTAATCCTACACAGTTATATTAATCATAGAGATCACACGTATCAGTTATACACTTCCATACATTCTCAATATAATAATTAGTATTACATTATTTTCTATCTTGGCTCTTAGAACCTTGTTTCACTTTCCTATCATACGCTTAATATCGTTAGGTACGTATAGTTATATCTTAACCATACTCAATATCAATATTAACACACTTAACTATTTAAGTGTTCGACACATATTTAAAACTCATGAATCTATAATCCATATTGCTCTTACGTTTCTCAAACCTTATCGAAATCATTACATTCAAACTTTCCAAGTTTCACCTTTCAAAATCCTTGTCGTATTTAAACTGGTCATGCAAGACTACTATGTTCAACATATATTCATGTTTATAAGGTTACTAACTCAAGTTTGAAACCTAGAATGCTCATTCTATATCCACTTCAAAGTTATATGATTTTCATGTTGGTGACCTTAAGCTAATCAAATTCATGTCTCAAGGGTCGACTACAAAAATCATATTACCACATAAAGAGGCCAAACAATACTAAGTAGTTATGCTTGTGCGTATACTACATGTATTTACCTTAACCCACATTAGTTCATACCTTAGAATTTCATTACTTGAATACGTGTGCATAGGTGGTATTCACATTTCAACCAAATAATGCTTATATCAACATGTCTATAGGCATAATGAAATCCTAATATACATGCTTGCATGATCATAATGTAACTCACACGGTGTTTGATGCTATTACCCTTCACATTCTAAGTTTTCATAAAAAATTGCACTAAGTCAACAAAGGTAACTTAGTATATGCAAAGTACCTCGTAGGCATGACTCTCATGTATTAGAACATATATATAAGCCACTTATACATGCTCAAATGATCAGAATGTGGACATCCTATATATATGTCCAAAAACTCTAAGTTTGTCTTTTGAAATCAATGTAGTCTTCAATCATGTATGTTAGTGTGTGCTCAACACTTTAAACATGCCTTTCATGTCAATATAGGCCACATGACCACGTTCACCAAATCAGAATATATACATGCCATGTATACGTCAAGGTTCAAATCCAAAACTATAAGTTTTATTTTAAAATCATACGTTTTCCATTTCATGATATACATTCTAACATGGCTAGAATCATGCATGTAGTAACATGTAATATGAGTTACCACCAACTTCCATGTATGTCCAAAGTGATACCATCAAGATAGCATGAACAGATTGCAAAAAGGGAACAAAAAACCTGTTTCAGGGCCCGGCGCAGCTGCGCCGCTGGACAGTACAAAACTGGCGCAGCTGCGCAGGTGGCCGGCCAGAGATAGAACTGTTCTGCTTCGGCAGAACTTTAGCCCAACTCAAGATTTTCTTATCAATTCGATTCTACACCAGCCATATTACATAACTAACATGTTTACAATCTTATATAGGACTTAACAACATTTTCCAAATCAACTTAACATCTTATCTAATAAAATTAAGAAGTTGACATTGTAGAATCAAGAATGGGAAATATACCTCTGCAAAAAGGGAAATTAACTTGCTGCTAAACAAATTCTCTCCTACACTGATAACTCTCTTAATTCTTTATATTCTCACCACTGATATATATATTCACTCCCCATTCTCCCTTACTCAGAATTCTCAGCAAATTCAATATGTGAAGGAGATAGTCTTATTTATAGAAAATTAAAAACCCAGACAATGCTATTCTACTCAATTTCAATCCATAGGTATGAGCAAAAACATGAAGGTTAAGAGAGAGTTGTTGGAACTCATCATGAATTCCTCACCCTTGCTCATCATTTGCTATGAAATGCTGAGTTTGAGAGCAATAGGGAGTAGACTAGCAATTGAGTTATTCACGTGTATAAGCATTTGGGTTACCCAAATAGGGACAAGGCATTGTATCTCAGCAACTTGCTTACAATTACCACATACTAATGTTATATATATATATAGTCTACCACTTACTAAGGCTATGTCACACTTCATTTCATAAACACATAGGTTATAAATGGGGTTACCATGTAATCCTAATAAATAAATACTACTATTATATAGTAAATTTTAACTCACACATATAAAATCCATGTACAGTTCATCCCACCGGATATAATTCTTTCGGGTACCATCACAGTGTATTGTCTCATTTATTATTAAATTTCATTAATTCAATAATTTTTTACCATATATTCATGATATATTATTTTATTGTATACTTAATATACACATTGTCACACCCATATTTAATGTAACTCACATAGTTTAATTAGTCTTGATACATGGTCCCTATATATAGTATAGTCACATAATTGTTGCACCACACTATATAATATAGTTGCACTACACTTCACACTTCATATAATATATAGTTAGTTACTATACGCTATACATTTTATTCGCATGCTTGCATATAAAAGTAAATAATTTACTTATCTCATCAATTAATTAATAATAATAATAATTAATCCCTTCCTCGTAAATCAATTATTAATCTCTATATTAATTGATTAATATAAATCTTATAATATTTAATTTATTTATTCATTAATCAACATATTATCAAATAATTACTTGATAATAGTATATTGCTCATAATAATAATTAATATTATAAGACAATATATCTCATTCCTCATCAATACAATTCTGATTATATCTATAATCAATTTTTTTATTATTATACTATCAAAATATTATTATAATAACAATTAATATAGACTAATTGTTTAATTAATAATTCTTCCATCCTCGAATTAATCAATTCATTACCGAATCTATTATCGTGCCACACAAGGCATTTCTCACAAGCTTAATCTCAAGCTTATTATTATTCCCATCACTTAATACTTATAACATGTTCAATATAATTAGAACTATTAAGTCTAAAGTCCACATATAAATATATTATGAATAGAATATTCAAATATTATTTATAACACTTACGGTACTATAGCAACTCAAGTTATTAAAATAACTTAGTTTCCTTTTATAAATTAAACTCTCTTGGAAATACATTAGAAATTATGTATTTAGTCATAACATAAAATATTATGTTTTCTCCAAATAAGCACATTCATTATTAAAAAATAATTTACTTATTGTCTCAAGATATTATATCTATTAAAAATAATCACATGTACGACACATGTACATTATATATAGAAAATAGGTAATAAGTTTATTTTCCATTATAATAAATTGCTTCTATCAATTTATTTACATATAGCAAATATGTAATATATCTATCATATTAATCAATCACACCTTATACAAAATATATAAGGTAATATTACTATTCAAAAAAAACATTTCCTCATTTTATTAAAATAATTCAATATTAAAAACTATTTTAATATCCTTTATTAGAAATATATAATAATTAGTTCTCTTTCTTTTCTATAAATTGTTCCCAAAATAATTTCTTCAAATATTCATTTAAAGATATAATGATTTCCATTTCTCTTTAATAACGTATATATATATATATATATATATATTAACGTTATTCTTACATTAGACTTTCTCACATATTGCCATTCTAAGTAATATATATAAAAAGTAGCAACTATAATCATATATTCAACACATATATTAATTCACTCCTTTACTTAAGTAAATTAAACACTATACTATATCATCATAGTTAATTAAGGTTCAATACTCACATTATATTATTCCATAATATCACTCCCAACTTAAATTAACTAATATTTATTCTTATTAGTTAATTCCTTAACTAACTCATGCTTCACTATCCAATCCTATTCACGGATAGCTTAAGTGCTATAACCTATATTATAAACATACTAGTTATTAATACACATACACAAGAATATGGTGATTATACATTAAGGATATTTAATGTCACCAACTTACTATGATAAAATAATTCTATAAATTATTTAATATCGATAGGAATTTATCCACTTCCTTTATCTCAACTGAATTGTCTCTACGCTAAGTAACAAATATATATTAATAGTATATTTATAAATCACAAAAACACATATTACATAGTCCATATTACCCTATGTAATATAATACCACATACCTCATATCACATATATATACTCTTATTCGAACCCATCTCACAGTTTAAGAATTTTATTTATTAAATCCTTATTTAATAATTTCTAAAAATTCGGGTTCTTACAAACGCAGTGCAAAATCCACAAACACAAGCTATTAAGATCAGATCTCATCCCATACTCCATTTGTCAATTTTATATGGAATATCACAGTAATCGATGGCCAATCAATTAAGCAATTAAGCATAAACCTTAATAGACAAATTATATAACAATCAATAAGACCAACAATGAAGTGTATCATCATAAACTACTCTATAGAATCCATTGTACTCTCAAAATAGAATTTAAATCATGATTGAATCAAACCTACCATCCACAAATTGAATAAACATAATAAGATTACGAATATGGATCCAATAGAAAATAAAGATAGAAAGTGCAAATCTGATTTCTCAAGCTCCAAGATTGAATCTTTTATGATAGCTGATTGCTTCAATCTTCAGATCTAATCAACTCAAGAATCTAGCTACTTTAATCTACTCTAATCTAATATTGAAATTAAAGAGAAGAAAAGAGAGAACAATATTAGGCTAGAGCTCCCAAAGGGGAGATGATCTCAATAATAAAAATATAGGTCTAATATATCGTTCTAAGTCTGTTTTCCTCCTTACCCAAGCAACAATTAGATTGGTCAATTAAAATAAAAGTCAGCAGCATAATATAAGACCGGCGCAGCTGCGCTCCATATATGCTTTGATCTGGCGCAGCTGCGCTGCAGGGTACCCGACCAATTCTTCTGGCGCAGCTGCGCTGCCTTAAGTCATGGAACTGGCGCAGCTACGCAGTGCACCAGCTATTATTTTTTGATTCTTCTGCTGCAATCTTCAGTCAGCAACCCTTTTCTTTGCTTCTTGCTGCTCATTGCTCTTATCATCTTCCCACACTTTGACTTCTTGCATCCTTTTACTCTGTCCATCATCTTATTTCATTGCTTCTTGTTCCTTTTGGCATTCTTTCATCCTTTCTAGCCATTTGTGCACCAATAGAGTTCCCGAACGTGAAAACTACAAAACAAAGCAAAAATGAATGAAAAGCTACAGTAGTACTTGAGTGTAAACAACAAAACAAGTTAGTTAATATCTAATAAGTGGCTATAAAAACCACTTATCAGAGGGTAATTCATCTATTCCTTGCAAAAGATCTCAACTTTGTTCATCAATTCCAGTTCTCCTGATTCAATCAAGTTCTGGATTAAATGTTGCAGGGCCCAACACTCCTCCGTGGCATGTCCAGGAGCATTTAAATGGTATAGGCAGGATCTGGAAGGGTCGAAACATTTCAATCACGGATCTGGGGGTGGCATAAATTTCATGATCTTCCCCTCCTCGATCAAGGTGCAGAGAATTTCCTCCCTAGATTGCCTCAAAGGGGCGAATTTCTGTTTGGCGGCAAATTCTCGTCGGCTCCGCAGTCTAGCTTATTGGGCCATCTTTTCGGTCCATTTATTTTGCTCCTGGCAGCAAATTCGATCCCTTCTGGAGGTTGAAACATCTTGGACAGATATAGGGTCGGTTGGCTTTGGTAGGACCTGGTCTATTAGCTATCGGGTCAACTGGTGTTGGTATACAACCAATTCTGCCAGCTGATCAACTTGCGCCTTGATTGAAGCCAAGTCTTGTTCTACCCCATACTTTTCTTCAGGGTATCCCCACATTGCAGAGTCATGTGCAGAGGATAACTCTCCCATCTTCCTTAGGTATTTACGGTTTTTCCTGCTTCTGGCACTGATCAATTGACTCCTCCCTCCGTATGCTGAGGCAGAGGGTTGTTGTTGACATTCGGCTGCTCCAGCGCTTTGACTATAATATCCCCGCTGTCAATCAAATTTTGAATTTTTTGCTTTAACGTCCAACATTCTTGGGTATCATGCCCCAGCGAGTTGGAATAGTAGGCACATTTCTTGCTGGAATCGAATTGCCTTCCGTTTGAATCGGAAGGTGGAGCGAGCTCAACGATCTTCTTCTGGGCAATCAGTAGTGCTAATATATTCTCTAAGGAGTCTCCCAAAAGAGTGAATATCCTTCTTTGCTTGTTTTCCCCAACTTTCACTGCTGTAGAATTTCTAGAATTCGCAGGATGAGAGTTCTGCCTCTGGATAGGCGAGTTAGGGCTCTTGTTGGCAGATTGTCCCTAAAATATTAAAGAGACATCTTCTTCCTTTCTCTTCGATCCTCTTTTGGGAGCGCTGGCATAATTTCCTGATTGTATGTGCTCGGATACGGCTTCCAAAGCAGTGAGGTCCTTAATTTTTCTAGACTTCAAACCCGTTTTCGCCCTTTCCCCGTGTTTGATCATTTCGGAGAAGGATTTTCCTAACCCGACGAGGACTCTCTCATAGAAAGGGTCTTTTTGTATATCAATGAAGGTGGTCACCATCTCACCTTCATCCATAGGTGGGTTAACTTGGGCCGTCATTTGTCTCCACCACTGCGCGTATTCTCTGAACGATTCACTGCCCAGCTTTCTGACTTTGGTAACTTGGTAGCGATCAGGTGCCATCTAGGATTAAAAACTGTATTGGTTGAGGAAAGTATGGGCCAAATCTTCCCAACCTCTGACTTTGGAATTGTCTATCCGTGCATACCACATGCGGGCTTCACCGGTAAGGCTATTCTAAAATAGCTGCATCCTGAGGTTTTCATCCTCAGCGTAAGTTCCAAGTTCACCTATGTAGACTTTTAAGTGAGTGTACAAGTCTCCCAGTCGGTTGTATTTCTCGAACTTGGGGACTTAAAACTTATCCGGGTATCTCGCCTTTGGGAAAATACACAGATCCGAGTAATTCACGCTCCCGTGGGATCCCGTCTCTTTCATAGACCGGATAGCGTCTTCCATCTGTCTAACTTTCTTCCTAATATCTCCAGTGTCTTTGTCCTCCTGGAGGTTTGTGATGTCCCATGTAATCTTATGGATCGGGGCCTCCTTGGGTACTTCAACATCGAGGGGAAATATAGGTGTGGACGTATGGGTATCACCTTCCTTCTCAGGTACTTTCATATCTCCTTGCACAGAGGATTCAGTCGGACTCTTGTGCTTAGATTCCTGAAATACTTTGCACTGTTCTTTTAACAAGGTCGTCATCTCGGTCATCTGCTTCTTAAACTCCTCAAATTTATCTCGAGATACAGGGGTATGTTCAGATGAACTTCCTTTAGCCATCTTGAATGGTGATGAACAGGCCTTCTTGGCTCGAGATCAGGTTCTAGGACCAATCTGCACAAAACCGATATCTAGTTTAGACTGGATATTGGTGGACAGGGATGCATGACATGCTATGCATCAGTTTAATGGTTTTTTAATCTTTTCCTGCAATATAACGGGTTAGTCGAATTGATGACAGGATATGAAAGATGTATGTATGACAGTTTTTCAGATGACGATCATTTATATACACGAAAGATTAAATAGGGCATGAAGAAGCACACCGTGCGTTTGGTTTATCAGAGGCTGACCTATCTTAGGGTTACTCTCACGGGCTGTTTGAAATTGGTTAGCAGATCTTCGCAATTTACTTGATGAAAACATCCATTTTTTAATTGGAGCGGATCTGAGTGCTACCTTTCCTGAGCCTCATAATGGAAACATCCAGAGGAGTCCAGTAATAAACAACCAACGGGATTGCTTCCTAATGGAGGTACCACACAACATACATTCACGTCCTCACCGCATGTAATATGATGACATTGTGCGAAGCACTAATAACTTGTGCGAAGCACTAATAAAATGCTAAAAGATTGACACAATTATCACACACAAAGATCATTCACACAAATGCACATACAGAATGAAAATCAAAAAGTTTAATCGCGGCTTAAGCCCTCCTTGATCCCCAGCAGAGTCACCACATGTCGACGTCGGGGAGAAAATTGTCCTCTTTGTACCCCTTTTTTGTTGAAGGGGGAATCTTTTTTCCTTTTGGTGTTGTTTTCCATCCTTTCTTATTCGGGGGAAAAGAAAGGAATGCTCATATTTCGTAAATTGATATTATTCTACCCTTTCGCTTTTGCTATGTCTTTGGGGTTCTGTTTTAAAGGTTGAATTTATAGGAAATTGATATTTCCTAAATTGATTTAATTTTGATGATTGGACCGAATGAGACAGAGTCGCCAGTTGGTATTTTGGAAATGGATGTACCAACTCATCCGAGTTTTAATAGTTTTCGCAAGATGGTCCAATGCGTGACTCCAAAATATTGGTCTTGAAACCCGAGATTCATGGAATTTGGGGGCTAGGTTAAGCGGGGGAAGGTGTTAGGCACCCCCCGACTCTCGTGCTAGCACAGTACCGCATCTTATTGATTTTCTATGCACAAAGTGTGTATGTGTATGTGTGTGTGTGTATGTTTTATTTTTGCAAGTTTTATTAGTTTTTCATATGTCTTTATTTTGGGTGACTTGAAAGTAGTGTTGTACCTCTTTTGCGCCTAGTTACGAAGGATTTGACTTATTGAAAAGTTTATTTTTAACAAGATATATGAATTGAAATGATGTTTTAGAAAGTAAGATTTTCAAATCCTTTGCCCGACTAAGAATCGAGGACTTCGATACTTTCTTTTATTACGTGATCTACCCCGAATTGCTTTATTATTCATCAAAAGTTCTTTGCGGTTTTATTAGAAATCATTTTGATGATATGCATGCAAAAGAGTTAAAAAAGGGTCGGATCATCATCAGGCATGTAAGCCATCTCGATGAACCGAGCTCCCGCAATCAAGGTTTTCACTATCACGGGATCTTGAATCCGACCTCTCTAGACTAACCCCTCGAGTTCATTTTCAAGATCCAAATATTACATGTACAACGATATTTACGTTATTTAAAGCGTTTACATCATAAAAACTGGTCCATTGTGGGAATCAAGTCTGATCCATTCGGGGATCTCAACATCGGGATTTCTAGGCTCACATGATTTGTACGATATTAAATATACATAATGTCCACGGCTTCGATACTAGATGATTTCATCGATTGAAATCACCGTTTAAGCCATTTCGGCCTCCCTTTTACCTCTAAATATAAATTTTGGGTTATACGGGATAACCGGGACCATTTAAAACAATAAATCCATAGATATACCATGAATCTAAGCCATTCTAGCACACGGGTTAAAGCTTCATGCTTAATAACCTCTCAAAGGCTAGATTAGGCTTAGATTTAGGTATATCTAACCTCCGCGGTTGATTTACAACGTAATAAGCACAATATAACCGATAGAAACGTAAAATCTATCAATTATTACACAATATGCTTAAAATACAACAAGTTCAACTATATTCAAACAAGATATCTCATTAATATATCATTTGAACAACATTTACAAAGAACCGAAGCTAGAAAGTGCATTATTTCACCTTGGGAGACGCGTGAACAAGCGTTTTGACTCTCGATATGAACTTAGAACACTAGTGGGGCTTCAAGTATGTGCTAGATGGGATGATTAAGCTTCAAGTTGGTCTTTTGGTATTCCACCCGAGCCTCTCTCTCTCTCTAGAATGTTTATTCTCTCTCTAAAATCTATCTCTCTCTCTTTAAAATGAACTAGTGTGGGGGTTTTAAGCTGCCGGAGGCAGCCGCATATGTGGTTGCGGCTAGCCGCAGTTATGGTCAAGGCTGGGCTAAGTGGGCCCCACAAGCTCGGTATGTGGCCCTTCAATCCTAGTTCAGCAGAAGTTGATGTCCGCCGCTCGACCTTTCGGACAATCTTGGATGAATGTAGAGGGAATAGATCGATTCTGACTGGATTAGGGTTCCAGAAGTTGATACTTATGGCCGAGATATATTCACCAGGTCCATATATCAGTTAGCTGGCTTGTCTCTGATGGCACGCCATTCGAGGTTTGCTGAGGTGGTTTCCGATGATCACTGTCTTAGCTTATCGATCCTCGATCGGTTCGCGGTATGTTCAGACGACATTAGTCCTCTGCATCACTCCTGGGGTTGTCTCCGAGATGACCCGGCTCTTTTGACCTAACTCAGGGTTGTCTCTGAAGTAAAATTATGCTTTTGCACTTCTACAAGGTTAGTACAAAGAAAGCGAAATTTCGAGTGTCTACATTTACTTTTCTGTCGAGCCTAGATTAATTCGTGGCTCTTTTACAGCTTTTATAAATATATATATATATATATATATATTTATATATGTAATTATATATATATATATATATATTTCCTTATTCATTGTGATTAAATATCTGTTTTAAATGTTCATTTGATATGCATTTAATGTAAATTTTGGCGAAGTAGATTTATCTAAATCTAGCCCTTTTTAACTTTCAATCGGTTCAAAATAGGTCCAACCGGAACTGGAAAGCTAGAATGGCTCAAATTTATTTAAATCTAGTTTTTTCTAGTTTTGTAAATATTAAAGTGACCTCGCGACGGGAAGCTTTGGCTACGCGCATGCAAGGATTTGTCTGATAAATCCTTTGTTTTTGCGACGTCTAGAGTACAATTCTCCTTCTCTGTGAATATCTGTGTTGTGCAGGTTTTCTTGGACATTTTATGTGAGCCTAGGAATCGTGGGATTGACGATCAAAATGATCTAAATCTGATTCCCATAATGGACAAATTCCACTTTGTAAACATATCCTGCCAGTTTTTTTGTAAAATGTACAGCCGAGGGACCTTAAAACAGTTATCCGGATTTAAGGTCTCAAGCATAGTGAAATATGGTTTGTAGTGCTAGGGTCACTTCGATGCCTATCATGCCCACAAGAAGACCAGCACTTATATATACATTCTGTGGTCGAGGATGCTTCGCATCCTGACAAATAAACATTCCAATCAAGCCAAAGGGGTTTGAAAACCAATCTTTTAAAAACATCATTTTCATATCTTGTCTAAAAAATGGACTTTTCACACAAATCAAACCCTTCGTATATAGGTTCAATGAAACATGGCACTACTTTCAAAATCAATCAAACTTAGGCTCAATTACTTCCAGCATACACACACATTGCAATTTAAAAGGGAAATATTAAAAAGATGGGGTACCGTGTTTCACTGGAATTGGGGGGTGCCTAACACCTTCCCCCCACTTAACCAAGCCCCCGAACTTTAAGAATTTTGATTTCAAGGCCAAGTTTTGACAGCGTCCAGTAATTGGGCCTACTTGCAAACAAAACTCGGTTGAGTTGATACAACCATTTCAAATATATCAACTGGCGACTCTGTAAACCTTTCAAATCGTCGACATGATACATGTTAGCCTTTTCCTAAAAAACTCTTCACCCTTCACAAAACAGATAAAACAAATATGGGTAGAAAACAAAACAATTTAGGAAGAGATGAAGATTTTCCAAAGCGACAAGATTTTTTCTAGATGTCAACAGGTGGCGACTCCGCTGGGGACAGTAGAGGGCTTAGGCCGTGCTCAAATCTTTTCAACATTTCCCTTTTATATCTGCGTGTGTGTGGATGTTGTGTTTTACATTGAATGGATGTGAATAAATGCTTTACTGCTTTATGTTTGTGCTTCGCACAATGTCATCATTTCATACGGTGAGACACAATGTATGTGAATGTATGCTGTGTGATTCCTCCACCAAGAGGCAAACCCGTCGGTGTTTGATTACTGGACTCAAAGAAGACTAATCCTGCGAGGCTCAGGAAAGGCACCACTCAGATCCGCTCCAATTGAAAGATTGGATTAATTTCCCCTCTAGTAGATTGTGAAGATCTAGGGACCTTCATGCCGAAAAGTCGCCAGAGTAGCCTAAGATAGGTCAGCCTCTGATTAACCAAATTCGAAGGGAAGCTTCTTCATGCCTTACTCTTTCAATTCAATGTAAATTTCAAAATTCAATGTAAATATACATTTCATTGTGAATCCTGTCATTCAAACAACTAATCATTGTTTTACAGGATAAGATTGAAAAACCCTCAAAATAAATACATTGCATAGCATGCATCCGGTTGATACCTACATAAAGAAATTAACACCCCTATGTTTATTATAGGGAAAAATTGGTCCTGTTACCATATCCAAATCCAAAAAGGCACTAAGCCCATCTCCAAATATGGCTTCAAGTGCTCAGCTTGAATCCACCCGTGTCTACAGGGAAGAGTTAAAAGGACTAAAGAATCAGATAGCCGAATTAGCTATTTTCCTCAAAGAGCAAAGCAAAGGTCTTCAGGGTAAACAAACACCTGGTCATATAAAATCATCTACACCCGGTGGCAGTTAGGATACCGAAAAGAAAGACACTAAGATTCCTGAGCCTCAGAACCAAGATCTGACCAACAAAACCCCAAAAATTATCAACCTTGAAAAAAAGTAGGAGGCTGATGATATTCTCAAAAACTTTCAACAAATGAAAGAAACCATCCGGTCCATCAAAGGTACTGGGGCATTTGGGAGTGTCAATTATTCAGACTTATGTATATTTCCAGGGGCTCGTTATCCAGACAAGTTTTAAGTCCCTGATTTTGAAAAATATGATGGATTAGAGATCCCTACACCCATTTGAAGGTATTTATTGGAGAACTTGGTTCCTATGCAGAGGACGAGAAGCTCAGAATGCAATTGTTCTAGAAGAGTCTGATAGGAGAGGCTAGAGCCTGGTATGCCCGACTGGATAATTCAAAAATTCACAGCTGGGAAGAGCTAGCACATGGCTTCCTCAATCAATAAAGTTTCCAATCTCAGATGGCTCCAGATAGGTATCAAATCACCAAAGTTAAGAAGCAAAACAATGAGTCATTCAGAGAGTATGACCAACGATGGAGACGAATGGTGACACAAGTCACCCCACCCATAAAAGAGACTGAGATAGTCCTGACCTTCATCAACATTCAAGAAGCTCCATATTACGAGAGGGTCCTAGCAGGCATAGGAAAACCATTCTCGGAGATGATCAAACACGGAGAGATGGCCAAAATGGGAAGATAAAAGATCTTACCGCCATGGAAGCCGTGGCCGAGCATATCCAATCTGGGAGTTATGGGAGTAATCCCCGGAGAGCACACAAGAAGAAAAAAGAAGAAGTATCCATAATACTTCAAGGACAAAATCAAAGAGGCAGTTCAAGCAACCTGCCTATTCAAAGGAGAAACTATCCCCCTTATCAAGCTCCTACACAATCCTCTAACCTTCCTTTTCAAGAAACGGGAGAGGTCAGACGTCGAAGAACGTTCATCCCCTTGGGAGATTCATTAGAAAATTTGCTAAAACTGTTGACAGTACAAAAGAAGGTTGTTCAACTCCTTCCACCCGCCAGTTCGAGCTGACAGAATTTCGACCCGAATAAAAAGTGTGCATACCATTTCGGATCACCGGGCCATGATACACAAGATTATTGGTCTCTCAAATCACCAAAGTTATGAAGCAAAACAATGAGTCATTCAGAGAGTATGCTCAACGATGGAGGTGGATGGAAGTACAAGTCAGTCCACCTATGACTGAGTCTGAGATAGTCATGACCTTCATCGACATCTAAGAAGCTCTGTATTACGAAAGGGTCCTAGCAGGCATAGGAAAACCATTCTCGAAAATGATCAAGCACAGAGAGATGGCTGAAATAGGGCTAAAATCTGGGAAGATAAAAGATCTTACCGCCTTAGAAGCTGTTGCCGAGCATATCCAATCTGAGAGTTATGGGAGTAATCCCCGGAGAGCCCACAAGAAGAAAGAAGAAGAAGTGTCCTTAATACTATAAGGACAGAATCAGAGGGGCAATTCGAGCAGCATGCCCATTCAAAGGAGAAACTACTCCCCATTTCAAGCTCTAGCCCAACCTTCTAATCCTCCATTTCAGAAAACTGCAAAGGCCAGACGGCGAAGAGTGTTCACCCCTTTAGGGAATTCACTCGAGAATGTGCTAAAACTGTTGACAGCACAGATGAAGATTGTTCAACTCTTTCCACCAACCAGCACCAGTGGACGAAATTTTAACCCAAGTAAGAAGTGCGCATACCATTCCGGATCTCTGGGCCATAATACACAAGACTGTTGGTCTCTCAAACACAAAATCCAAGACTTGATAGACAACAGAGAGATTGTGGTGACCAAACCAGAGCAACCGCATATGCAAGATAATCCCCTCCCTCAACACAAAGAGGAGAGTGTTAATATGATTAGCACCAAGAATGGAGAAGGACCCAAATACCTTCGTTATATTGGAGAGTTAACTCAATCAAGTACCAATAGCCCAGACAGTTGGGAGTTCTCATAAAGGCAATTCCTGATGAAGCAGGAAATCAAGTCCATTAAGGAACAGATTGGGCAGTTGGCAGAGTTGATCGTGTATCAACATCAGATAACCAGACAGCTGATAAATCAAACCAACCAGCATGAAGCCAATCCTCGTAACCCTGAGATTATCCCCTTTGCTATGAGGGATCATTATCGGTTTCATGAACGCGAACCCTGAGCTGACAAGGTGGCCAAGGAAGAGAAATTCCAAGCTGATAGGGAATTCGCCTTCCAGAGGAATTTCACTAATTTGAATCAGCCCATGAAAGAAATCCTTCAAATGTTGATCAATGAGGGGATGGTTGCAGATTTGTTACCCCCGGCTCGATCCAGGAAGTTCAAACCTAACCAGATATGTCAGTATCATTCCAACACGCCCGGTCATGACACCGAGGATTGTTGGGGACTTCGTCACTTGATTCAGAATCTGATTGAAAGTGGTGAGCTGATAAAGGAAAATCAAGGTTATGGCTATCCCGATGAGGAAGCACTTTTTATTCCCATGGCATGGAATCAGGAAGTAGTAGCTGTAATTTCCTGCGAAAGGGATATAGCCATAACACCCTTGATAGTACAAGGAAAAGGGGTCCAAGAAGTACAGAATCCTGTGAAAATGGCTGCGCCTGAACCTTTAATATTGCTATTCAGACAGCAATATCCGGTGGCCAACCTGAAAAGAGTACCATGGAACTATGGGAAGAATGAAGGTTCAACCTCAAACAATATTGCTATCGTATCCAAGGAAAATCTGTTGTACCTGCCTCAGCATGTGATCAATTTAGTCACTAAAGCTAAAGGGAAAGTGGCTGAAGAAAAGATTGAAGAATTCCTCATCAAAATGGGGCATAATGAGATCAAAGTAGTGCAAAGCTTGAAAGAGGCACCTAAACAGATATCTATATTAGATCTGGTATTATCCTCGGTTGATCATGGCAGCATTCTGGTGAAAGTACTGGAGGAAGCCCATCTGCCAAAGACGGTGGATACTGAGAAGTTTTGTCACGTGATAGAGCACATTTTCAACATCAATGTGATATCCTTCATTAACGATGATATACCCACAAGAGGGATGGGTAATTGCAAGTCACTGCACATAGCAATGATGTCATCAGGGTATGTGATCGGAGGTGTGCTGATAGATGAAGGATGGTCCTTAAACATCTGTCCCTACCACACTTTGGAAAGAATGAAGATCAACCCAAATTGGATCCGGACCAGTCATGTAGTTATCCGAGCTTTCGATGGGTCTCGCCGAGAAGCTGTGGGAGAGATTGAGCTTCTACTAGAAATTGGTCCCCATACGTTCTATGTATCCTTCCAGGTACTCAACATTACCACCGAATAAAATTTATTATTGGCAAGGCCGTGGATCCACATGGCAGGTGCAGTTCCATCCACCCTCCATTAGCAACTCAAGAACATTATTAATGGCAGTCTGCAGATTACCGTAAATGCTGAGCCAGAATATCCAGTCTACACACAGAGCGATATGCCGGAGATCAGTTTAGATGAAGGAATTAAACCTGCTAGTTTCCAAGCTTTGTATACTTACCTGTTGGGGCACCAGCTTTGAAACCAAAATTTTTCCACGAAGTAATGACAGTCGGTCAAGAAATGATATCCCTGGGATTCTGCCTTGGAGAAGGGTTAAGGAAAAATCAACAAGGAATCAAGAGTCCAGTGCAAATCCCGAGCCAGTCAGAGAAGGCCAGATTGGGCTATTCATCCGGATCAAACCATCGGAACCCACACAAGCGTCCAATGATTTCTTCTTCCACTACCTTACTGCCAAACCTCACTAATACTGGATTTATGAGACCAATGAGGAAGATTCCTGTTGTTGTGTCAGCCATGCTATTTCCTCCAGTCATACCAATGAGTGAGAGAAAAGCCCCAAAGCCTGATGGGTAGAGTAAAAAGGGAAAAGAAAAGTTCCTGCATGAAGGACGAGACCCATTTGCCAATATGTATTTTCTAATGCACTACGAGGGTATGAACGATGATATCCCAGACAGTGATGAAGAAGATCATATCTGAATCCCTCGCATCAAAAGGGATAAGGGTAACACCTCAAAGAAGAACCCCGACTCTAATAGAAGGATGTCTCAGTCATCATCAGAGATGAGGCAAAAGACCACAAATCCTTTGTCCTCCCTATTCATGAGGATCTGACATTGGACAATTGGAGTAGTATCCCATGCTTCATTCAAAGAGGATAAAAGGGCAGAAAGTCCATCTGCCCTGAAACATGGTTTCATTTACTACTTATTTTGTTGCACAACTATAGCAGTTACTTTTGTCATGCTTTTGCTAAATGGTTTGTATGTTTAAACAGTCTCATATATTAAAGTGAAAGCATTTTGTTTTAAGGACTCCAGAATTGGATTTGTTTGTCCCTGCTGGTAAGTTGCCAAATTTTCACAGTGACTACAACTTTGATGTAGAACTAGACTTTGACTTGATGGAGATTGATCAAGAGGAGATAGATGACTATAAGGTGCCCGAGGAGATCAAATAATGGGTCTAAGACAAACCCAAACCAAACTTTGATCAAACCACCACTGTCAATATCGGAACCTCAGAAAACCTTAAAGAAATCTAGATAGGCATAGACCTCACCAAAGACCAAAAAGCCGACCTGATTGAACTCTTAACTCAGTTCCAGGATGTATTTGCATGGTCACATGAAGACATGGTTGGCTTGTCTACCAACATTGTCATCCATCGACTCCCCATCAAAGATGGATTCAAGTCAGTCAAATAGAAGCTCAGGCGATTGAAACCTGAATAGAGTCTGAAAGTCAAAGAAGAGGTTGTCAAGCAATTCAAAGCTAGTATCATTATGGTATCAACCTACCCGGAGTGGTTGTCAAACATAGTTCCCGTGCCTAAGCTCGGAGGGAAGGTACTAGTATGCGTGGATTACCGGGATTTAAACAAAGCTTGTCTCAAAAACAATTTTCGGGTACCTTTCATCCATATCCTGATAGATAATATAGCACAGTATGGCATATATTCTTTTGTGGATTGCTTTGCTGGATACCATCAAATCATGGTCGCTGAAGAGGACAGGGAGAAGATAACCTTTATCACTCCCTGGAAAACTTTCTGTTATAGACAATTATCATTCGGCCTTATCAATGCTGGTGCTATATATCAACGAGCCATGATAGCCCTATTTCACGACACGATGCATAAGGAGATAGAGGTTTATGTGGATGACATCATCGTTAAATCTCAGAAGGAGGATGGCCACATCAGCCATCTCAAAAAGCTGTTCAACAGGTTGCGTAAGTACAACCTCAAGCTGAATCCGGCCAAATGCGCTTTCGATGTAAAATTGGGCAAGTTGTTGGGATTTCTGGTGAGCAATAGAGGCATTGAGCTGGATCCCGCCAAGATTAAAGCCATCACCGAGATGTCGGTACCCCGAGAAAAGGAAATACTGGGATTTCTGGAAAGAATCAATTTCATAAGCAGGTTTATCTCTCAACTCACAGCGACGTGTGAACCCATCTTCGAACTGCTAAGAAAGAATTCATCCATGAAATGGAATGAAGATTGCCAAAAAGCCTTCCTTGCCATCAAGAAGTAATTGATTGAAGCACCTGTCTTGGTAACCCCCCCCCCCCCCCGAGGGATGAAGTTCCCCTGTTTATGTGCCTGTCCGTCAATGCCAATGCAATGGGATGTATATTGGGACAGAAAGATGATAGTAGCAAGGAGAGAGCTATCTATTACATCAGCAAAAGATTCAGCAGCAGCGAGCAGAGGTACACCCAGATTGAAAGGACCTGTTACGTATTAACATAGGCCGCTACGAGATTACAACATTGTAACGCCCCCAAAATAGGTCCAATCCACCCAACCTATTCTGGGTCGCCACGAAATACACTCAACAAAAATTTTAAATACAAATCTTCAAATTCTAACTTTTAAACTGTCGTACAAAATACGACCACAATTAAACTGTGAGTTTCAATACAAATACAGTGCCCATAATCCAAATCAATAATACGTTACAGAAAGGTACAGTCAATAACTGTTTTAGGAATTAAAATCTTTGGAAAATGTTCAAGGAAACCTTCGTACATGGGAGGCCATGCATCCATGTTATAATAGATATCGTAGGACTCGAGAATTATCCTTGGTTGACCCAATAGACCCCAAAAAAAAACGAGAAGATTACTATCTTGTTCATTCCAATGGTGGGTCTTCTCTTGCCATATAATTATCTCTATTGTCTCAAACTGAGAATTATATTCTAACCGTACTCCAAGATTAAATAGGTAGGGTTCATGGATATAATCAGCAAGTGGAAGTGCACAACCATGTCTTATGATAACATGAAGTCGTATGTGGTTAGACATCTTGTATAATAGTGACAAAACACCCTTCCAAAGTTGGGTTCACCTCACCTAAGTCAGGTCACCAAAATCAACCGTTAAATGACGTATAAAATACGACGTACTTATCTAAAATTTTTAATAAAATTATTTTCATACTGTTTGGTGGAAAACTTCAACAGTTCTAGACCCTCGTTCTATTCCCCTGTTATCCCGCTCGACCCAGCTACACTCTTATTACCTGAAAGGAATTGTGAAGCAAAAGGGTGAGCACAAATAGCCCAGTAAAGAATATCATGACTAAAGATAATTATATTATCAATAGTTTTCATCAGTAATAAATCAGAGATTTAAACATATGGTAAAACTTTTCAACCATAGTTGTAGCGGAAAGAGCAATCCATTAGAAGAGTCAAATAGACTATAATGTCTATTATCTTCTCCATGTTAAAAGTCCATCAATAATATTTTATCTCTGTAACATCAATCAACAATTCCTGTCCACAATCATGTAAGTTCATGATCATAATTATCTTGATGAATTCCTCTTCGCACTCAGGACGAAGATAATTCTCATCACCTGTCTTTACCTGAAACACCAAAGATCATGGTTATACCAAATCACAGTTCTTGTTCATAATCATGCTAATCAATTCATCTTTGCATTACAAGCCAAAGATTTCAACAATTAATCATCCATCTTTGCACTACAGGCCAAAGATATTCACAAATCAACAGCTCATCTTTGCACTACATGTCAAAGATATTCAACAACAGGTCATCTTTGCACTACATGCCAAAGATATTCAACAACAGGTCATTTTTGCACTACATGCCAATGATATTCATAAATCAACAGCTCATCTTTGCGCTACAGGTCAAGATATTCATATCTCAAAAAAATATCTAACAATTTTAGAATTTATATAAACAATAATTATAACCATGTTGATCAATTCACCTTTGCCCTTAAGCTAAAGATATTCAATTGTAAATTCAATGGTCATGAACATACCAGTCAACAATCCATCTTTGCACTACTGGCCAAAGAGAATCTATAGTCATAATCATACCAATAATCTACCCATCTTTACACTCAAGTCAAAGAGAAATTTCATCACCAGGATTATAAAAATGTTATATATGATAATAAAAACAATATGACCAAAACATCGATCTGCAAGTTCAAAAATACTTCATAATAATACTTTATGGAGCAAAATTCAAAAATAAAGCTCAAAACTTAGATCCAATCAAAGATATGAACCTTAACAGGCAACTTGGACAAATAGAAGAAAATTTAATTTTTCCGTGAATAGTGCCGTATACGTGAATAGTGCCGTATACGTGAACAGTACCGTATACGTGAATAGTAACCCCGACACGAAAAAGATAGAAATTTCATAAGAAAAATCATACTTCGTGAATAGTACTCGTGAATAGTACCGTATTTATAAATAGTGTCGTATACGTGAATAGTGTCGTATACATGAATAGTAACTCCGACGAAAAAAGTGAGAATTTCATAATAAAATTCATGCCAATATTTTGGTATAATGATATTGAAAAGAATAACATCATTTATGTAAGAAATAACATCCCTTACCATCCCTTACCTCAAAAGAATAGTACCTCTGACTGGAATATCGGATATAATATCGAAAGAAACTTGCACTGAATACTAATACTCAAAGTATTGAAATACTCACAAAAATACGCTCGATATTATAGAGAGAGAAAACTTATGATTCTGATGTGTTTTTCAATTCTAACCTAAGCACCCTATTTATAGGAAAAGCTTAGGATGCCAAAGGAGACTAAAATAATAAAATAATATATTTTTTAAAATTCTCCAGCCGCCGGCTGCTACCAAAAAAATCAGATTTCAACAAAAGTGGGGCCCACCCATTAAATATATATATTTTCTGAACTTCAATAATTCATAACAAATAGCCCCTTTGTCAGAAAAATACAAATTCTATGTCCTTCCATAGGAAATTTAATTCTCTACAACTTTGCAGAAGAAAGTTTTTCCAAATTCCAAACATAAATTATCCGAAATCCATAAACAGATGATTTCTCACACCAAAATATTGATAAAAACTCACCAGCGCCAATTCCTTCTTTAATATCCACAAAATAAATATTTCCTTATCATATAAATCAATAATTAATTATTCACAAATAATATTATAGAACTACAATATTAACAACCAGGTCGTTCCCAGGAAAGAGGGGGCCTTCCGATAAGGACTTCTCCTTACTGGCGCGCAATTAAATAACCCCTCCTAGACAGAACTTCCTTAGACATTGTCAATAATGCTATCTAATAATATTATTCAAATAATATAAATTATTGAGTTGATAACGTGAAATACTGTGCAACGACAATTATTGAATCAATACTACAAAATATCAACTGTAGCCATTATTGAATCAATCATATAAAATGGCAACGTAGCAATTATTGAGTCAATAAAATATCAATGTAACAATTATTGAGTCAATAATATAAAATATCAACGTAGCAATTATTAAGTCAATAATATAAAATATTGAACAGTAATTACTGTAACAATAATTGAGTAATGGCTTCTTACGTAAGACTCAATAATTCAAAATACTGTGCAATACCGTGTGCTACTTTGCAACACCGTATATCACTGTATTTTAACCACCGGGTATTTCAACAGTACTAACGGTAACAACCACGCCGTTATTTTGTAAAAAGTTATTTCTGTCGCTTTCTATATCCGACAGTTATTCCGTTGTGGGGGCCCACAAATAGCTGCGCCATCGTACGAATATTTCCCGACAACAAGAATATTCCACGACCAAACGAATATTCCCCGACAACAATGAATATTTTATAACCACTTGCTTGTTTTAAAAAAATTTACATATATCACCCTTAACTTTAAACTTTTATCAATTTAACCATTTACTAAATAGAAAAATTGAATACTTTTATTTCATAAAATTCGGGGTCTTACAATCTCCCCTCCTTATGAAATTTCGTCCTCGAAATTTACGTACCTGGTATTTCGAAAAGTTGAGAATACCTTGCTTTCATTTCAGATTCCATCTTCCTTGTCATCATGATTTCTCCATTGCTCATTTTAGAATACCGCTTCAAAACAAGGTTAATTGACATATAACAATTGTCAATTTATTAAGTAAGAAAAGTCAGCTTAGGTAAGTCACACACTAGCGAAGTATATTATTCGTCTATCTCCTCCTAGTTCTAGACTCAGATCTCCTCCAGCGACCATATCCCTAAGCTCTGATACCAAAAGTGACGCCCCCAGAATAGATCCATTCAACCCAACCCATTCTGAGCCGCCAAATACATGGTACAGAATTTAAATACAAACTTTATATCATACGGTCGTGCAAAATATGATCACACAACTGTGAGTGTCAATACAAATATGTAGAAAATATTAAGATTCAAACTAAGTCCTCATTATAATTATTATCACACTATTTATCAGAAATAGTTAGGACTACTACTGCTCTAACTCGGACCATCACTCTGTCCCCCGACTAGTCCCTGCGACATTCTCATTTCCTGAAGAGGACAACAGATGAAAAGGGTGAGCTCAACTAGCTCAGTAAAGAATATTATGACTAAGATAATGGAAAATAAATTATCGTTAGCCTTCAATAAATCAGATAAAATCTAATGGACAACCAATCTTAGATCAATATTTGCAGCGAAAATAACAAATCATTAGAAGAGTTAAGCAGAGAATGAAGTCTACTATCTTCTATGATTTAAAAGTCCATCATCAATATTTTATCTCTGTAACATCAATCAACAATTCCTGTCCACAATCATGTAAGTTCATGATCATAATTATCTTGATGAATTCCTCTTCGCACTCAGGACGAAGATAATTCTCATCACCTGTCTTTACCTGAAACACCAAAGATCATGGTTATACCAAATCACAGTTCCTGTTCATAATCATGCTAATCAATTCATCTTTGCATTACAAGCCAAAGATTTCAACAATTAATCATCCATCTTTGCACTACAGGCCAAAGATATTCACAAATCAACAGCTCATCTTTGCACTACATGCCAAAGATATTCAACAACAGGTCATCTTTGCATTACATGCCAAAGATATTCAACAACAGGTCATCTTTGCACTACATGCCAAAGATATTCATAAATCAACAGCTCATCTTTGCGCTATAGGCCAAGATATTCATATCTCAAAAAAATATCTAACAATTTTAGAATTTATATAAACAATAATTATAACCATGTTGATCAATTCACCTTTGCCCTTAAGCTAAAGATATTCAATTGTAAATTCAATGGTCATGAACATACCAGTCAACAATCCATCTTTGCACTACTGGCCAAAGAGAATCTATAGTCATGATCATACCAATAATATACCCATCTTTACACTCAAGTCAAAGAGAAATTTCATCACCAGGATTATAAAAATGTTATATATGATAATAAAAATAATATGACCAAAACATCGATCTGCAAGTTCAAAAATACTTCATAATAATACTTTATGGAGCAAAATTCAAAAATAAAGCTCAAAACTTAGATCCAATCAAAGATATGAACCTTAACAGGCAACTTGGACAAATAGAAGAAAATTTAATTTTTCCGTGAATAGTGCCGTATACGTGAATAGTGCCGTATACGTGAACAGTGCCGTATACGTGAATAGTAACCCCGACACGAAAAAGATAGAAATTTCATAAGAAAAATCATACTTCGTGAATAGTACTTGTGAATAGTACCGTATTTGTAAATAGTGTCGTATACGTGAATAGTGTCGTATACATGAATAGTAACTCCGACGAAAAAAGTGAGAATTTCATAATAAAATTTATGCCAATATTTTGGTATAATGATATTGAAAAGAATAACATCATTTATGTAAGAAATAACATCCCTTACCATCCCTTACCTCAAAAGAATAGTACCTCTGACTGGAATATCGGATATAATATCGAAAGAAACTTGCACTGAATACTAATACTCAAAGTATTGAAATACTCACAAAAATACGCTCGATATTATAGAGAGAGAAAACTTATGATTCTGATGTGTTTTTCAATTCTAACCTAAGCACCCTATTTATAGGAAAAGCTTAGGATGCCAAAGGAGACTAAAATAATAAAATAATATATTTTTTAAAATTCTCCAGCCGCCGGCTGCTACCAAAAAAATCAGATTTCAACAAAAGTGGGGCCCACCCATTAAATATATATATTTTCTGAACTTCAATAATTCATAACAAATAGCCCCTTTGTTAGAAAAATACAAATTCTATGTCCTTCCATAGGAAATTTAATTCTCTACAACTTTGCAGAAGAAAGTTTTTTCAAATTCCAAACATAAATTATCCGAAATCCATAAACAGATGATTTCTCACACCAAAATATTGATAAAAACTCACCAGCGCCAATTCCTTCTTTAATATCCACAAAATAAATATTTCCTTATCATATAAATCAATAATTAATTATTCACAAATAATATTATAGAACTACAATATTAACAACCAGGTCGTTCCCAGGAAAGAGGGGGCCTTCCGATAAGGATTTCTCCTTACTGGCGCGCAATTAAATAACCCCTCCTAGACAGAACTTCCTTAGACATTGTCAATAATGCTATCTAATAATATTATTCAAATAATATAAATTATTGAGTTGATAACGTGAAATACTGTGCAACGACAATTATTGAATCAATACTACAAAATATCAACTGTAGCCATTATTGAATCAATCATATAAAATGGCAACGTAGCAATTATTGAGTCAATAAAATATCATTGTAACAATTATTGAGTCAATAATATAAAATATCAACGTAGCAATTATTGAGTCAATAATATAAAATATTGAACAGTAATTACTGTAACAATAATTGAGTAATGGCTTCTTACGTAAGACTCAATAATTCAAAATACTGTGCAATACCGTGTGCTACTTTGCAACACCGTGTATCACTGTATTTTAACCACCGGGTATTTCAACAGTACTAACGGTAACAACCACGCCGTTATTTTGTAAAAAGTTATTTCTGTCGCTTTCTATATCCGACAGTTATTCCGTTGTGGGGGCCCACAAATAGCTGCGCCATCTTACGAATATTCCCCGACAACAAGAATATTCCACGACCAAACGAATATTCCCCGACAACAATGAATATTTTATAACCACTTGCTTGTTTTAAAAAAATTTACATATATCACCCTTAACTTTAAACTTTTATCAATTTAACCATTTACTAAATAGAAAAATTGAATACTTTTATTTCATAAAATTCGGGTTCTTACAAACATTATCTGCATGAACACACGACCTACCTCATATCCCGCATGGATCCTCTGAAGGATGTATTCAGTAAACCAATGTTGAATTGTTGATTGTCCAAATGGCATTTGATCCTCTAACAGTTCGACATTGTCTACGTGACTCAGAAGTCTATCAAAGGTCAGGGCATTGCAGATCAACTGGTCGAAGCATCGTCAGGGGATTTTGAGCCCTTGGAAAGTTATTTCCCGGACGACGGGATCATGATAATTCAACAAATCCCTCAAGAGAATACAGTCCAGCCTTAGAAAATGTATTTCGACGGAGCCGTGAACATGGAAGGTGTCTGAGTTGGGGCAGTCCTTGTCTCTTGTACAGGAGAACAGTATCTTGTGGCTATCAAGTTGCAGTTTGTCAACACAAACAACACGGCTGAGTATGAAGGCTGCATAATGGGGTTGAAACTAGCCCAGGCCATGGGTATCAAGCGTTTACTAGTATTTGGGGATTCTGAGTTGGTCATTAGACAAACCACTGGGGCGTATCACACCAAAGAATTGCATCTACTGCCTTATCACCGACAAGTGGTCAAGATGTCCATGGAGTTTGAAGAGATAACCTTCATCCACATCCCTCGAGGAAGGAATGATTTCGCTGATGCATTGGCAACGTTGGCTTCCTTGATCCACATATCTGATAGGATGGGAATTCCTGACATCAAAGTCACCAGCCAAAGGGCCCCGACATACGAGAATTACATTGGATATATATCAAATGAAATACCTCCTACCAAGCAGCCTTGGTACCAAGACAAAAAAGAATATCTCTAAGATGGATCCACACCCGCTGGAGCAAGCCAAGCCGGACGAAAATGGATTCACAAGATGGCTATGAAGTTCTATTTGAGCGGAGATGCACTCTATAAAAGGGATGCTGGGATAGGCCTTTTAAGATGCCTCGATAAAGATCAAGCCTAGAGACTGGTGGATGAAGTACACGTGGGAGTCTGTGGTCCACACATGAGCGGTCATTTGCTGGCCCAGAAGATATTAAGAACCAGGCATTACTGGATCTCTCTCAAAGTTGACTGTGATGATCACGTCAGGAGATTCTACCAATGCCAAGTCCATGGGAATGTCATACACGCTCCTCCAAATGAACTGCACAACATGAGTTCGCCATGGCCTTTTTTCATGTGGGGAATGGATGTGATTGGGCCCATAGAACCCAAAGCCAGTATTGGTCATCGATTCATCTTTACTATAATCGATTAATTCACCAAGTGGGTTGAATCTGCCTCTTTTCCCAAAGTCACGAAAGAGGTAACCATTGGTTTTATCAGAAATAATGTCGTCTGTCGATATGGACAACCGGAGGTGATCGTATCAGACAATGCCAAGAATTTAAACAACCTGATGATAAGAGATTTATGCAACAAGTTCCATATCAAGCATCTCAATTTCATCATCTACCAGCCCAAGATGAATGGTGCTGTCAAAGCAGCCAACAAAAACATCAAGAAGATCATATAGAAAATGTTCGCCAATCATAAAGAATGGCCTGACTTATTGCCTCTGTCTCTGTTAGCATATAGAACGTCAATGCATACTTCTACTGGGGCTACCCCCTACTCATTGGTCTATGGTATGGAAGTAGTACTTCTCATAGAAGTAGAAATGGAATCCCTGATAATGTTAATAAACGCTCAGATAGAGGAAGACCAGTGGTTGCAAGAGGTGTACCACCAGTTATCCCTGATAGATGAAAAGAGGGCTACAGCCATCTTTTACGGGTAGTTATATCAGCAAAGGATTGCTCGGTCATACAACAAGAAAGTCAACTTCGATAATTCAAAGAGAATAACTTGGTACTGAAGAAAGTTCTGGCCAATCAAGATGAAGCCAAAGGAAAGTTCGCCCCGAATTGGGAAGGCCCTTTTGTTATCAAAGAAGTGTTGACAGGAGGAGGTATCAGATTGCAAGAAATTGATGGGAATGAATTTCCCCAGCTTATTAATTCAGACACCGTGAAAAGGTACTATCTCTGAAACACCTGCAAGCCCTCATCCTGGTCCTGCGAATCAATCAAATCATTTCGGGTTCCCACAAGAAGCCTGAACTACGAATAACCTGATCTCCCTCAACCCGGGACTACATAGGCAGCCATTCCTGGTGCGGTCAAAACCAAACAAAAAATTCAAAAACCCATCAAACTAAACTCAAAACCAAAAGAAACACTTCTCAAACCATTCAGGCAAAACCTGAACTACGAATGAGCTGATCTCCCTTAACCAGGGAGTATGTAGGCAGCCATTCATGGTGCAATTTGACCCTCAAGAAGAAACAAAAGCTAATAAAACCCAGTCCTAAGACACCGAAACCCTATAAAACCCAAATCTTATCAAGCCTTCCTGGTCAACAAGCCCTTCTGAGGTACTCTCTGACATCTCAATGTCAATCCATCAAGGAAAAGCTCATAATGTATCAAGACAGCAAGTCATGAAAGAAGTGGTAATCACTTAGCAAGGATAGCACATATCCAACTGGGAAGTGAATTAAAATATATTTCTCTAATATATAATATTATTTGATATATACACTGTGTCCTGTACATGACAAAAATGGTTGATCTAGTATGTGCAGGAAAATAAAAGCTAGTCTATGAACCCGTGGACAATTGGGATAGTAGTGCCAACATGGCGTCCCTCTCAAAAGATGGAGGAGCAGCTGTAAGCTAATGACCCTCGGTCTCCATACGAGCAAGAATATCCACAGCCATCTGCATAGTACTACTACGGCCATCTATGAAGGCACTCATATCTGCAAAGAAGCTGTGTGTATATGATCTGAGTGCAGTGATGTTCGCAATATAAACATCTTGGGTGGCTATGGCCTCATCCCTCTCAATATAAGCAGCATCTCGGGCGACTAAGGCCTTGTTAATCTCCTCAAAAGCTGCATCTTGGGTAGATCGAGCCCCATCTCTCTCAACAAATATTGTATACCGGGTAGCTCAAGCCTCGTCTCTATCAGTAAAAGTTGTGTCCCTGCTAGAAAGGGCTGTCAAAATTAGCACTCTAGCCTTATCCCTCTGGAAAGTCATCTGAGCTAATGAATCAACAAGAGCTGGATCTGTCCCAG
Source organism: Panax stipuleanatus (assembly GCA_020205555.1). Classification (NCBI taxonomy): domain Eukaryota; kingdom Viridiplantae; phylum Streptophyta; class Magnoliopsida; order Apiales; family Araliaceae; genus Panax; species Panax stipuleanatus. The sequence continues at coordinate 122,506,230 of CM035121.1, read as the reverse complement.
TCGGAATGCTCGGAGGGTCACTAACTAAAGCTACTGTCAAACCATTAAAAAAATCATCCTCCGTGGGAGAGTCGGGATCCTTCATAGGCTCCTCCTCATCTGAATTAATGCTCGGAGCTGATTGGGTAACCGCAGCCAATGCGATATCGGCCTCCAACCATGCAGAATACTTTGGAGAACGATCCGAATGGCTAGTGGAGAAGTCAGCCATCTCCTTATGAGTCCAACACTCGTAAGTCCTAATCAGGTCAGCTGATAACAAAGATGAAGCTGCTATCCGTTGATCCATAGCCCCCTCAAAATGATGGAGGCTCTGAAACTTATAAAATTGGCACATGACTGCCAGCGGATGGTATGTGGTCACCTCTCTCAGACCCGCCAGGGGCAGATAATCCATGCCCACTGCATGAGTGATGAAGCTGTAGGGGGAACTAAGTCCTGAGCATAGCAAGATCAAAAAGGGATGCTCAATTGCCAATAAAAATGCCAACCATGATGCTACATCTGTGCACTCCACCGGCTGGAAAGAGTAAGACATGCCTATCTCATGGGTAAAGCAGTATCCATAATGTCGGAAAGTGCCAATAGGACTCAAATGTGTCATGAACCACACATACAGCAGAACGGTGCTGTCCCTGAAAAACCCCTCTGGATGTGTACTGCATAATGTGGCCGACCTCAAAGTCTCAGCTAATATCATTGGTAGGATAGTACAACCCTGTCTGAGGGCACGAACCACTACCATCAAGTCAGTCTCCAAGTGGTCCATATATAGTGGCATGTACCAATAAGCCGTTACGCACAATAACAGAACGTCTACACGTGCAAACTGCCACTCATCTGCAGGGATGATGAAGTCTCCTGAATATCTCTCATAGCTGTCTAGCCGGGCAAAGCGATCAATCAAAAAGTCCATTGACACCATATGCCCTGCAGTAATATCCTCAGCGACGACTCTGCGTCTCAGACCAACTATAGTCATAAATGGATATCTCATGTCACTGATAGCTATCCTGGCACAATGCAGATCTAATGCCAAACCTATGAGGCGCTCATACTCCTCTAATGTAGGAGTCAGCTCATGAAGGTCAAATCTAAAAACCTGGCACTCGGGTATCCAGCAGAATAACATGTCAGCCACAAACCCCTGTGGAACCTGAAAAGCTAAAAGGGCTAGAGAATGCCCTAGCATTTGATCAAATGTCCCTCTGGCTGTGAGAGGTAAACTGTCATACCAAGATCTCAGCTAAGATGCTACCAAAGAATGTGGCAAATGCTCGATACGGCTGACTGTGGATGACGACATCTATATAACCGTATCATGAGACCATCCAGGGGTCAAATCTAAACTCACCTGTCTAAGTACATATCCATGATATAATACATGCATAATGACAATGATAAATGATAATAGGATGCAATAGATAGAAAAACATCATACATTTCTAAAATACACTATCTACTGAAAGCATCATCTCTATCTGCTCATAAAATACAAAAGTAAAAAGTACAGGGAAATGGGGCACAATCGCCCAACAACTAACAGAGGCCTATCAAACGATATAACGATAAATGGGGCACAGCCACCCAATATCTAATAGAGGCCTATCAAAAGATATAGCGAGAAAGCTATCAGACGAAATTTATAACATCTACATCCAGGCGATTGACCTGTTGTAGCTCCTCCTGAGTGACAGAATCTCGACCAGTGGGAATGTCTGGTCAATATAAGGGAGGATTAGCACCTGCATAGCTGCCTAAAAATAGATCTGCTGAGGGGCCAGCTCCGGAGCTGAAAGGATCAAACGAATCTGCCTTAGAAGGATCCCGGCTAAGGTGCCTGATGAAGAAATGAGCCGTCTCCAATCGCTGGGTTAATCCTAAAATCTGCTCCAGATAAGTCAGCTCTAAGAGGCAAGCTATCCAGTCTATCATCATCACATACCCTGGCACCATGTCTGCCATAAACTGGGTAGCACGAGTCTGAGCCCCAATAGTGCGGGGACTCCACCAACTATAAAATGCCTCCTGGCTATAAGGACCCTCTGACAGGGTAAAGCCATCTATGCCCACCAATGGAATGTCTGTGAGTGGCTGCGCTAGTGGCCAATGATGCCAAGCAAGAGGAACAAAAAGAATGTAGATATCTCCCGTGATGCTCCGAATAGCGTGCTCTCCTAGATAGAGCTCCCAACCTCCATCGGTCAAAAATGGAACCCGACGAGTGGACAAAGCAAACTCCCGACCAGTCAAAAATCCTCCTCGAACTCGACTGTCATGAAGTCTGGAGTGTAAGGCACCCACGAGATCGAATCGGCCGTCAATAGCTCTAGCTGCAAGCGAATGTGGGTAAATCCCTCTGCAACAGAGACCTCCGTCAAAGTGGAGTGATTCCAGTGCCATCCCCTCAGACAGGTCTCCAGGCCCAAAGTAGTGGCAGGACTTAGGCAAGGAAGCCTCTCACATGCCCTGAATTGGCAATGCAAAGATCAAATGACCTCAGTGATAAAATTGTTAAACATAAATGAGGAAAATTTAAAGGTGAAAGATGAAGTACTCACCGGCAGGAAGGGATAAAAGCCTAGCTAAGCCTCTGTCACGCCCTTCTAGCGTAGGCGCATCCCTCAAAGAAAGTAAGCAAAGGTGTAGGTGCCCCAATCAAAATTGCTGAGGCACTCCACTTATCAAGTAGCACTGACCAGGGCGAAAGACACTGTCGAGGAGTTGTCTGCAATGAAACAACCTCTGATGATCACCAAAAATAGTCGCCAAAGGATGCGATCTCTAACCCTCTGATCATCAGGTAGAGGCTTAGTCAAAGCCCCGCTCTGGGCATCTACGGTCAAGGGACCAGAACGGATAGTCTGCGACCCTTGATGCCCGTAGCTGGAACTCCCAAAAGGGAGACAAAGGCAGCAGGTGAAATTTCAACCACCAACGGCACTGGCTCGCCTGTAAACTCTATCCCAGTGATGAACCTCCAGTCCATAGGTGTCATCATCACCTCGCAATCCAACAGATGGAGAGACTGGGTCTGGTGGAACCAGCGCTCAGACAAAGTCCTCAGATAACCCCAAAGGCAACGGCGGGGAGGAATAGAAAAGAAGGCCTCGAACCCCCAAGTGTTGTCGATGGCCTGATACTCCGGATTCAGAGTATGATAGAAGAAGTGGACACTGAACCAGTTCCCCCTGGGCTGCGTAAAGCTAGGAACCAGCATTAAATAGCTAGTCCAGATTAAACATGTGCCATAAAATGGCAAAAGAAAGAAAGAAAAGGAATTCTAGAATGAAAACTTCAGTCACCTCGTTGGCATGAAGGTATATCGATGGATGGCATCTCAAATCACCCAGCAGCTCCTGAATAGGCACAACGATGGCTGGAAGCTCCCTACGTGGAGCATAAGCTGGGGTAGGATCAACAAATGGGACATCTTCGTCGTCCACATCATCTGGCATCTCTCAGCCTGGATCTGACGAATCACAAATTCAGCCAACTTGCGAGGCGACCGAGCTGGACGTGGATAAGGAACATCAAAAGCTCTCCTCCGCCTAACACCTGAAGTAACCCTGCTAGCACTACCGGGTCTATCTGGCTCCATAGTCTAGACAAAGTCTCCAAATCACCTCAGAAAGGGTGAGGTAAGCCTTAAACCTGTGGCTTATTAAGTTAAATCATTACTTCATGCATTTTAAAGTCCTAAAGCATGCATTAGTTAACAAAAATCCTTAGTAGAGTTGAAATTGCATGTTTATTAAATACTCAGGCTTTTGAAAAAAATTTGCCAGAGTCTCCTTCATAAAATGGATTGTCCGCATGCACATAGGCATGACTACGTGGCCATTCAGTAGCACACCTACCCAAAAACATGAACAGTTTATATTTATGAAAAAAAAATCAAAAAATAAACTCCCCATGGAAGCTAAATTAACATTAGTATTTTTAGTTAAAAATCTAGGCTCATCTGGCCTCAAAAAAGATGAGTAAACTGATCAAATAGGGCTTCAAATGACTGTCTCAGAAATCAAATTTTTTTACATCAGAAATTTCAATACAGTAAAACATGCATATTTACTGAGTCTGAAAATTTTTATCAAGTCATATAGGCACGCCTATTCGCTATCTTGTGTTTAGAAGCATACTATATGATATCTAACATTATAACGGTCAAAATTGGAAAAGAATGGATGTAAACATTACCAAAGATGTGTAGAACGTTTGTACGGTGATGTAATTTGAAAAAAGCGGCCCGAACTCCGTAGATCTGAATAAGAAATTTCGGATTTTCTTTAGATTTCAAATTTAAAAATGAATTTTGAAAGCCTCAGGTGCCCAAGTTATAATCGCAGGGAGTAGCAGCCCCACTTGTGGCAGCCACACCTCTACTTGCGGCTCCTTAAGGTGGGTCCCACCCCCTTTGATTCTGTCCAGTTTGAGTTAAAATGGAGTTTACAGAAGCTAAAAAGTCAAATCAGGGAAAAAACTGCTACGCGATTGAACGGATTGGCCTGAAATTCTGCGTATAAGCGGCAAGTTCCTGACGAAGGAAGGAACTTCATGTAAGCCATTGGTCTAGACCCTGAAGTGATATTCGGAAGCCAATGATGAAAACTGCTGAGAAATAGCTAAAAACTGCCTCTGTCAAAGCATCGGGAAAGTCCGGCGTTGTGAACAAGCATGGTTTTGAACGTGTCAAAGTGTCCAGATTGGTCCGAGGGTGTGACTTATCAGAAGAATACCCCCACGTTGAGATCGGTCATGACTGACATTTCAGCTGTTGGCGACAACCCCAACGAAACATCTAGAACAATTCGGTGATTATAGCCGTTGAAAACTACTTCAGCGAAGGTCAGATTGCCTGACATTCCAGCAGTTGGTGACAACCCCAAAGAAGCATCGAGAACGATCCGATGATGATAGTTGTTGAAAACTACTTCAACGAAGGTCAGATTGCCTGACATTCCATCCGTTGGCGACAACCCCAACGAAGCATGGGAAACAAATCAGTGATGATAGCAGCTGATAACTGCTTCAATGAAGGTCAGATTGCCTGATATTCCAGCCGTTGGCGACAACCCCAACGAAGCATCGAGAACGATCCGATGATGATAGCCGTTGAAAACTACTTCATTAAAGGTCAGATTGCCTGACATTCCAGCTGTTGGCGACAACCCCAACGAAGCATCGGGAACGATCCGGTGATGATAGCCGTTGAAAACTACTTCGGCAAAGGTCAGAATGTCTAACATTCCAGCCGTTGGCGACAACCCCAACAAAGCATCGGGAACGAACCGGTGATGATAGTCATTGATAACTGCTTCAACGAAGGTCAGATTGCCTAACATTCCAGCCCTTGGCGACAACCCCAACGAAGCATTGGGAATGATTCGGTGATAATAGCCGTTGAAAACTACTTCAGCGAAGGTCAGATTGCCTGACATTCCAGCCGTTGGCGACAACCCCAACGAAGCATCGGGAACGAACCGGTGATGACATCCGTTGGCGACAACTCCAGCGAGGCATCAGGAATGAGCCAGTGATGAGGATCAGAAAGAAATTTCTCCACACGGATGACAGATGATGGAATCTGTTATACAAATCCCCAGTGGGAGCACCGATAAGGATTAGTGATTCAACCGACCGTTGCAAACTACCGTTCGAGTAGGCACCAAGGAGGTTCAGTAATGGTCGAGACTTTGCAGGCTACCGTTCGAGTAGGTGTCAAGAGAATTCACTAAGGGTTATCACGGACGACGTCATCCCCAGAAGAAAATAGCATAAATAGTCAGTGATAGCCTAACGCCACAAGGGCATCTAACATTCATGTCATATCATGCATTGCATTACATTTGCATATGTCGTATTTCCAGTGTCTAGCAGTCTTTATCTTGTTCATTCCATTGCATTGCATAAACATGATAAAGAGGGGCATCTGTAGACACTCGAAATTTTGCATTCCTGTTACCAACCCTACAGGAGGGCAAAACTATTTTTTTCACCCCGCTAAAACCAGGATGTCAATTCAAGCCCCAAAAACAACCCAGGAGGTACAGCAGCCCCGGTGATAACACCAGGAGATCAAACTCAGCCCCGGCAACAACACCAGGATGTAATGTCAAGCCTGGCGACTACCCCGGGAGATGTAATCACCCCAGAGACAACCCTAGGAAGCCAAATCAACTTCGGAGACTTCCTCGAAGCATCAAATCATCCCTAGAGACAACCCTGGGCTACCAAATCACCCTCGGAGATAACCCTGAGGAAGAACAGAGTCGGCTGGGATCAAACCTTGGAGACAACCCCGAGAAAACAGTCGAAAACCTGGCCAACACAGGAGACGACCCTTGGAAGGGCAAAACGGTCATTTTAACAACTTGGATCCAAATCAATCAAAAGCAAGCCAAATTGATGCAATGAAGGTCAGAAAGAGCCATAACATTGATCCCGAGTGAAAACAACACAAGACAGCTCAACGAACGGACCGCTAAAAAATGAAGATTTGGTCATAAACCCATCTTCTTGGATTTGGAAATGGTGAAATCCCATGTCATTGTGTAGCTTTCAGAATTAAATTTAAATATAACTATTACATTTAAATCACGGGCTCCATTACAAACGGGTCTTCACGCGCTCCTTGCTCCTTGGTCTTCAATTCTTTAAATTTTAATTCTAACTATTCCTATTACAAAAACTATTTACTATAAATAGAAATCTTGATCAGCAGTCAAGAGGAAGTACATAGGAGAGATATAGAATTTACATTAAGAAAAATTAGAGAAGACAAGGTACGCAAATCCCATTTATAAAACCCCTACATTCAAACATCCAACTAAAATAAAATCCAATCATATTGGTCAATAGTCCATAATCAACCCCATTTATTATCATACACATCAATATATGCATCAATAAATAAAACATTCATCTCATGAATAATAAACATTCAATATATACATTGATATCGATTTAATGGGCAATTTTAGTTAGCATAAAATTCAATTCTGAATTAAAATAAACTCTTTTATTTTAATCCAAATTTAAATCAAAATAAACCTTTTATTTTAATTTATCCATTTTTGAATAAAAATAAACTCCTTTATTTTTAATCAAATTAATTAATCAAAATAAACTCCTTTATTTTAATTAATATGGAATCCAATTTCAAGTCAAAATAAACTCCTTTATTTTAACTTTTAAAAACGTTTTTGGGAGGAACAAAATATGTGAAATCTAATTCCTTATCAAAATAAACTCTTTTATTTTGATTAATATGACTTATTTCATATCTAAATAAACTCCTTTATTTAAGGAAACATGGAATCTCATTTCCCAATCACAAATAAACTCTTGTATTTAAGAAAATATGGAATTTAATTTTAACTCCAATTAATTATCATGGAATCCAATTTCAACTTTAATTAGTTAGCATGAAATTAAATTCTAATTAAAATAAACATCTTTATTTTAATCTAATTTCAAATAAAATAAACTCCTTTATTTTAATTTTGAAAACTGCACAAAAATTAAAATTAGAAATTCTATTAAACCGGCGCGCCCCGCGCCACGGCATTTTTCAGGATTTTTTATTTTCTTGCAAATCGCGATTTTTGATCCTTTCTTCCAAAAAAAATATATGATTCTATACAACAAATTGTGTCCAATAAATTGTTCCAAACACATATCAATATACATATCAAATCTGAACAATTAATAACTTGCATAAAGGTTTGGCTCGGATACCACTGTTAGGTTTGTAAGAAATCATGGGCGCAATCAAATTGCAAAAATAAGGGAAGCATGGTAAAATCAGAGTTTAAAATTTTTCTACAAACCAATTACCCGAATCATCCTTTATGCACAGTTATTAATTAAATGAAATAGATTAAGAATAATATTCATACCCTTGAAGATTCTAGCTTCCTCAGGTACGAGTTCAACTCCAAATCTTTTCTTGCTCTCCTTGAATTTACCGGGTTAGATTTATTCATTTGATCAACGTTAGCCACCCAAGTGTTTGGCCTCTAGAGGTGATCCATCAAGGAATAATGTTTACTCAAGAAGAAGAGTGTTTGGTTAAACCTTAGTTTCCTTCTCTCTAGAAAAGGAGTGCTCTCCCAACTCTTGGAATTAAAATATCTAACCTTGTTTCATAATAACCCTCCTAAACTATTTAGGATTAGGGTTTCATATTAATTAATTAGACCCTTTTAATTAATTAGGCTTTCCAATCATATTGGGAATAATTAAACTCTTTTAATTAATTAGCCTCCTAATCTTATTAAGAATATATATGAGAGAGAGTATCTTATTAATTAATTCTCAAACTCCTTTAGGAATTAAATAATAATAATAGTAATAATAATAATAATAAGACTCCTCTTATTAATTTATATTTAATATTTCTAAAATATTAAATAATAAATATTAAGCTATTTAATTTATTCTATCACCATAGATTAAATTAAATACACTTAACTTATTATTACGATTATGTTATTTACTTCTTAAATAAATATTTTTTCTTTTATGGTGTAACCCTTTAGGTTCTCCATGATAGTAGTGTGCATACAAGCCAATCATGTATGATGATAAAGCACATACTTTGTAAACAATCTTCTTTATTTATTAATAAAATATTTATTTAAGGCATTTAATTATCTACATGGTGCTGTTTTTATAATATGTAAATAACCCATAGTTTTAAGGAATTCTTTTAGAATCATGATAAGATCATCCTAATGAGATCTAAATTCTTAGAAAGCTCAAAAACTAAAATAGTTTTCAATTATGGGATTACTAAAATGGGAATTAGTAAATCCGAATAGATTGGTACATATGTTGCTTGCTCATTGAATGAAGATGACTGATCTCATGGTCATTTGTGTGGAGACACTAAAACAAGTATGTAGGTGCTTATTGGAGAATAAGTTCACTGAACATGACTCGCTATAGAATACCTAATGGAGTTTTACTCGCCTGTCAATAGGAATTCCTAATGTGATAGTAGTACAAGTGATCCTTGGACTTGAGATCATCATAGTATCTTGTATGTAAGAAATTATACTTTGACTTATTTCTTAAGGCCTTTTAAGGCATATATAGGGTATGCTTGGGTATAATGAGTTGCATATGGAGATAATGTATGATCAATAAAGAATCTACCACCTCTAGTAAAAGAGGAGATATGTCCTATGTGATTCGTTAAATGACAACCCAGGAATCCTTGGCCAAGGTAGAATGAAATTAGAAAGAGGTTTCTAATTTGCATTATTTGGAGTTGTGCGTTTTCTAATTGAAATACATATGATTAAATAAATTAAGACTTGACAGTAAATCCATGTCTTATATTTAACTGGGACATTGTATGGTGGAAGGATTGAATTGTACGGTAACTATTAACTCATAGGTTCTTTTATGATTAATGTTAAAATCTATATTATCTGGAAAGTCGTTGATCGCTAGGGAGGCTTATCCCTATTGTAGAATAAATGTTATTTATTTAAATAGATTATTAGTTTAATTTATTTATTTAAATAAGATTAGAATTATTTTAATTAATTTATTCACAATCGGTTTAATATGGAGAACCTAAAGGGTCACACCATAAAAGGAAGAAGAATTATTTAAGAAGAAAATGGCATGATAGTAATAATGCATTAAGTATAATTAATTTAATCTATGGTGATAGAATAAATTAAATAGCTTAATGTTTATTATTTAATATTTTAAAAATATTAAATATAAATTATTAAGAGGAGTCTTATTAATATTATTATTATTATTATTATTATTATTAATATTTTAATTCTAAAAGAGTTTAGGAATTAATATAATATCAGTACTCTCTCTTAATCCTAATAAGATTAGGATATAAATTAATTAAAAGTGTTTAATTAATTAATTAATTAAAACCCTATTCTAATTGGATTAGGAGGGTTAACCTAATATCTATATAAGAGAGTCTTATATCAAAAATAAGGTACGTGAATTTTTCCAAGGGTTGGGAGTACACATATTCTATATAGATAGAAACAAGGGTTAAGCCAATGACCCATCTTCCTGAATTCTTCATCTTCCTTGGTGGATCACCGTTAGAGGCCAAACATTTGGGTGGCTGACATTGATCGAGGGAAGGAGCCACTACAGAGGAATCAAAAGAATCAAAGGAGTAGAACTTGTACTTGAGGAAGCTTGGATCTTCAAAGGTATAATTCCATCTTCTCCTTCTATGTATTGAATGATAATTAATGCACAAGAAAGATCATGGTTAAGGGTTTGTAAGAATTTTTAAATCTGATTTTTCATCCCTTCCGCTGCGTTTATGTAATTTGATTGCATGCTTATGTTTCTAGCAATCCCAACACTCCATATTAAACCGGTTATGAATAAATCAATTAGAACAATTCTAATCTTATTTAAATAAATAAATTAAACTAATAATTCATTTAAATAAATAATATTTATTCTACAATAAGGATAATCCTCCTTAGCGATCAACGACTTTTCAGATAATATAGATTTTAACATCAATCATAAAAGAACCATTGAGTTAATAGTTACCGTATAATTCAATCCTTCCACCATACAATGTTCCAATTAAATATAAGACATGAAATTACTGTCAAGTCTTATTTTATTTAATTATATGTATTTCGATCCAAAGTGCACAACTCCAAATAATGGAAATTAGAAACTCCTTTCTAATTTCATTCCACCTTGGCCAAGGATTCCTGGGTTGCCATTTATCGAATCACATAGGACATATCTCTTATTTTTCTAGAAGTGGTAGATTCTTTATTGATCATTCATTATCTCCATATATAACTTATTACACCCAAGCATACCCTTTGATATACCCTAAGGGTTTTAAAGAATAAGTCAAAGTATAATTCATTATACACAAGATACTATGATGATCTCAAGTCTGAGAATCATTTGTACTACTATCACATTAAGAATTCCTATTGACAAGCGAGTAAAACTCTATTAGGTATTCCTTAGCGAGTCACGTTTAGTGTACTTATTCTCCAATAAGCACCTACATACTTGCTTTAGTGTCTCCACACAAATGATCATGAGATCAATCATCCTCATCCAATGAGCAAGCAACATATGTACCAATCTATCCGGATTTACTAATCACCTTTTTAGTAATCCATCGATTGGAAATTATTTTAGTTTTAAGCTATCTAAGAATTTAGATCTCATTAGCATGATCATCATCATTATCCTAAAAGGATTGCTTAAAACTATGTGTTTATCACATATTATAAAAATAGCACCATGTAGATAAATAAATACCTTTAAATAAATAATACTTTTATTAACAAATAAATAAGATCGTGTCCAAAGTATATGTTTTTCATCATACATGATTAGATTGTATGCATACTATTTTCAATCTAACCTTTATTACATCAATTGCGGAATAAAAACATATTAATAACAATTAAGTCTCGGTACATAAACTTTATCAAATAAAGTGAACTAATCATCTATTATTTATTCATCTTGCACTTGCCCTTGCTCCTCGATGGCTCCTCGGGCTTTTCAACCTTAGCTGCAATGTTTTATGCAAGGGTGAGCAAAACAATTGCTCACAAAGATAGTAATAAACATTTACAATATATGAAACATCAGTGGATAATAAGCTCTAACTGAATAATATAGCTTACTCTGAAAATGATCAATGGTACTCAAGACCTGTAAGCTCAATAGAAGAATTTAATTTTTGAATCAATAATAGAAATCAGAATCAAAGTACAACTTAGGGTCACAAGACCACGAACTATGTCCTAGGTTAACAAGTATCTCTACTGTAACCTTTAACAGTCTTATAGACTATATAGACCATTAATCTCTTACTTTGGGGGGTCAGCCCTTTGTACAATGTATTGTGCACAATTATTTTAACGCTATTACGTAATATAATCTCCTATAATAGGGTTGTTCATCTCAGCTTTAACATTAGAATCCATACCAAAGGAAGCTTAGTTTGGACTAGCTTCAAGGGAAATTTGGATCTTTAGAACGTTCATCAACTAAGGATTAGTTGAATCATAAAGGATTCAATATCATTCAAGAGTTCGATAACAACATTATATTGTAAAGGGTACATTAGCAATGACAAGATAACAATGAACCATTAGTTAATAAACATCATATATTAAGATCATGCTTACATAATGAATTAGAAAGCTTAATCAAACATAAGCATTGAACACTATAAGAAACCTTGCTTGAGTAATAAGAAACCAAGGTTATAAAACTTGCTCAATGAAAAGTAGGGTTTAGAAACTTGCCTCGTGCGCTTGCTACACAACTACAGCACACGTTCTCCAAATATCCTATATATGTCATTTAAAATCACAACACCAATTAGTTAATTTAACACTAACTTCATTGGTTTACTTCTCATTGTAGTCAAGGCTATAATCTTTAGCTTTAGTTCTGATTATACTAATCATTAACACAACATGAATCTGAACTTCCTATTAAAACATATCACGCGACTTGATGTTTGAACAACATCTCCAAATCTCACGAACATCACATTCAAGACTTTTCACAAACATTTAGTTCATAAATTATAATCATTATCAATATGATTACAATCTGTTATTAAGTCTTATGACATGTTTTAAGCTTTATTAAAATCATTAGAATAGGTTAGGTTTACATTTACGAGACTGTACAATCAACAGATCAGTTCTGGTCTGACTGCCAACAGGCGCAGCCGCACCACATTAAACCTAAGGAACAGTGCGGCTGCGCCCTAGCGCGCAACAACGCTTCAACTACATTTCATTCCAGCGCGGCCGCTGTAACGATCGAGGAAATCGGATTATTATGTGAATTAATTTTTATTTGATTATATTGAATAAATAAGATTATATGTTTATTAAACTGAGTAAGCTGCTTAAGGGTCATTCTATGACCTAGGATGCTTGAATGTGGTTAGGGTTATAGTTGTGAGCTAGAAATAAACATTTTTCGAGAAATTTTTGTAAAATCACTATTCATCCAAAACTGCTCGGGAATTAATTTTGAATTTCCGAGAAACACGTAATGTTAGAATTCTGAGGAAAGATGGATTATCAAATAATATTTTAGTTATGTCAAATGAAGTTTTCACCTGTGGACTTGAAACCTAAGGGTTAGGGAAAGTGAATTTCTAAGAAAAGAAATGATTAAGTATAACAAGAATTATTACTATACGTGAAGAATACGAGTATAATACTAGGTATTATACAAATATAATATGAAAATTAATACGACGCATAATATGAATATCATACGAAATATATATGAAAAGAATACGAGAATTATACAGTAAAAATACGTAAAGTTAAATACTTGGTCAACCAAAGTCAAGATTGACTATTTAACTATTGGACTTGGACTTTTCCAAGCCCAATTGAATTAAGAGGTTGGCCCAATGATAAATTATATCAAGGCCCAAGTAATATTTAATTTAAGCTCAAAGTTAGGCCCGAAATTGAATAAAACCTAAGCCCAAACCAAGAACCGAACCCGTGGGTCAAACTTTTTACCGAATGGGTGGGTAAAACCCATGGGGGCCCATGGGGTGTGATAGCATGCAAAATGGAGTCACCAAGCTTCCTTGTGAAGCTTGGTGAATATTAAGGAGGTGGGGAGTTAATGAGGTTTGGTCCTAAATGACCAAATTGCCTTCCATCTTGTTTTCTTTAAATAGGAAGCCTTAAGCTCATTTGTTGCTTGAAAATTTCATTCAACACCTAGAGCAATACATATTGAGAGAGAAGTGAGAGCTTTTCAAGTAATCAAGGAGAAAAATAGGCTAGAACATCAAGAACACGAAGAACGCAAGAGGTAAAAACACTTAAACCCTAAACTATCATCTCTTTTCCTTCTTTAATATTAGAGAAGTGTATAAATGGAGGTGTATGTATTGTCTGAAGTAATAAGGTGGATATTAGTGAACTAAAACATTAATATGCCATGTATAAGGGAGAATCATAATCAAATGATTAAGCACATAAATGAAGAACGCATAAAATTTAGAACTTGTTGTTGATGGACAAGTTTAAAACTATCGTGTATAAGTTAGATGCTTATTACTTGGTTAGGAAATAGATGAATAACCAATGGATTGATTCCATTTGGAATGGAGTAAAAATCTCGTATAACGAAGTTATGGTGAAATTTACAGTAAAAGACGTAAACCGATGAAATCGTAGTTAACTAGGATTTCCGGACAATAGTGAAATGTTACTAATGAACCTAGACACTTAAGGTTTTGTTAGTATATCGAAGAACTATGAATTTATGAGTCGTAGGCTCGAGAACGGACGAATTCAGACGTAAAATGAATAAATTACGAACGAATGAACGAAGAACGCTTAAGAACATAAAATGAGCAATTAATAAAAATTTAATCAAGTGAAATTCTCGTTAACGGATTCAGAAAATTATTTTGTCTGGGGAAATCGAAGTATGAAAGATAACGAAGAAAATAGCTTTTGAACGAATCAATTCTGAGTTATAATGCTCGAGTTACGAGTTCGGGAAGTAAGCGATTTAAAAATGTTCAAAATATGAAGAAAAAAAATACAAGGCTCAGGGCAGGCGCCGCAGCGCCGCCCAACAACAACGCCTACCCAGGGACTTATCCCCTGCTAATATGCGCCGCAGCGTGGCATTTAACAAAGGGAACGACGCCGCAGCGCCGGTCCTGTGCATTTGGCAGTGAAGAGCTTTTATAAGTGTAAAAGTTGGGGGATGTTTAAGGGTTGATTATGAACATTAATTAAACCTTAAGTAACCTCATAAAGGGTGATTAAAACCTCAACTTATACAATTAAAAGTTGAGTTAAAGTTATGAAAACGCAAACACAAAGTACGTTAACTATATTCGTCGATCGTATTCGCGTTGAACGAATGTTTTAAGTTTACATTGGTTGTAATTCCTAGACATTAAACATAAATGGTAACTTATGACATTAAATTTTATTAAGCCGTAATGAATGTTAAATAACTTATCGAATGTTATTAGTGTAATAAATTCAATTAAGCTGTAGTAGAGAAAAAAGTTGGTATAAATAATGTGTGTAGATTGTTTGGTACCTAATTGGTGTGCTATATGATTACATCATGTAGAACGTATAAAGACCAACTAAAGTGAACTTAAAAGTTTGAAGACGCTTGAAGGAAAGTTCTTCTAACTCTTGTCTGACCTCGAGTTAGCCAAGTTTTGTGATTCATATTATATTATGTATGAATTATTTGAGAAAGAGTCGATGCCAATCTTAACTCGGCTAGGCAAAGTTTACAATGTTTTCTTGGTTATTTACAAATCTTTCAAGACTTTATTGTTGTTAATGCTATCTTATGCCAATTGCTTTTGTACGGATTCAAAGGTAAGCCTGAGTATGAATAAACAAAGGTATTTTACGTCGTACATCGACGGACACGTGAGTTTGCCAAAACTTAAGCATAAATATGTTTAACAAATGAGTGTTGATCAACATAGAGTACTATAGGCTGATCACCTAAAAGTTCTCGGAAGTTATATCGGACTTACGGTTTTAGTGCCGGGATGTCCTTTTCATGAATGAAAACGAATGAGAATATTCATGGTCTTTGACCAACTCAAAATTCTTAAGTGACTATATGTCCTTCGAAATTGTTTTAAAGAAATGGAAAGTGTTATTTTGATTATTCATAGTACTTCATAACTATTTGTCAGTTATAGAAGATAATCATATGATTCTTGATTTGTTGTTGCGTTATATATTGTTAGACTTGTTGAGCTAGTTATGCTCACTTCTTGCTTGAATTATATGATTGCAGCTAAGAACGTACGAACCAAAGGATCCGGTAAAGATAAGAGCAAGGCCAAAATGGATAAATAGTTATCCTATAATAGATGAGTATAATTTTGTATGAATTATATTATGACAACAAATGATGTAATTGTTATTAATAACCTAGGAAAAGGATTATTATTATTATTATTATTATTATTATTATTATTATTATTATTATTATTATAAGAATTTAGTAAATATGTTCATCTTGATGCAGTTTTCAGTTGAAAGAATGTGTAGTTAGTAGCACCGTGTAGCACCATGTCTGTGGGTTGAAAGTACCCGGATTTGGGGGCATCACAGCCGCATTGAAACTCAGATTTAGCTTCTACAAAATCGCGACAGACTCTACTTTAACCAAAAATTCCCATCTTCTTCAATCCAGAACCAAATTAACCCATTAAAAATACTACAAACTCAACAAACACCACAGAACACAATTACATAACCATCCTCTCATCTCTAAAACTTTTAACAAACCAAATTAAAGGTTTAATTTCCATATTCAAGCCAATTTTCATATGTTAACATACCCGGCAAAATCAAGCCTCATGAATTCGTTATTCAACCAAATCAATCCGTTTAAAACACATTGTTTTTGTTTCACAAAGTATTAACAATATCCATAATCAATTTACAGATTACAACATGAATTAACCATCAATTTTAGCCTCAAAATAAACCAAAACATATATTTATCAACAAAACTCAAATTTCCCCTACTAAAACATGTTTTCATGAATTTGATTACATCAAAACTACTTTCAGATGAAAGAAAATAGATTACACATATTCATAAACATATATAGCCAATCTTTTAACAAATTCTCCACCAAAACCAATTCTCAGTGAAAAAAAATTCAAGAAAAATAAACTAAGGACTTAGAGTAATTTTATACCTTTGATTCCTTCTTTAGACTAAGTATAGATGGTGAGAATGGATTGGCAACCCTCCTCCTTCCTCTTGATTTCCAGGACTTGGCTCTCAAATTCACAGAGAATTCTTTATTATCTCTATTTTTCTCTAAGGCTCACTTTCTCTCTGTTTTCTCTCTTCTTAGGCTTAACAAAATAAACGTAAGGAATAAAAGACTGATGAATGAGTTTTTACACTCAATCAAACCATCAGTTAAAAAAATACAATAGTCTCAGCTGTTATGGAAAGGAAGAGTCTAGGCTATGTTTGGCTAGCACCCAATTAACCTCCTTTTAATTTACTTTAATAACTTCTTTACTATATGATCCATTTGACATGCCTATTAACCAATATTCTAATATTTTAAATTAAATTAAATTAAACTTAATTCCTTAAGGAATAAAACTTAAACTTATTATTATAATTATAATTTCTATTTAACCAACCATAATTATAATTTTTATTAAATAAATCATTAACCTTCTAATTTAATTATTTAAGTAAATTAGCATATCACCATTTCCTTCGCGTAATAAAAATACGCACTAATTATAAAATTATTTAACATCAAATTAACTAATATTATCACACTTAATTAAATTATTCCACAATAAATTTCAGTAAATATTTATTTTATTTAATAAATATCCCAACTAAAATATTTATTTAATTCAATAAATTTTTTAAATTATTACAAAAATCACATTCGTTACATGGGTAACTCGTAAAAGACTAAGAAAAGAAGACATTGCACATGTCAAGAAAGGAAAGAATGTGAGACGAAGCATAAAAATGCATTCATCTGTGTTGGAGAGAAGGTTATATTGAAAAAATTAGTGGATAATAGGGAAATCTATTCTGAATTATGAGTCAGTGTTCACGTCTATTGTTCTATGATAACTAAGTTGAGTATATGTGTAGATTGTAGGGAAGATACTTATGTGGATACAGTTTAATTTAGTGAAATTCATTGGTGAAATGGCAAGATTGTTATATACATTGAGTTGATTGACGGGGCATTGATCAGATTTCTGTTAGTTAGTGTTGATACTCATTATTTGTAACTTGAAACCTTTTGACACTATGGTTGAATGAAATTTTGCTGAATGTTAATATAACCTTTGTTTTGGTTTACACGAGGACGTGTAACGGCTAAGTGTGGGGGAATTTAACGAGTTCATAATATTCATTTATTTCGACTCCTTTAAGTTTAGTTTATTACATGTTTTGTTGTATACACAATCTTATTAAGGTGTTTATTGATTTCAGGATGAATTAAAGCTGAAAAGATGAAAACGGGATGAATTGGAGCTGAAGATATGAAAGGGAAGAGAATTCAAAAATTGTTGAGCTCGCCCCGGCGAGCCCAACATGCACAAGGAACTCGCCCCGACGAGAACCTCTTTGCCCAGGAAAAGCTAAGCTCGCCCCGGAGAGCTCATTAGCCCCAGCGAACTCACCCGGCAAGTTCATCTTTGTTCCAGTCCGCCCTAGCGCCTTCTGAACTCTCCCCGACACAGTCTCCTCTGTCCAAGCTCCCCAAGCACAACAAACTTGCCCCTGTGAGTTACGTCGGGATTTTGAGAATTTTTGGAAAATTTCTGGCCAACTTCTGACAGATTCCTACTAGGTTTTGGATTGCTATTTCGTATAGGTTTAGGACTTTGTTTAGTAGTATAAATACATTGTAATAGTGATCATTGATCATCTTATCATCTACATTGGATTGCAAACCCTAATTGTGGAGGATTGAAGGCATGTCAGGCTAAATTCTTTATTTCAGTTCTAGGGGATGCTGAACCTTAATTATAATTAACGGTTTGATCAAGTTTACCTTATTTATTCCTTCTTGCATGGAATTTATTATGATAATCTGTTTTAATTGATTGCATGGTATTCTATATGATTGATTTGATGTTGCCAATTAAATTAATCTGATTAATATCATCTGCTAGATTAAGATATAGTATTAAACAAACGATTTTATATCTTATCATAAGTAGCAATTAGTATTACATGATTGTGGACAAGCTTTTGAGTGTTGCTATGATTATCAGAAGACGAGCTAAATAATCCTTGATTGTGTGATTGTTTCTAGGAATAACCTAATTCACTAATTCGTTATACTGCTATTATATTAAATCTAGACTAATAGTTCTAGGTTGTATGATAGTTAAGGTCTCTTGAGGCGATTGTCACATTAGATTTACACTTCAGGAGAATTTCGGATAATTGAGTGATTGCAGTTATCTAGGGTTGTTAATCTTATTGAAGGGTAAATATTGCATAACTTGATTAATCCTTAATTGTGAAAATGTGATACTGAACTGAAGAACTGAAAATTTTAATTTATTGTTTATTCTTATCAGTTTACTTTTGCTAGTTTAGTTTAATCAACTCAAAACCCCCCATTTTCATTAGAAACATTTGGATAAATATAAAGTAATTCACTTTCTATGAGATCGATCCTTGTTTGTTGCTATACTAAATCTTGTGTTAATAGAGTAGAAGTAAGGAATTAATTTTGAAGTGTCAACGACAGTTCCCATGTTTCACGGCTTTAAAGAATTGATCAAAACCACCGAAAAACCTAGGAAACTCCACCCTTCGTTCCCTTAAAATGGGTTTCCCTATTACCATTAAAACCCCCTCGATCACGGCTTCGAACAGAATTCCCTTCGTCACAGCTATGGAAATGATTCGCCCCTGCACAATCTTTAGATTGCATTAGATTTTCCAATTGTTGCTGCATGACCACGGAGAATTTGGTAAAAAAAATTGCTCTGTAAATTGGGTAGTGAACTGGGTAACGAATTCTTTTGAATGATCAAAATCCGCCATGGAAACCCTATTAAGAACAATGAAAGCATCAATGAAGAAAGATTTTAGAGTCTCTTGCAATAACTTCAAAAATTATACACGGAGGGGAGAACAATTTAGAGAGAAGGAAAAGATAGATGGGAAACAAAGTATATTTTTCATTGATTAATTTACAAAACAAAACTTTACGTCCTATTAATATCAAGGTAAAAGACATAAAAGACTATTTCTAATATTCTTACCACTGACCCTATTAAAAGTTGTAACACATTATTTATTTGGTTTTATAATTATTTCAAACTGTACATTTAAATTTTAGTCGCTTTGCGACATGTTGCTCATGCCTATAACAGGTTGGGGGGTTTTACAATAGTATTATGATCATAATAAATTATTAAAAAATTGATAATTTTATCTAAAATAAATATTTTACTCCTTCCGTTTCTAAAAAATTTTCGTTTTAGGATGAGATTTTTGTTCCAATATATTTGAGGTTTTGAGATTATCAATACAGAGTAACTATTTTTTCTCTACTTTACCCTTATTTAAAATTTTCTCTTATTTAAAACTTTCTTACTTATTTTCCTCAAAAAAAAGAAGAAGCATACAGATCTTTCCATCTCCACCGTCCAAATTCCTTCCCCTTCCAAAGCTTCTTATTCATATACATCTTTTTCTGTTGCTTACAGTTGGGTGCGTTGAATCTACCCATTTAATATAAAATTCATTTCCTTCCCAATGCTTCTTATTAATTGAATGGTATTCTCGTTTTTGGAATCTGCAAAGCTAATAATTGATTGAAACAATTATAATAAAGATAGTATAATATTTTTTATAGGTATTAACTACATTACTTAATTTATGTGAATTAATCTTAAACGATAATATTTTAGGAGTAGTCTTAGTGATGCAGTACAATCTTAACTACTCGTGTGTATACACTAATATAATTTAATATAGACACTGATTACGAGTTCTACCGTCACAAAAAAGAAATAATTAATAAATAAATAAAAACTTCTACACATTATCCACGTGAAATTGAGAACGTTGATGTATGTGTATGTGTATGTGTATGTGTATATGTATATGTATGTACTCAGAACATCTCAGTAGGATTAATCCAAAGCATTGTTATTCTGCTAGGTTACGTGGACCAATCTGAGTTGTTGGATGCCCTATTAAAAAGGAGCTCGTGGCTATCCACACCACTCACGTGCATGCAATGAGTTGCTCTATATAAAGAGAGAGAGAGAGAGAGGTAGGATCCCTGACAGGGCTGATCTTGATACAATAAGTTTATTATCACATAAAAATCGTTCACATAAAATTCACGTACACTCATATGTATATTGATATGATCTATATATAGAAGAAGTCATATGAATCATACCAATATATATATATGAGTATATATAAATAATATATGAACGATTTTATGTGATAATAGCATTACTCATCTTGATATCTCACCTAGCAGAATAGAAATCACCTCATCTATCTTTGGCAAAAAGCATGTTACAAACATGAACAGCCACAAAGAAAGTGGTAAAACTATTACCCTCAAAATAAAATAATATACATATATATATATATATAAATTATATGTGGACTAATTTAATTATGAATTTTACGTGAAATTCTAAATAATAATATATTGACCCCTTTTTAATTATTTCAATACTCGGGAAAAAAAACTTTTCTCACTCCAACATTTATTTGTCCACTTGCAACTCTCTACTTCATCTTGCAACCTGCAAAGGTATGTGTTTTCCCCACTGCATAATGCTCAACTGTTTGAAGCTCCATAAAGTGTCTTTGAGCTTTAATTACAATGGGTCAATATAGTTTTTTAATGGGTATTCAATAATTTGAAAAAATAACTAGATAATATGGTCCTTTTCTTAGTTCTATGAACCATATGCACATATATTTGTAGTTTCTTCTTTACCAGTAAATGGTGAGAACAGGGAAGGAGTAAGCTTTTGGGATCTCCGGAAAGAAGGATTACCTCTTGTCAGATTTCCAATGCCTGTCCCTCTTGCTCCATATCCTACGCCTCCAGTACCATTTTCACCGCCAGCAAACGGTATTGAAAATTTGAACTTCTTTCTTATCCTGAAAAAAAAAATGAAGAATGCTCAACACTTGAGTTGCCAAGAAATGAAAGATAAAAAAGGTTTAATCATTGACCACCTATAGTTAGAAAGAGAATTAAGAACCAGATATTCCAGGCTCTTCACATCAGATAAGTCATGAGACTACTTTAGCATAATTGAATAGAATAGAGCTGTAAAAAATAAGAATGAGATCCACTTCACATTTTTGCACTTTAAATTTCTATATACTTAAAATTGCAACAAATATTGGTTATCAGGTTCCCAAAGCCAGCTTGTTTGTTCTGGATGTCGAAACCTCTTACTCTATCCAGTTGGAGCAACCTCAGTATGTTGTGCTGTGTGCAATGCAGTCACAGCCGTGCCACCTCCAGGTATTTATCATGTCTCATCTGTGGTTTTTGAACACTTTCAGTCTCTGTTATAATTCATTGTCTTTGGAAAGAAATGGGAAGAAAGAACAGAAACACCTAAAGATGAAATTCTCTGTTTCAAAATATTCATTTTCCACAGGCACTGAAATGGCTCAGTTAGTCTGTGGAGGCTGCCACACATTACTCATGTACATTCGCGGGGCAACAAGTGTACAATGTTCTTGTTGTCACACTGTCAATTTAGCTTTGGAAGGTATATAATGAAATCTATACAATACATTACAAAGATCTTCTTGTACTTGCTAATAATGAACTACTAATATCTATTATTACAGCAAATCAAGTAGCACATGTCAACTGTGGAAACTGTCGCATGTTGTTGATGTATCAGTATGGAGCACGATCTGTGAAATGTGCAGTGTGCAATTTTGTTACATCAGTAGGGGTGAGTATAAAGTTCCTCTTAATTTGTTCTCCCTTATATTAAAGTGAACAAATTGATGAATCATCTATACAGACAAATCCCAAAAAAAATATACAATACTACATTCTAATGGGGAATAAGAAGCAGCTCAAGATTCTTCTTTCTTTGTACTAAAATGGAAAAAAGAATACACATGAGAAACAAGGCTAAATATCATATTCTAGGATGCATATAGAGATTTATACTTGCTCTAATGCCAAAAACCTATTGCTCTTAACTAGAGATCCTTGTTACTTGTTAGTGATACTCAGATAGGGAATGCAAGCTGGAATGAACTTGCTCTTGACAATCAATAGCTTTAAACTTCATATTTGTTAGAACTTCAAGCTATACAGTATAGGACAATATGGACCCGCCTAAATCCCATACCCAAAAGGAGTTCCATCCATGATCATAATAACCCACCACGCTTCCACGCCCAACATCCACTTCAGCCTATTTTCCCAACTCATGTGGCAGCTTTCACTTTTAACTTCTTTTTTAGCACAGATCGCCCTTTCCACACATCGCACATACAAGACTCAGAACCCTTGACATGGTGGTTGTTCTTATACCAAATGGTTAAGAACCTCAACCAATATGCCAACAGCCATATGATCACTGCTGAAATTCGGTAGATCAAAGATCTAAAATTTGAGTCCATACCTTAAGAAGGCCCACCTAGGTTCCAAACCAGCCGAGTCCCACCCAGGATCATAACAATATCCTATCAGTGATGTAGCGACCAGGCAACCATTTGTGTGTTTTAGAGAATGTAGAGAATCTGAACTGCTTTGAAATTAGACGTTTTTAAAAGCTTCTCTCTTTCCTAACAAGTCATTACTTCTAACTTAATTTATCAGGACATTCTTAAAGCTTTTCTCTTTCCTAACAAGTCATTACTTCTGACTACTCAAGTCCTCCACAAAACAAATTAGAAACCAAAACATATAGGATTTAGGGATCATATCGTTGTTTAACTTGTGTCAAGCAATAGCAACTTATTTAGCTATGTCCTTGTTCTGCTTAATTTCCAAAATATCAATCCTATATTTCTTGTAAATATTATATTAGTTTTGATATTGTCAAAATACACTAAAGATTATACCTCCTAAAGTTTGACAATTAGTGAGCAACCAAAATAAATAATTCTGTTACTGCCTATATGTTTCCTTGTTTGTATTTGTATCTCACTGCATGTGTTTTTATCGATCATGCTGCAGGCATCCACGAGCACTACTGAACATAAGTTCAACAGCTAAATCGTGAATCCCTTAGCGATGCAACCTATTAAATCCCTAGTAAAAGAAGACACTATTTCTCCTGGCTACATGTATAGAGTTATTTTTCCCTTGCGAGGTTACTATGAATAAGCAGTTTTGGCAGGTTGCTTGTATGAAAGGTAACATACAACAATGCTTACTATCACATAAAAATTTTCACATAACTCTCACATACACACACATATATACTGTGGACTCCTGCCTAATATGCGAGACTCACATTTTATATATATGCGTATATGAGAGTTATGTGAAAATTTATATGTGAGAATAGCATTATTTAATAACATATGAGAGGACTTTAAAGTTGTCAGAGCAGTTGAAAAGTTTCGGATAAGAAAATGGTTCATTTTCTCTTCCTAGTAGAGATGAATCTGTGGAATTAATTACACGATGTGATGTAATTTTGCTACTTTTGTCAAATCATGAACACTAAACTGTTTACACCAATCAATATAAAAGGAGAGGAATTGTGACGCCTCTAAATTCGGGTCTCATCTATTATTTCGGATTCGATACTGTCACGATACTACTATCGCGAAACTATTATATCTTTTATTCATTAGTAAAAGAATACAACTTTGCTTATTACAATTTAGAATATAAAGTCTATTCATATCTAGGATCTGTATAATAATCCAAACTTTTATAAGTTACAATCTTGGTCATTTACCATCCATATCTAAACATCACATTCGATGTTACCAAAACGCGGAATAACTTAAACTTTTTCAATCTTCTTTGAAAAGAATCTTTTATTGATTTCATAATCTTGAATCAATTACATATCCTTGAATCAAAACTATATGATGATCCACTATATTCGAACTACCGTATAAAGGTTTACAACTCAACTCGATATCCTCTATGTATTACTAATACATCAATACAACACAACATGTAGCAATCGTAGCAATCGTTGCAATCACTATCATGTACATCTACTAGAACCTTAAACATGGTTCAAAACAATAACTTCAACAAAATAATAATCTTCTTGCGATACTATTGAACTTTATCAATCAAATAGCACGTGACTTTACCGTGAGTCCTTAACCTGCAAAAGTGGTTATTTGCAAGAGTGAACTTGACAGCTCAGCAATTCTAACAGTTTTCAAGCATCACATAGCATATAACATCATACTCGGTTCATGTATTTATAAACAATTTATATTTACTAAGCATGTTACTTCTCGCATAACAAACATATCATCAAAGATCAACTTTCAATCTCATACATATCTGATATATAGTTCATATATAAGTTCACATCATCATAGTATAATATAATTCAACTAACAGTTATTGAATTCATATATCAAATAGGAACTGAAAGACTTGCCTGATGCGTAGTTTAACAACTATGACTTAATTGGTTATAGATATCTGCACTTCGTGTAATTCTACACAATTATATAATCATGGATTCACACTTATCAGTTATATGTATCCACACATTCTCAATGTAATAATAAAGGTTACATTGTTGTCTAACTTGGTTCTTAGAACCTTCGTCTCACTTTCTTATCGTATTCTTAGAATAACTATGTATGTATAAGTATACTTTAACCATACGTACTTACTACCATGTTTCACATACACATGTCCGTCTACCACTAATTTATTTACATATGGCTAGTGTAGTCCATCTTTTGAGTTAATCATTCTCATATATCATTACTAACACATAAGGCCATAACAAAGCAAATATACTCTATTAACCGTCGAAGTCGGATTCAAGTATTAACATATGGTTCTACATAGCATGAATACATATTAAAGTATACTTCTATGTTTATACAACCTTTTCACATTCAATTTACATGATATAGGTTCTAAGTTAATACCCGTAATGACTTAAGTCTATTCAAGGCTATAAAGTTATAAAGTCTAACATGCTCGCCTTTTAAACACATATGGTATTCATATACTTTGTATTAGGCATACTCATGAATAATTATATCACATTTATGCAATTAACACCGTTTTGTTTTGAAAACATGATTCGTTTATGCTTTACTTGAATCACAACACCTAATCATGGTATATATACATGTAGGATACCTGATCGAGTCTACGAGTACTATCAAACATGTTTACAAATATCAGAATTCGAATCTCAATATATATGTCAAGACTCACGTGCAAAACGTATACTTTCACTAGTAAATCTCACTAATAGGGCCTAACACGTCCATGTTATCTAGATTCATATGTTAACATGTTTGACACGCATTTCTAAGTCATCTAAACATGCTCGCAAAGTCAGAATACGCATATGATCTTTACATGTCAAAGTTTACTTTTAAAACTTACACTTTCGTTAAAATATTTACTAACAAGGTCCAACATGCTTATATATCCGTAACTTAATACACTTCTCAGGCATTCCTAAATCATATAGTCATGCTTTCAAAATCAGAATGTTCATCATGTAGTATTCATGCATATTGTTTTGGTATATCAAGCCTTTCATTAACGATATTTTTTAACACAAAGTCTAACAAGTTGGTCATGAATACAATAACTATAATTCATAACTCATGCTCATTTACGTTTGAAATCAGTCATGTGTATAGACTACTAAGCTCAGAACTTATAGAACATAAGTTCCATCAAAGTTCGTTTTCAAAACCTTAAGTTTATTTGGAAAGCTATAGGTCGTTTCATCAATCGTGTGTGAAATCATATGGGAACACACTTACACTAGGCTAATGTACTCATATATATACATTACACATGCTTGTCTGCTTGCCTAAGCTATAACAATTGGTCAACACTTAGCAGTTTGTAGCAGAAAACACCAGCTGGAGCAGGATGCCGGCGCAGCGTAGCTGCGCCTGGGTATAAACCCGGCGCAGCTGCGCCGTATGCAGTTTGTGCGTATGACTTTCCTGCTTCGGCAGGAACCCAGCCCAACTCAAAAATTTCTCAGTTAAATCAAATCTAAGCAGCTACTATATAATTCTAACATGTTTATAACTCATAAAACACTTAACAAACTTATTCTAACTCAACAATTAATCCATCCATGTTAAATTCAAGAATCCAAAACTTAGAACTTTTATAGAATGAAAAACAAGGATGGTAATATACCTCTGCAATTTGGCTTATACGAAATTGCTGTCAAGTACCAATCTCACAATGCTTCTATCTCACTAGAGCACTCTCACTTTCTATATGCTCTTAATTCACACTTAGCAAAATTCCCAGCAAATCAATTTAGAAGGAGATAACTTATATTTATAGAGAAATCATTTACACAGGCAATACTCTTATCCCCCAAATTAAACCAAAGGAAGAAACAAGGATTTGATGGTTCATGGGAATTAGGTAGATGGTTGGTAAATTCCATCATCATCTCCACTCCTCTTGCACTCATTAGCTAGGATTGATGAAAATGAGAGAAGAGATAGAGTAGCTTGTTCCATAGAATTCACGTGAGAGGGAGATGGGTCTATCAGTATGGGACAAGGAACATATTCTCAGCATTACCAACATATAAACACCTAATATTAATACTTAGGCTATATACATGTATATGGCTTATACACTTAGGTTAAAAATGGGGTTACCATGTAATCCTAATAAATAAATACTACTATCATGTAGTAAATTTTAACTCACACATATAAAATTCATGTACAATTCATCCCACCGGATATAATTCTTTCGGGTACCATCACAGTGTATTGTCTCTTTTATTATTAAATTTCATTAATTCAATAATTGTTTACTATATATTCATGATATATTATTTTATTGTATACTTAATATACACATTGTCACACCCACATTTCATGTAACTCACATAGTTTAATTAATCTTGATACATGGTCCCTATATATAGTATAGTCACATAATTGTTGCACCACACTATATAATATAATTGCACTACACTTCACACTTCATATAATATATAGTTAGTTACTATACGCTATACATTTTATTCGCATGCTTGCACATAGAAGTAAATAATTTATTTATCTCATCAATTAATTAATAATAATATTAATTAATTCATTAATCAATAGAATTATAATTTCCACACTAATTGATTAACACTTTATATGATTTATTATCACGTTAAATAAATATAAATCTTATTATATTTATAAATTATTTACTCATTAATCAACATATTATCAAATAATTACTTGATAATAGTATATTGTTCATAATAATAATTAATATAATAAGGCAATATATCTCATTCCCTATTAATACAATTTTGATTATATTTATAATCAATTTTCTTATTATTATACTATCATTAGCCATAATAATAAAGCAACATACTATTATAATAACAATTAATATAGATTAATTGTTCAATCAATAATCCTTCCGTCCTTGAATTAATTAATTCATCGACGAATCTATTATTGTGCCACACAAGGAATCTCCCACAAGCTTAATCTTAAGCTTATTATCGCTTCCACACACTAAAACATTCTTTTAGTATAATATTTGTGTGACTCAAGCATTTAAATGCTAAACTACCTTAAATATTCATACTTATAATAAGTATAACCCTTATGCTTATAATAATTAATATATACTTTATTAATTATTTAACATAATAATATCCATGATAAAATAATAACTTAAGTTATTTAATATATAACTTAGTTTTCTTTCATAAATTAAATTCTCTTGAAAATACATTAGAAATTATGTATTTTTCCATAACATAGATATTATGTTTTATCCTAATAAAGACATTTATTATTAGAAAATAATTTACTTATTGTCTCAAGATATTATTCTTAATATAATATCAATAATTATATGTACGACACATGTACATATATTATATATAAAAAATAGATAATAAGTTTATTTTATATTATAATAAATTATTTCCATCAATTTATTTACATATAGCAATACATTTAATATATTTACTATATTAATAAATCATACCTATCATCTCAAATATATAAGGTAATATTATTATTCAAAAATAACATTTCCTTCATTTATTAAAATAATTCAATATTAAAAATTATTTTAATATCCTTTATTAGAAATATATACTAATTATTTCTCTTTCGTTACTATAAATTGTCCCCAAAATAATTTTTTCATATATTAAATATTTATTTAAAATATAATGATTTCCATCTCCCTTTATAACGTTATTCGTACATTAGACTTTCTCACATATTACTATTCTAAGTAATATATATAAAAAGTATCAACTATAATCATATATTCAATGCATATATTAATTCACTTTTCACTTAAGTAAATTAAACCCGTACTATATCACCATAGTTAATTAAGGTTTAATATTAACATTATATTATTCCATAATATAATTCTCAACTACCAATTAACCAATATTTATTTTTATTAGTCAATTCCTTTAACTAACTCATGCTTCACTATCCAAACCCGTTTACGGATAACTTAAGCACTATCAATAACTTATCTCACAAACATACTAGTTATTAGTATATTTATACACGAAAATGGTGATTACACATTAAAGATATTTAATGTCACCCACTTACTATGATAAAATAATTCTATAAATTATTTAATATCGATCGAAAATTTTATTCACTTCCTTGATCTCAACTAAACTGTCTCCAAAATAAATAACGAATATATTTTAATAATATATTTATTAACCACAAAAATCACATAAATGTTCTTATTCGAACACATCTCACACTTTAATAATTTTATTTATTAAATTTTTACTTAATAATTTCTGAAAATTCGGGTTCTCACAAGAATAGCTTGAATTGAACAAGCTTGGAAAATGACACTGGGAACCAAAGAGATACGCATTGAGAGAAAGAATGGCTGAATGACACTTCTGTCCCTTCAAGTTATCATTCATTTTTAAAATCGTCTCTACAGTTTAATTTTCGTCAGTTAAGTCCTTAAAATGGTATTTTATTGGCGTTTTTGTTCTTTCAGCCCAATTTGACAACAACCCGATCTATTTTGACTAATTTTAACTCAATCCGACCCAGTTTGACCTAACTTAAATTTTTAATATATAATATTATTTTAAAATAAGTTTAAAATACTAATTATATTTAACATTTAAAAAAAATAATATTTAATATTTTAAAATAAATTATTATTTTTAAAATAATAATAATTTTAATATTTTAAAATAAAATAATTATTTTTAATATTTAAAAAAAATTATTTTAATAAAAAATTTAAAATAATAATTATATTTAATATTCAAAAATAAATAATTTTAAAATAATTATTATTTTTAATATTTTAAAAGTAAATATAATTTTTAAAATAATAATTATATTTAATATTTTAATATAAAATATAAAAAATATATTTTTAAATAATAATTATATTTAATATTTTAAAATAAAACATTATTTTTAAAAATTTATAAAAATAATTATTATTCTAGTGAAAAAATATTAGAAACTTTATTTTTTTCAAAAATGAGTAAAGTTTCATAAAATATAGATTCAAAATAATTACATAAGAAAATAAAACTTTATTCTTTAAAAAATAAAGTAGATTTTTTTTATTTTTTATGTAAAACTTTATTTTCAAAAAAAAAAATGTTAATATATTTACCATTATTATATGTATTCTCAATATTAGAATTTTTAAAACAAAAACTAAAAATAGAATTTTTAATGGTTAATATCTTTACCATTATTATTTATTTAAAAAATATTGAATCATTTTTTTAATCTTTTACTGTTTTTTGTATTTTAATTTTAATTTTTAGTTTTTGTTTTTAAAAATTCTAATATTAAGAATACATATAATAAAAAAATGGATATTAACTTTTTTTTTCTGAAAATAATTTCTTTACATAAAATATGAAAAAATTTACTTTATTTTTTAAAAAATAAAATTTTGTTTTCTTATGTAATTTTTTTGAATCTATATTTTATGAAACTTTACTCATTTTTGAAAAAAATAAAAGTTTCTAATGTTTTTTCCTTAGAATAATAATTATCTTTATAACTTTTAAAAATTAATATTTTATTTTAAATAAAAAAATATATATTATTTTAAAATATTAAATATAAATATTATTTTAAAAAAAATATTATCTTTTAAAATTTTAAAAATAATAATTATTTAAAAAATATATATTTACTTTAAAATATTAAATATAATTATTATTTAATTTTTTTTAAATATTAAAATTTTCTATTTTAAAAATAATTATTTTATTTTAAAATATTAAAATAATTATTATTTTAAAAATAGTAATTTATTCTAAAATATTAATTTTTTTTTTAATTTTAAATATAATTATTATTTTAAACTTATCTTAAAAATAATATTATATTTTAAAATATTTAAAATTTGGGTTGGGTCAAACTGGGTCGGGTTGGGTTAAAATTGGTCAAAATCGGTTGAGTTGTAGTCAAATTGGGTTGGAGGAACGAAAACGTCAATAAAATGTCACTTTAAGGACATAATTGATGAAAATTAAACTTTAGAAACGACTTTAAAAGTGAATGATAACTTAGAGGAACAGAAATACCAATCTGCGGAGAAAGAACCCTGTGAATGAATAATATAGACCAAGAGATTTGACTTAAGCTAGTAGCTAGTGTGGTGACTCATAAAAATCTTCCATAAAGGCAATAAAATTTGGTGAACCAGAAGCAACAAATCGTAACTGTAGAGCTCCGATGTTAACATTTATTAGATAACTATCTGGTTATGTGTCTTCAAGAATATCGAAAAATAAGAAGCTTTTTGCTTAGTTGACTTTAAAGAGAGAAAATTATAGTTGAGATAATGTGTAACAAATAATTTTAGTACATGACTATGTTGTCCGTCTGTCCGATCAAGTCTTCTTTACGTTTTTAAATCAAAAAAATAATACTAATTTAGTTTTTGTTTTTGGTTCCTCTAAAATAATTCCAAAGGGATCCAAGTATGATGGTTACATTATGTCATCATTTCGTAGAACTTTATTGTAATAAAACCTCCACTTTTAATAAATAAATTATTATTTTCTTATAAATTTTATTCTAAACCGTAAGTGTTAAATTGATTAAATAATAAAGTTAAGGATGATATATGCCAATTATAAGATAAAAAGTGTATCGAGGAATATCCGTTCTATTGAGAATATTCGATAAAGTACAACGGCGCCGAAACAACCAATTATTGGTGAGACCCACAAAAACATAATTTTCGGATACCGAAAACGACATAAATAACCTTTTTAATAAAAAAATTTGTCAACGGTACTATCATTTTTAACTGTTTAAATACCTGATAATAAAAGTATAATAGCACGCAATATTCTACAGTAGCACACGACACTCCACTGTATCACATGGTATTGCACATTATTTTATATTTATTGATTCAATAATTATTACAACTACACAATATTTTATATTATTAAATCAATAATTATCACTGCACAATAACTTATAATAATTGAAATAAAATAATTAGGCCAGTTATGTGACGCCCCCAAATTCGAGTCTATACCACCCAATTTGAGTCGTCAAAATATGTGATATTCCGGATACTTATAAGACTTGTAAATAAGATCTTGAGCAATTAAATAAAGTTTAGTTTTTAAAACCTAGATTAGGAGCAGAGAAATGTGTAGAGAAATGATTTTATTTAGAAAGAACATATATGGTTTAATATGTGTAAGGATTTAAAGAGAGATTTTTGGTGTAAAATGTCTCTAAAGATGTTATGAAGAGAGGTTAGTAGATCAGTCAGTTAAAGCAAGGTATTTTAGTGACCTGATAGACGATTAAGGTACATGTTACTAAGGGTTGAACGAGAATCAAGACAATTAAACGCAAATGATAGAAATGTTGAAGAATAAGAAATGAGAAAATGAAGAAAGAAGCAAAAAGATTGTGATATGTGAAGTCGTATAACTAAAAAGAAGAATGTTATAATGCTTTAAAAGAATTTCAATTATTCGATAATAAGTAGACATGTAATGAATGGAAAAATGAGGTAAAAGATAATTATAATAAATGAGAAGTAAAGGGACGAAGGTATGAAATGTTATGGTTATATAAGGGTATGATGTATTATGTCAAACTGACGAAAATAAAACAGTATTAAAGAATAAAATTTACATACGAGTATACGAGATATGTTGACGAAGATGTTAATACCTAAAAATAGTAGGTAGTCATGAGTCGAAGTAAGTCAGATGAGACTTGGGCTAAAAATAGATTTTTTTCCCATGAACTAGGTAGGGAAAGATAAATGAAAGAGGTAGTAAGGTAATACCTATGTTAAGGTAATTCGATTAAGTGTTCGATGAAAAGATTATGCGAAAGTGGGAAGTAAACCCAATTTGAATGTTACAGTAATAGTGGTTCTGGAGAAGGAATACTTAAAAAGAGAGAAAACATAATAATTAAGAGGATCATGTAAGGATGTGTTAATGAAAGGAATTTCCTTTGAAAATTTTCATGTGTAAAGGATGTGGTGTATATTGTATATATATGCGCGTGTTGATGAATATGTGCGAGTATACGATTTAAAAGAGAATAGCCATGAGAATGTCAATAAGGGAATTATGTAGTTCAAAACTCAATTTGAGTTCATAATAGAATTTTGGAACGCGGACTGCTCCGTTGAGTTCAAAATGACGAAATTAGTAAGAATAGACTTTAAACACAAAATGTGTCGGGGTTGACTTTTTGGTCAAAGTCAATAGTTGACTTTTACGGAGAAAAGTCAAACTCAAAATTTGAAATGAATTTGAAGAAACATATATGTTCATGACGTTGGGAACGTCGACTTTAGTAGGAATCGACTATAAACATGAAAATTTTGATTTTTCGGGTAAAATAGTCAACGACGGATCAAGGAGATAAAAACGCAAATCGAGAAGCAGGAGGTGGGACACGCCCGAACCTAAAATTTGCTTGAATTACGGCACATGAAGGGGATAAATTTTGGTCATAAAGTGGACCTCACTAGGGTGTGATGATTGGTGATGATGGTTAGGAAATTTCTAGGAAATTTTCTAGAAATGGGGAAGTGACTATTTTGCCTAAACAAAAATTGTTAATGACTTTTGTGTCCTTGGAAAGAAATTTCTAGGAAGTTTCCTAGTAATGGGGGAGATATTATTTTGCCCCAAGAGAAGTTTGTTGTTTCCGAAAGGCAGTAATAGATCTAGAAGGGGGGGGGGGGGAGGGTTGAATAGATCTTTAAAAAATTCTTCTTTTTTTAATGATTAATAAACTTATTGTTATAAGCACAGCGAAATATGTTCTTTTATAAAACCCCTTTAAGATCTAAAACAAATATTAGTTTCAGATTTAAACATTAAAGAATAATAATCAAGCAATTAAATAGTAAGAGCAATAAGTAAAGACACAGTCAATTTTAAGTGGTTCAGACACTGAATAACTCCTACTCCACTCTTCTACTCCTTGAGTAAGAAATCCACTAGAATTTAGTCACACATACACAAACACTTTTCCCTCTTCAAGCCCAGCAGACTTGGATATTTAGTCACAACGACTAGGACACTCTTGCCTTCTTCAAGCCCGCAGACTTGGATATTTATTCACAAAGACTAGGACACTCTTGCCCTTTTCAAGCCCCGCACACTTGGATATTTAGTCACAAAGACAAGGACGTCTAGCCCTCAGATGCTCTGATGATTGATGTTTGTTGTGAGGTGCTGCTAAGTTTGCATTAAGCTTTTCTTCTCAGGTATTTAGCAACTTGAACTTTGTATATTGGATCGTTGAGTTTGTTCTTTGACTTTGGCAGAGTTTTTGGCTTTTTGATCAATGTTCAGCATCTTCAAAGTTAAAAACTTGTGGCCCTTTATACTTTTCTGAGAAATCTTTCTGTTGCAAAATGCCCATTGCTGCATTTAATGCTTACATGTACTAGGATGTTTGATGTTGACGTTTTAAACCTTGGAGACAGCTCCTTTTTCCTTGCATGTCACATTAGTCTACTTTCTCACTTAACACCTATGACGTGTCACTGTCACCAACTAGCTGGTAGACACATAATCTGATCTTCGATTTTTGCCAAGGATATTTTGAGAGTGCATTGGGACCTTCAACTTGCAACTCTCCAATGTCAGTCAGTTTGACAGACTTTACTGCTCTACCATCGAGTCTTTATCAACGATCGTTCAGCTGGATGGGAGGATCACTTGTTCACTTGACGATCTAAAGTGACTTTACAAATCAGAGAGTTTTGGTTATCCAAGTTAGTTCAGCTATCCTCTTGATGGATGTGTGATATTGTGCTACCTTTTTGATCTTGAGCTTTGAGTAGCAGGGTAACATTACAATCTTACAACATCCTATCAACTATACATCAACTCAGCTTTTTTTAAGATCAACCTAAAATTATTTGATCTTTTTATTCTAAGTCCTTATACAATTAATCAATTATTTATAAGGGCTTTACAAATCATGCTGGTACAAGTACATTAAGCTCATTCATCATCAAATTAAACATGCAGACTCTAACAATCTCCCATTATTTGATGATGACAAAACTAGTAGTTTTATAACATTTATCAAGAACTAAAATGTAGTACTTTGAACTGAAATATGTCTTAATATACAGTGAGCTACTGTATTTATCTTGTCAAAAGCATGAATTTATTAATGTTTGATAAAGATCAACCAAGATTTCAGCTATTACACGACAGACACGTTTTGAGCAATTTCAACTTTACCTCTTTGATCCCTTTTCCTTTGAGAGCCATTTCTTTTTAGATTCTCTCCTGCGATCAATTCATATTATGTCTTCATTAGCTTTTCTCCTTATTTCTTCAGTAGAATCTCTGGGACCAAGGTGTGATGCATCCATCGTCTCTTCTCCTACAATGTGCATTCCTTGAAGAGATTTCTCCTAAGATATGTAGGATCACCAGTATGAATTTGGATGCTAGTGGGAGTTACTCTACTCGACGATTCTTGTCCTGAAGAGAATCTTTCTTTCTCTAGAGGAATAGCTGATGGAGGATAAGAAGGTGATCTCGATTTAAAGATCGGAGGGGTAATAGATATTTGCTTTTGATTTTGTTTTCACTTCTCCCCCTGAGATTGACTTACTCCCCCTTTATTTTTGTCTTCCTACCATTTCTCTTTCTCCCCCTTTTTGGCATCATAAAATCGGGACAGACGTTGCACAACATCAACAGGTTCTTGCAGCTAAGTAGTCGTTATTGCAAGATCCGCCCGAAGTTTATTTTAACGTGCAGTGGCATGTTTATGTTATTGAACTGCAGAAGCTTGATTGTTGAATGCTTGAGCTTCCATATGGTGTATGAATTCTGAAAGTGTTCCACTGAGTGAAAACAACCTGTTCGTGACTGACTTGAGTAAGGACTCATACTTGTCTTGAAGAGCTACAATGGCTCGTTTGTGATCAGCTAAAGTATCGAAAAAGATTTGATCTCTCTCATGAAGACGATTGTACATGTTAGTGCTCATTTGTTGAAGCTGTTTATGAATTTCTTTGCTCGTAACTCCATGTAAACCACATAAAATAGTAGTGATTTTATCCATGTGATCTTGAAGGTCAGCATTATTCTGTGTAAGTTTGTCATCAATGTCATGGGACATCTGAGTAGTAAGTTGAGTGAGAGAATTGAGACGTTCTATGACTTTAGTTGGTGTGACCTCTGGAATAAGTTGAGGGCCTTGAGATAAATTTATCAGAGCGAGAAGAAGATCAAAGAATTCATTTCGAGAGGAGGAGGGAATATCTGTGGGAATAGATAGAGAGGCGTTCGGTCTGGAGAGAGGGGAGAACCAAACTTAGATTTACCAAACTTAAGATTTGGGGATTCATTATCTAGGGAATCTGAAGTCCATGGAGAGGATGTATCGGAGTGAAGAGATAAATGATGAGGAGATGCTAGGAGACAAGAAATATGAATGGGTGAGGGAGATTCGACTATGGGAAGTGGAGAATTAGTTGGTGAGGTGGAATGTTCAACTTTAGTTGTAAGAACCTGAATTTTCAGAAATTATTAAATAAGGATTTAATAAATAAAATTCTTAAAGTGTGAGATGGGTTCGAATAAGAACATTTATGTGATACAAGTTATGTAGTATGGTGTTACATAGGGTAATATGAACTATGTAATATGTAATTTTGTGATTAATAGATATATTATTAATATATATTTGTTATTTATCATAGAGACAATTGAGTTAAGGTAAAGGAGGTGGATAAGATTTTCTATCAATATTAAATAATTTATATAATTATTTTATCATAGTAAGTTGGTGACATTAAATATCCTTAATGTATAATCACCATTTTCTTGTGTATGTATACTAATAACTAGTATGTTTGTAATATAGGTTATTGATAATGCTTAAGCTATCCATGAATGAGTTTGGATAGTGAAGCATGAGTTAGTTAAGGGAATTAACTAATAAGAATAAATATTGGTTAATTTAAGTTGAGAGTTATATTATGAAATAATATAATGTGAATATTGAACCTTAATTAACTATGGTGATATAGTACAGGGTTTAATTTACTTAAGTAAAGGAGTGAATTAATATATGTGTTGGATATAAAATTATAGTTGGTACTTTTATATATTACTTAGAATGGTAATATGTGAGAAAGTCTAATGTGCGAATAACGTTAATAAATATATATACGTTATTAAAAGGGAGATGTAAATCATTATTTTATTTAAATGAATAATTAATATTTGAAGAAATTATTTTGGGGACAATTTATAGAAAATAAAGAGAAATAATTATTATATATTTCTAATAAAGGATATTAAAATAATTTATAATATTGAATTATTTTAATAAAAGGAGAAAATATTATTTTTGAATAATAATATTTCCTTATATGTTTTTGCATGAGGTAATATGTATGATTGATTAATATAGTAAATATATTAAAATGTATTTGCTATATGAAAATAAATTGATGGAAATAATTTATTATAATAGAAAATAAACTCATTATCTATTTTCTATATATAAAATATGTACATGTGTCGTACATGTAGTTATTTGATATTATATTAAGAATAATATCTTGAGACAATAAATAAATTATTTTCTAATAATGAATGTCTTTATTCGGAGAAAATATAATATTTTATATTATGGCAAAATATAGAATTTCTAATGTATTTTCAAGAGAGTTAATTAATGAAAGAAAACTAAGTTATTTTAATATATTAAATAACTTAAGTTATTTTAATATATTAAATAACTTAAGTTATTATTTTATCGTGGATGTTATCATTTAAATAATTAATAGGGTATATATTAATTATTATAAGCGTAAAGGTTATACTTATTATAAGTATAATTAATTGAGGTAGTTTAGCATCTTAATATCTTACCATAAAGGTTATAAAGAATATTTGAATATTTCCATTCACGATATATTTATATATGTGAACATTGTGATTTAATAGTTCTAAGTAAATTGAACATGTGGTGGATAAGTAGTATGGTGGAAGTGATAATAAGCTTGAGATTGAGTTTGTGAGAAATGCCTTGTGTGGCACAATAATAGATTCGATGATGAATTAATTAATTCAAGGACGGAAGAATTATTAATTAAATAATTAATTTATATTAATTGTTATTATAATAATATGTTGATTTATTATTATGGCTAGTGATAGTATAATAATAAGAAAATTGATTATAAATATAATCGAAATGGTATCGATGAGGGATGAGATATATTGTTTTATAATATTAATTATTATTATGAACAACGTAATAGTATCAAGTAATTATTTGATAATATGTTGATTAACGAGTAAATAATTTATAAATACAATAAAATTTATATTTATTTAATGTAAATGCTAACCAATTGTTATGGAGATTAATAATTGATTTACAAGGAAGGGATTAATTAATATTATTATTAATTAATTGATAAGATATGTAATTTAATAATTTCTATGAGCAAGCATGCGATATTAAAAATATAACGTATAGTAGTGTAAAGTGTAGTGTGACTATATAGAAACCATATATTAAGATTTACTAAACTAAATAAGATACAAGATAATGTGTATGTGACAATGTAAGTGTGTGGACATTAAAATAGCTGTGTATTCTAGAAATTAGGAAAGGAATGAAATGCTTAAATAAATATTAATATTAAATAATGTTATTATGTGATTATGTGAGTAGTAAAAATAACTATGGGGGATACCCGAACAATAATACCTAACTGCGTTATGTTATTTCATTGCGTGTATTTAATGTACATGAATTATATGATGTGAGTACATAA
This sequence comes from Panax stipuleanatus, assembly GCA_020205555.1. Lineage (NCBI taxonomy): Eukaryota > Viridiplantae > Streptophyta > Magnoliopsida > Apiales > Araliaceae > Panax > Panax stipuleanatus. The sequence continues at coordinate 122,467,163 of CM035121.1, read as the reverse complement.
ATAATCCCTAATTTCCTAATATAGTAACTATTGTACATTAAGATTTTATTTTTGGAAGTTAAAGTAACTAAACTAAGCTCTAGTTGCTGAGATTTGATCTTGTCCCAATTTGAGTGACCCTCCTAGTATGTGAACAGTAACCTATGGCTAAATTACGTAACTTCCAAGTAGTACTCATTGGCTATGGAGATGGCTGATGGTGAGTGGTTGAACAACTTCTAGTTAACCATTGTGTTCTTCTTCTACATTCCAGTCTCAAACTTCCATGCCAACCCATTAGCTAGTCCAAGTTCCTCTATAAATAGCAGACCATTTTCAGTTTTTACATTGCTTGTTTTGGTCTATTGAAACTCTGATAATTGAGATTGAGTGAGTTGTTGTTCAAAGAAGAGGCTAGATATCTCAGAAGGAAGAAACTAAGTTACTAAGCTCTAAGAGGTATAAAAATCTTAACTTTTGTACTTAATTGGGTTTTACCAAGTTCTTTAAATTTCTTGGAATTCTCTGTCCATTGATATGAATTAACATGCTATCATGTGTTTATGAAGTATGTTTACATGTATGGAACCTTTAATGATGAATTGAGCATGTTAGGATTATATTATAGCATGACTGAAATGGATTCTGTAGAGAAAATTCTGAGTTTGGGCTAAGTCCTGCCGAAGCAGGAAGATTTCAGGGACGAACTGCACACGGCGCAACTGCGCCGGGTTTATACCCAGGCGCAGCGCAGCTGTGCCAGCAGCCTGTTCTGGTTTTGTTTTCCTGCTTCAATGTTGTTAAGTGCGAACGTATAGTACTACCTTAGAACAAGCATAATAGCATGAATAAATTGTATATAAGGATATACAGACATAATATGAGCATGTTCTACTACGATTATATGCATGATGAACGGACGGTTATAATTTCCAAAAGTAAACGTAAAGTTTTGTAAATAAAATTGACTTATACGAACCATGTCGGCATTCTGATTTTTCAAGCATGACTATATGATTTAGGAATGCATGAGAAGCATATTAACTTACGAATATATGTTTTATAGTGTAACATGAGCATGTCGGGCCTCGTTAGTGAACATTTCTAATGAAAATGTAAGTTTTGAAGGTGGATCTTGACATGCAAATACCATATACGTATTCTGATTTTTGCGAGCATGTTTAGATGACTTAAAAATGCATATCGGACATGTTAACATATGTATATAGATAGCGTGAACATGTTAGGTCTTGTTAGTGAGCTTCACTAATGAAAATACGAGTCTTGAACGTGAACGTTAACATGTTACCTTAAGATTTGGATTTTGACGTTTATGGACATATGTGATAGCGCTCTTGGACTCTCTCATGTATCATACATGTATATATACCATGACTACATGTCGTAAAACCAAGTTTAGCGTAAACGAAGCATGTTTTCAAACTAATAACTATGATAGTTACATGCATGAAATATGAATATTCATGAGCATGCCTAACACGAGTTACATGATTACCTTATGTGTTTAAAAGATGAGTATGATAGACTTTGTGACTTTATAACCTTGAATGGACTTAAGTTATTAAGGGTATTAACTTAGAACCTATATCATGTAAATTAAACGTGAAAAGGTTGAACGAGCATGAAAGTATCCGTTAATATGTATACATGCTATGTAAGATCATATGTTAATACTTGAATCCGATTTCGACGGTCAATAGAGTATGTTTGTTAATTGTTATAGTCTTATTGTTAGTAATGATATATGAGAATGATTAACTCAAAGGATGGACTACCCTAGCTATATGTAAATAGATTAGTGGTAGGTGGGCATGTGTATATGAAGAATGGTAGTAAGTACGTATGGTTAAAGTATACTTATATGTACATAGTTATTCTAAGAATACGATAAGAAAGTGAAACGAAGGTTCTAAGAACCAAGATAGAAAACAATGTAATACTTATTATTATATTGAGAATATATGGATGTGTATAACTGACGAGTGTGAATCCACGATTATATAATTGTATAGGATTACACGAAGTGCAGATATCTATAAGCAGTTAAGTCGTAGTTGTTAAACTACGCATCAGGTAAGTCTTTCAGTTCCTATTTGATATATGAATTCAATAACTGTTAGTTGAATTATATTCTGCTGTGATGATGTGAACTTATATATGAACTATAGATGAGGTATGTATGAGATTGAAAGTTGATCTTTGATGATATGCTTGTTATGTGAGAAGTAACATGTTTAGTAAATATAAATTGATTATAAATGTATGAACTGAGTATGATGTTATATGCTATGTGATGCATGAAAACTGTTAAAATTGCTGAGCTGTCGAGCTCACTCTTGCAAATAACCACTTTTATAAGTTAAGGACTCACGATAAGAGTAACGTGCTACGTGATAGAGTTCAAAGATTTCTGTTTATTTAGATATATGCTCTCGAACAATGTTTAGGTTCTAGGAGCTGTACTTGATAGTTGTTTACAATGTGTAGTACTTGTCGTATCGTAAAGATGTATTAGTTAATACATAGAGGATATCAAACTGAGATGTAAACATTTATATAATAATTCGGATATAGTGAATCATATATAGTGATTCAAGGATTTGTAATTGATTTAAGATTGTGAAATCAATAAAAGATTTTATTCAAGGAAGATTGAAAAAGTTTAAGTTATTCCACATTTTTATAATATCGAACATGATATAAGACAGGAATGGTAAATGACCAAGATTGTAACTTGTAAAAGTTGGAGTCATTATACGAGATCCTGATAATGAAAAGAAAGTTATATTCTGAATTGTAATAAAGCAAGTTATTCTTTAAGTTATGAATGAAAGATGTAATAGTTTGACGATAGTAGTATTGTGATTGCACCGGCTCCGAGGAAAGAGAGGAACCCGGATTTGGGGGAGTCACATCAGTCGTAGGGGATAAACGTTCTACGATCGGAGAGTGAGGAGGCGATTGAAATTCTAGGATTTGAAGATTTGCATTAGATTTAGGAGGAGAGGATTCTTCATAACAAACAGATGTTCATGTATGAGAGTGGGAATATGGCTCAGAGATCGAAGAAGGTAAATTTAAGATCTCATCACGGTAACCAGAAGATGAAATGAGAAATGTGAACATTGACAAGATAGGAGGAAATACTCGTGGTTCCTTATTGAACGATGTAGATCAAAGCAACTTTCTTGCATACCTTAACACTCGAGGAAAGTTTTGAGATACGAGGGGTAGACTGGGATAAGTAGTGTATGCCCAATTAATGAAACTATGATCACGTTGCATGATTGCTCGAAAAAGAGGCAACATTGACATGAAATGAAATAGTTGATCACCTTTTGGCTCGAACACAGCTGTGGTTCAGTCAATGTCTAGATCATAGAAAAGAGTAAACAAAGCATATGTTGAATGAGCTAGTCTCATTCGTTTGACCCTTGTACCTTCAAACTCGTTGGGCAATAAATGAGCAGTCTTTGAAACCTCTCGTCTAGTGAGAATAATTCTACATATCCTAGTTATTTGCACGTTGTGGAGGTAGCACAGAGTGGTCTGGCACTTGTTCAGAAGTAAATGGTTGAGATATAGGCAAATTTTGAGACTCCCTTGGCTGCTCTTCCTCATAATTAGGATTTTTAGCCTGATGCTCTCCCTCAAATGTAGTATCTTCAGGCTTTACGATTGGAGGGTTATGTAACGACCAGGAATTTTAAGCTTCTTATTAATTTTATCTGTGATTTAAAATTTTTGAGAGTTAATTTTTCAAACTTATTTAAACCTTATGTGGTTATGTGCTTATGTGAATTTAACCTATGCAAATAAATGCTAGGATTTTTATTAAAGAGAATCACTAATGGTTATTTAAATTAGTAGATTAATCCTGAGACTTTTATATCAGAATATTGATAAAAGTGTTAGTAAATTATATATTCAAATTTCTTGAATATAGTGTAGAGAGTTAATCGTGATTAATTATTTTTATTTGAGTGATTAATTGATAACATATGAAATTATTATTGTTGTTGATTAATAATTATTATGGATAAATAATAATGAGTAATTAATTGAGAATGTGATGATTAATTATTATTATGAATAAATAATAATTAATGAGTAAGAGATTAATAAATATAATAATATTATATTTACTTGGTTAATTGTTACATGCAAGTATATGTTATATTAAACCTTTGGTATAAGGTAGCTACCTTTATATATTATATAAAGTACAATGGACATATTAATGTGGCTATGTATTATACATATAAACTATATAGTAAGATTAATTTCATTGTGTAAGTTACATAATATTTTGCTTATGTAACATGACGTGGCCTTAATATATACCCTATTGACATATAGTAAGTTCAATTGTTAATTAATATTGAATTCTATAAAGTTATTATAATTGTAATAATAACTGTTATGATAATAAACAATGATAATACCCAATTGCTTTATATTCGGTGTTAATAGAAAATGTACATGAATTATATGAGTGGTATATATATACCTACTTGATACATTATTTTATTGAGATAATATTGTAACACCTATTTAAATGTATATAGAATAAATACTTATAACCTATGTATGTGCTATGTGTATATACATTATATTATCTAGTGTATTTATTATGTAACCATGTATGAGACTTATATAATTATACACCCATTGCAAGAATGCTGAGATTGCTTTGTTTGTCCCAAATTATGTGCCCAATTGCTCCCTTATTTCTCATACACGTGAACCCACATGCTAGCTACTCTACTCTCCTCCTCAAACTCAGTAAAGCTATAGCAATCATCAATGGGGGAGTGGGAATAATGATGAGATATACCAACTCCTCACCCACTATTTGATAACCATTAGCTAATTGCATCTCCCATTAGTTTGATTTGAGGAACAATGTCAAGAACCGGGTAAGAAATTGGCTATATATAGAGCCCTCTCCTTCTTCTTTGTTTTGCTGAGATTTTATGTAAGTATAGAATTGCTAGAGTGAGTATACTGTTGTTATAGAGGAGATTAAGAAAGTATATTGCAGCTCAATTGTTTCACAGAGGTATAACTTCCCATCCCCATTCTTTATTTTCTGATAAAATTGCTAAGTTCTTGATTATTTGAATTAAGCATGTATTAGTTGATATTTAATTTGGAATATGATTATTAAGTGTTGTGTAAAGATCATAAGCATGTTAGAAATATATTGTAGCATGACTGAATTGATTGTGGTATGGAATTCTGAGTTGGAATTGCAGAACTGCCGAAACTGCAAAGCTCCTGGCCTGGCCGCCAGCCTGCGCAGCTGTGCCAGTATTGCACTGGCCAGCGGCGCAGCTGCGCCAGTGCCTGTACTGAGCTTCTTGCCTTCTGTTTCAGTGCTGTTAAATGTTAGCCTATAATACCTTATGTGGCAAGCATGTATACATGATTAATATATATATATATATATATATATATATATATATATATACATACGTAGGCATAGTATAAGTATTTATAATCATGTTAGTACACTTTAATGATAAAGGGAGTTAATGTTTACAAATAAACTTAGAGTTTCGTGAACGAACGTTAGCATATATGAAGCATGTTAGTGTTCTGACTTTGCAAGCATTGTAGTATGATTTAAAGATGTATGAGAAGTATGCTAACTCGCGTATGTAGGTTCCCTAATGAATTATGATCATATGAACCTTACTAATGCACGTTCCTAACAAAAATGAAACACAAACCTTGACATGCTATGCCATGTTACTATTCTGATTTTTGTGAGCATAATAGCATGGTTTATATTAACTTGAAATGAATGTTTAAAAATGTTAAACACGTTAGCATACTTGATTGAAAGCTCAAGAGGTTTTTCAAGTGAAACTTAAAGACTTTCAAAGTAAACTTAACCAAGACTCATGTCTTTAGATTGTGACCACTTAAATACATGTATGTGACTTATTATATGCATGCTAATACATGTGAGTAACGGTTACGAGATGCTTTACATGTACCGTGTTGTCTTTTTAACTTAGTGTACTTTGCAAATGGAAACTTAGAATGTGAAATAGCATTGAATTATATTATGATCATGCAAGCATGTTTATTAGGATGTCATTATGCCTATAGACGTATTGACATGAACCTCGTTTATTTATGCACAGATCTCACATATGCATGCTTAATCATAGAAAATGATCTTCAAATATGAACTATGTGATTTGAAGTATATTTGTGTAGTATACTCAAGCATACATATTAGGTATTGTTTAGCCTTGTTATGAAATAGTATGACCGGAGTAGCGAACCTTTGAAGTATGAACTTATTTAACTTAAGGTCTACCGGCATGAATACATATGACTATGAAATTGGATTAGGATGTTAGTTTCGAATGAGAGATTATAATCTATAGGCATGTGTGTTGATTTATATCAGTAACTTACAGTACTATGTGTTTCAAGCCTATGTTGATGCTTATGAACTAGACAATCTAAAATTAATAAATCTAAGACAGGATTAGATTGGCTTACGTGAACTATGTGATAGAATTATATAATGACTAGAGTCTTGTATGTGTGAACTTATATTAGTTTATATATACTAATTGGAGAGGCCGACTTGTTAATGCTAGGTCATTCCAACGCAGTTTTATTAAAGCTAGAATTTATTTGTAGCTGAGCAAACAGGCAAGTTCTCTAACTTTACTCAAATTTATATTGAGCAAGTTTCCCTTACTTACACTTATTATTTATGCAAGTCTCCCTAACTTTACTCAATTTTATATTGAGCAGGGTATTATTATATTGCAAGTTTCCTAACTTCATTTAATTGTGATATTGAATGCAAGTACCCTATACCCTTGTATTACTTTATTCAACGGATATTGTAAGCTAGTATCCGAACCCTACTTTTATTGTGCAAATATTTTAAATCCTTGCACTACTTTATTCAATTACTCGAGTAAGCGAGATTCTAAACTTCACCTTTATTGTGCAAGTTCCTATCCTTCTCATATTGTTTTGAGCAGGTTATTATTGTATTGTGAAAGTTCCCCGAACTTCACATTTTGAGTATTGTGAAAGTTCTCTGAACTTCACATTTTGAGTATTGTGAAAGTTCTCCGAACTTCACATTTTGAGTATTGTGAAAGTTCCCCGAACTTCACACTTTGGTTATTGTGAAAGTTCCCCGAACTTCACACTTTGGTTATTTTGCAAATTCCCGAACTTCATTATATAAGTTCTCTAAATTTATACAAACTCGTATATTGTGGAAGTATCTTATCTTTGTGTTTACTTTACCCAAAGAACGTTGTAAGCAAATTTTCTAACCTATGCATTTACTTTATGCAAGGGATCTATTATGGTGAAATTCCCCGAATTTCACTCTTTGATGTTGTAAGTGTCTAAGCCTATGCATTTATTTTATGCAAGAAATCTATTATCGTGCAAGTTCCCCGAACTTCACACGTTGAATATTTTGCAAGTTCCCCGAACTTCACACGTTGAGTATTGTGCAAGTTCCCCGAACTTACACAAATTCCTATATTGTGCAAATTCTAAACTTCACTTTGTGCAAGTTCTCTATCCTTCTCATATTGTATTGAGTAGGTTATTGTTGAATCGAAAGTTGTTTACTTAATTGCTTGAACTTTATTTCCAAGCATGTTATTTAGTGGTTTAATTACTTATCAATTATTCCACATCGATATTATTGATGTCCGCACCTAGTGCATTTGAGCTCATACAGTCTTGGACTTGTACATTATTCAAGGTTCTAAATTTCTTGAACCATGTCAGTAAGAGTCTGAACCTTTGCTCGGTCAGACTAGTGTATGAAGTTTTCTTTGAAGCTATCCAAATCAATTGATGGTAAGGATTCTTAGACGGAACAGAACACCCCTCATATATAGGAGTGTGCCCAGGTATCTAATATATATGATACGAGTAAGCAGATTTAAGTGTTATGCATATTCACGTTGTGCCCGAGGCTGATCTCCTCGAGGTACTAAGTTTCTGTAGCCAGAAGCCAGTAATTCTAAAAAGGGTCAATTAGCTATTGAACCCATTGGAAAGTTATAGTTCAGAGTCTACTCGACTATCAGTCATTCTAAAGGCAATTATTATCTTTGCTTTTAATATTCATATTGTTAAATTGTTCAGATGTTCATAGTGTTGAATCATGCAGGTTGTTAAACCTTACAAATATTCATATTATTGAATCATTCTATTATTCGTACTGATTCGTTCAGATATTCATATTGTTGAATCGTTCAGATATTCATATTATTGAATCGTTTTAATATTCATATTGTTGAATCTTTAAGATATTTATTTTGTTGAAATCGTTGTCAGATATTTTTCCATTCATCGTGATATATCCTTTATTATTGTATCTAAACTTGCTGAGCAAACTTGTTGCTCATTCTTGCTATATCATGACTTATATTGCAGTTAAGCCCAAGCCCTCAGGGAAGGACAAAGGTTAAGGAAAGATTTAGGATGGTTTGCAAGGAGCAGACTTTATCTTTATGTCTAGTTTAATTACTGTTAATGTAATATGAACCCTAATGTTTATTCTAGGGTATGTTTGTATTGATGTATTAAGGTTATCGAATCTTGGGACTAGTAACACCTTTTGAATGAACGACGTACGTTTATTATATTCCGCATTTTTAGTTATCGTATGTTGTTAGAGGTGGATGTTAGTATTGTATCGTGGCGACCGGACCAGGGTCAGAGGACCCGGATTCGGGGGTGCCACTGGTTGGTATCAAAGCTTTAGGTTATAAACGTTAGGAATGCGAAACCTAAGTTATAACCTTAGTAGAAAACTCAAGTAAAGTTTGTAGGTGATGGATTGAGGATATCCATCGAGTCTTACTGTGATACTGAAGTTGTTTATTTAAATCAGCTATGATTGATAGACATCCTAAACTTCTTAATGCTAACTTGAATAGCATATCACGTAAAGACTAAGGTTTTCTTTCTTTCCTCAGGATCATGCCGCCTAGGAGATTTTTTGCTGAACCAGAGGGAGGAAGGATCTGTTAGCAATGTTGAAGGGGGAGATGTCGACCCAATACAGAACTTCGTTAACCTATTAACAGAAGCAATGCAGAACATAACCCCACCAGCAGCTGAGCAGCCAGGACATTACTTGGCTAGCTTTAAGGACTTTAAATTGGTAGGATCACCGAAGTCCCGGGGAGCCTTAGACCTAATTGAAGCCCAGACATGGATAGAAGAAATTGAGAAGGTGTTTGAGGTCGCACGGGTGGCCGAGGCACAAAAGACGAGTTTTGCCACATTCATGATGAAGGGCGAAGCTAACAATTGGTGGGAACCCAATAAAGGACTAGCAGGCGAATGAGTTATTATGTGGGACAGATTTAAGAATTTCTTTTCGGAGAATACGCAACAAGATATAGAAGTTAAGTTTCTGGAGCTGAGACAAGGAGGTATGTCAGTCGCGGAGAACGCGACAAGAGTTAACGAGTTGGCTCGATTCACCTTGCATCAGGTGGATACGAAGGCCAGGAAAACAGAGACATTTGAATTAGGATTGAAACCATGGGTGCAGAAGGCAATAGATGTATTGAAGATTGAGACTTTTTCTGATCTTTTGGAAAAGGCTATCATTGCCGAAGGAGGCATTGAAGCCATAGAGCGATTTAAACAAGATAAGAAGACCGGCCAAGAAGGATCGAAAGGGGGAAACAGCGGAGGCAGCAACCCCAACAAACAAAAATGGATGGAGAGCCAATCATCCAGAGGTGGAAAATTCGGGGGAGAGGCTAAGAAAAGTTTAAAGTGCAGTAACTGTGGAAGGAACCACTCGGGGGAATGCATGAAGGGGAAGAACGCATGTTATCGTTGTGGACAACCAGGGCACATGGCTCCTCAGTGTTGGAATAAACCGAAAGGAGGATGTTTCTCGTGTAGAGCCATAGACCATCAAATCAAGGACTGCCCGAAGAGAAAGGGCGTTGCAGCTAGCGACAACCGCAACAACAAGGACGTGGTGTCAGGTATCATCCCGATCAATTATATAGATGCATATGTGTTATTCGATTCGGGTGCCACCTGCTCTTTTGTTTCTGAGAATTTACTAAACAGTTAGACTTACCCAGTGAGAAATTAGAACACTCTATGGGCGTAGGAGTAACAAATAAGGAAGTTATCCCCGTAGAATATATTCATAGGAACTATTATACCGATTTGAAGAGAATTCATGGATGTCTTCCCAAATGAGATTTAGCAGCAATAGTTTTTGGCCTTGGAGTTTTGGAAGCATTATTTGTATGGCGAGAAGTGTGAGATATACACAGTCTGAAGTATATCTTCACGCAGAAGGAATTAAACATAAGGCAACGCCGATGGCTAGAATTGATTAAAGATTTTAATTGTGAGATTTTGTACCATCCAGGCAAAGCAAATGTAGTGGCAGATGCCTTAGATAGGAAAGGCAGAGGAAATTTATCGAGGTTGACCATTCAGAAGAATTAGTGAAAGATTTTTGAATTACTAAACTTAGAGGTTAAGTATCCGATGGAGACCAAAGAGAGATTATTTACAGTGTCAGTAAGCCCGACGTTATTAGATGAGGTTAAGGAGGCACAAGAGAAGGACGAAGTTTGTGATAGCATTAAGAAGCGATTAGCTGAAAGTGATGAGTTGAAATTTAAGATTGATAGCACTGGACTGCTAAGATTTGAAGGACGAATTTGGGTACCGTTAGTACTAGAACTAAGAGAAGAGATTTTTCTAGAAGCATTTTATGGAAGGAAAAGGTCGAGCACCGTTGTGTTAGGACGAGATAAGTGAACATCGACAGTTGGGACCAGGAGTGGTACAGCAGACGGTAGAGATTATCTAAGTGATAAGAGCGAATTATTTGTTTTTATTGGAGTAACCTTATTTTTACAATTCCGAGGACGGAATTTTTATAAGGGGGGAGGGATGTAACGACCAGGAATTTTAAGCTTCTTATTAATTTTATCTGTGATTTAAAATTTTTGAGAGTTAATTTTTCAAACTTATTTAAACCTTATGTGGTTATGTGCTTATGTGAATTTAACCTATGCAAATAAATGCTAGGATTTTTATTAAAGAGAATCACTAATGGTTATTTAAATTAGTAGATTAACCCTGAGACTTTTATATCAGAATATTGATAAAAGTGTTAGTAAATTATATATTCAAATTTCTTGAATATAGTGTAGAGAGTTAATCGTGATTAATTATTTTTATTTGAGTGATTAATTGATAACATATGAAATTATTATTGTTGTTGATTAATAATTATTATGGATAAATAATAATGAGTAATTAATTGAGAATGTGATGATTAATTATTATTATGAATAAATAATAATTAATGAGTAAGAGATTAATAAATATAATAATATTATATTTACTTGGTTAATTGTTACATGCAAGAATATGTTATATTAAACCTTTGGTATAAGGTAGCTACCTTTATATATTATATAAAGTACAATGGACATATTAATGTGGCTATGTATTATACATATAAACTATATAGTAAGATTAATTTCATTGTGTAAGTTACATAATATTTTGCTTATGTAACATGACGTGGCCTTAATATATACCCTATTGACATATAGTAAGTTCAATTGTTAATTAATATTGAATTCTATAAAGTTATTATAATTGTAATAATAACTGTTATGATAATAAACAATGATAATACCCAATTGCTTTATATTCGGTGTTAATAGAAAATGTACATGAATTATATGAGTGGTATATATATACCTACTTGATACATTATTTTATTGAGATAATATTGTAACACCTATTTAAATGTATATAGAATAAATACTTATAACCTATGTATGTGCTATGTGTATATACATTATATTATCTAGTGTATTTATTATGTAACCATGTATGAGACTTATATAATTATACACCCATTGCAAGAATGCTGAGATTGCTTTGTTTGTCCCAAATTATGTGCCCAATTGCTCCCTTATTTCTCATACACGTGAACCCACATGCTAGCTACTCTACTCTCCTCCTCAAACTCAGTAAAGCTATAGCAATCATCAATGGGGGAGTGGGAATAATGATGAGATATACCAACTCCTCACCCACTATTTGATAACCATTAGCTAATTGCATCTCCCATTAGTTTGATTTGAGGAACAATGTCAAGAACCGGGTAAGAAATTGGCTATATATAGAGCCCTCTCCTTCTTCTTTGTTTTGCTGAGATTTTATGTAAGTATAGAATTGCTAGAGTGAGTATACTGTTGTTATAGAGGAGATTAAGAAAGTATATTGCAGCTCAATTGTTTCACAGAGGTATAACTTCCCATCCCCATTCTTTATTTTCTGATAAAATTGCTAAGTTATTGATTATTTGAATTAAGCATGTATTAGTTGATATTTAATTTGGAATATGATTATTAAGTGTTGTGTAAAGATCATAAGCATGTTAGAAATACATTGTAGCATGACTGAATTGATTGTGGTATGGAATTCTGAGTTGGAATTGCAGAACTGCCGAAACTGCAAAGCTCCTGGCCTGGCCGCCAGCCTGCGCAGCTGCGCCAGTATTGCACTGGCCAGCGGCGCAGCTGCGCCAGTGCCTGTACTGAGCTTCTTGCCTTCTGTTTCAGTGCTGTTAAATGTTAGCCTATAATACCTTATGTGGCAAGCATGTATACATGATTAATATATATATATATATATATATATATATACATACGTAGGCATAGTATAAGTATTTATAATCATGTTAGTACACTTTAATGATAAAGGGAGTTAATGTTTACAAATAAACTTAGAGTTTCGTGAACGAACGTTAGCGTATATGAAGCATGTTAGTGTTCTGACTTTGCAAGCATTGTAGTATGATTTAAAGATGTATGAGAAGTATGCTAACTCGCGTATGTAGGTTCCCTAATGAATTATGATCATATGAACCTACTAATGCACGTTCCTAACAAAAATGAAACACAAACCTTGACATGCTATGCCATGTTACTATTCTGATTTTTGTGAGCATAATAGCATGGTTTATATTAACTTGAAATGAATGTTTAAAAATGTTAAACACGTTAGCATACTTGATTGAAAGCTCAAGAGGTTTTTCAAGTGAAACTTAAAGACTTTCAAAGTAAACTTAACCAAGACTCATGTCTTTAGATTGTGACCACTTAAATACATGTATGTGACTTATTATATGCATGCTAATACATGTGAGTAACGGTTACGAGATGCTTTACATGTACCGTGTTGTCTTTTTAACTTAGTGTACTTTGCAAATGGAAACTTAGAATGTGAAATAGCATTGAATTATATTATGATCATGCAAGCATGTTTATTAGGATGTCATTATGCCTATAGACGTATTGACATGAACCTCGTTTATTTATGCACAGATCTCACATATGCATGCTTAATCATAGAAAATGATCTTCAAATATGAACTATGCGATTTGAAGTATATTTGTGTAGTATACTCAAGCATACATATTAGGTATTGTTTAGCCTTGTTATGAAATAGTATGACCGGAGTAGCGAACCTTTGAAGTATGAACTTATTTAACTTAAGGTCTACCGGCATGAATACATATGACTATGAAATTGGATTAGGATGTTAGTTTCGAATGAGAGATTATAATCTATAGGCATGTGTGTTGATTTATATCAGTAACTTAAAGTACTATGTGTTTCAAGCCTATGTTGATGCTTATGAACTAGACAATCTAAAATTAATAAATCTAAGACAGGATTAGATTGGCTTACGTGAACTATGTGATAGAATTATATAATGACTAGAGTCTTGTATGTGTGAACTTATATTAGTTTATATATACTAATTGGAGAGGCCGACTTGTTAATGCTAGGTCATTCCAACGCAGTTTTATTAAAGCTAGAATTTATTTGTAGCTGAGCAAACAGGCAAGTTCTCTAACTTTACTCAAATTTATATTGAGCAAGTTTCCCTGACTTACACTTATTATTTATGCAAGTCTCCCTAACTTTACTCAATTTTATATTGAGCAGGGTATTATTATATTGCAAGTTTCCTAACTTCATTTAATTGTGATATTGAATGCAAGTACCCTATACCCTTGTATTACTTTATTCAACGGATATTGTAAGCTAGTATCCGAACCCTACTTTTATTGTGCAAATATTTTAAATCCTTGCACTACTTTATTCAATTACTCGAGTAAGCGAGATTCTAAACTTCACCTTTATTGTGCAAGTTCCTATCCTTCTCATATTGTTTTGAGCAGGTTATTATTGTATTGTGAAAGTTCCCCGAACTTCACATTTTGAGTATTGTGAAAGTTCTCTGAACTTCACATTTTGAGTATTGTGAAAGTTCTCCGAACTTCACATTTTGAGTATTGTGAAAGTTCCCCGAACTTCACACTTTGGTTATTGTGAAAGTTCCCCGAACTTCACACTTTGGTTATTTTGCAAATTCCCGAACTTCATTATATAAGTTCTCTAAATTTATACAAACTCGTATATTGTGGAAGTATCTTATCTTTGTGTTTACTTTACCCAAAGAACGTTGTAAGCAAATTTTTTAACCTATGCATTTACTTTATGCAAGGGATCTATTATGGTGAAATTCCCCGAATTTCACTCTTTGATGTTGTAAGTGTCTAAGCCTATGCATTTATTTTATGCAAGAAATCTATTATCGTGCAAGTTCCCCGAACTTCACACGTTGAATATTTTGCAAGTTCCCCGAACTTCACACGTTGAGTATTGTGCAAGTTCCCCGAACTTACACAAATTCCTATATTGTGCAAATTCTAAACTTCACTTTGTGCAAGTTCTCTATCCTTCTCATATTGTATTGAGTAGGTTATTGTTGAATCGAAAGTTGTTTACTTAATTGCTTGAACTTTATTTCCAAGCATGTTATTTAGTGGTTTAATTACTTATCAATTATTCCACATCGATATTATTGATGTCCGCACCTAGTGCATTTGAGCTCATACAGTCTTGGACTTGTACATTATTCAAGGTTCTAAATTTCTTGAACCATGTCAGTAAGAGTCTGAACCTTTGCTCGGTCAGACTAGTGTATGAAGTTTTCTTTGAAGCTATCCAAATCAATTGATGGTAAGGATTCTTAGACGGAACAGAACACCCCTCATATATAGGAGTGTGCCCAGGTATCTAATATATATGATACGAGTAAGCAGATTTAAGTGTTATGCATATTCACGTTGTGCCCGAGGCTGATCTCCTCGAGGTACTAAGTTTCTGTAGCCAGAAGCCAGTAATTCTAAAAAGGGTCAATTAGCTATTGAACCCATTGGAAAGTTATAGTTCAGAGTCTACTCGACTATCAGTCATTCTAAAGGCAATTATTATCTTTGCTTTTAATATTCATATTGTTAAATTGTTCAGATGTTCATAGTGTTGAATCATGCAGGTTGTTAAACCTTACAAATATTCATATTATTGAATCATTCTATTATTCGTACTGATTCGTTCAGATATTCATATTGTTGAATCGTTCAGATATTCATATTATTGAATCGTTTTAATATTCATATTGTTGAATCTTTAAGATATTTATTTTGTTGAAATCGTTGTCAGATATTTTTCCATTCATCGTGATATATCCTTTATTATTGTATCTAAACTTGCTGAGCAAACTTGTTGCTCATTCTTGCTATATCATGACTTATATTGCAGTTAAGCCCAAGCCCTCAGGGAAGGACAAAGGTTAAGGAAAGATTTAGGATGGTTTGCAAGGAGCAGACTTTATCTTTATGTCTAGTTTAATTACTGTTAATGTAATATGAACCCTAATGTTTATTCTAGGGTATGTTTGTATTGATGTATTAAGGTTATCGAATCTTGGGACTAGTAACACCTTTTGAATGAACGACGTACGTTTATTATATTTCGCATTTTTAGTTATCGTATGTTGTTAGAGGTGGATGTTAGTATTTTATCGTGGCGACCGGACCAGGGTCAGAGGACCCGGATTCGGGGGTGCCACAGGTTAAATCCCTTGGTAGCATCCTTTACTACAATGGAAATGACATGATTCAATTTTTAAGAAGCATCTGAAGAATGTGAAGAATGTTGAGCTGAGTCATTTTTGAGTTTAGTTCTCAACTCTGTCCTTTTTCTCTTTTTTTCCATACTTTTATGCTTTGCTTCTGCCCTTTTCTTTTGTCGATTAGATTCTGAACTTGCAATCTTTTTCTTCCTTCTTTCATCTTTCTAAGTCATTTTAATCAATTTAATTTTCTTCTTTATCTTCTTAAACACAGAGCTTGGACCTTTAGTAATATGCTCTATTTCTACAACTGGTTGTGGCTCAGGTATAACAATTATCTTAGCCATCAAATCATCAAAAAACTCTTGAGTAGAACCTTGTTTAGCAGGATCTTCTTCTTCTCTTCGACTAGAGAAATCTGATTTCCTATTCCCTTAATTTTTTCAAATCAGCTTATATTGTTCATCTTCTTCTTCCTCTTCTTCTTCTTCAATTAAGGGATGCATGGATTCTCCAGCTTGTTCCTCTAATTGAACAGGAGCTTTCTTTCAACGAATTTGTCTTTTCATTCTTGGAATCATCTAAGATAGAGGGATATTGACATCTACTATATCTTTCATTTGCTCAAAGTTTTGTGCTTCCTTTTGAGCATCCTCTTGCCCTTCTTGGACAACTATAGTTGATAATTTTTATTTCTTCTACTTCGATTGAACATGAACTCGACGAGTCTGAGGAGCAACTGATCCTTGAGAAGCTTCTTCCTCTTCTTTGATGATAACAACCTTTCTTTTTCCTTTGGCTTTGACTGGCTTTTGAACTTCACTCATAGTTCTTTCACTTCCACCTTAAGATAGTTTGGAATTTAAATTTTCCAAAGGGTTTCTTTTCCAATGCTCAAACAATTTGGAGGTAATCCTTTTATTTGTATTAAAAGGAGCTTCTTCATCATCTGTAATTCTGTTATGTAAACTCTTTTTCAAGATAATGCTCACCAGTCTTCTATGAAATATTTTGGGGGTTAGCAATCTGACACTTTCGATTTTTCAAAATCTTTAACCCATTTACCCAACCAAGTCATAAATATAGCACCAAAATTGATTTTCTTAGACTGAAAAATTGTTTTTATGAACTTTAATTGCAGTTCACTCACCAAATCATAAGCAGTATCTTTGCAAATAATACACTTGCCCACGATTTTAGCAAGGAACTAATACTCTTGAGGAAATTCCTTTTTCTTTAGCTCTTTCAACTGTGGGTTCTTCTTGTGACCCATTAGCTTCATTCCTTCATTAAAGTCGACTTTGTCCAACGAAGTGAGACCTTTGTGTCAGTTCCCAGAGGCACAATAGTTATCTAGAAGGGGGGTTGAATAGATATTTTTAAAACTTTTTCTTTTCAAAAATAACTTATAAGATTTGTTAATTAAATAAATTAATTAACCACAGCAGAATATATGATTTGTTTGTTCCCCTTAAGATAAAGCAAGTTTATAGTTCGATTAGCAGTTATAGCAGTTATGACAGATATGGCAGTTAAGAGAATAACAGAAAGTAATGACACAGTTGTTTTAAGTGGTTCAGAGCACTCAAGACTTCTAATCCACTCTTCTACTCCACGAGTAGGAAATCCACTAAGGATATCGATACAACTTTGAATCACTGAGATTCCTTCAAGACTCGCAGTCTTGGAACTTCTAGTTCACTAAGAACTTTTCAAGTCCAGTAGACTTCTTCTAGATCACTACGAACTCTTCAAGCCCAGCAGACTTGGAATACACTGTAATGAGAGTTTAGTTCTTTGGTGTGCTACTCAGTTGCCGTTAAGAAAAAGTTCTAAAGAACTGAGTAGCGAAGAAAGCTTTCTTTCTGATCGTAAAGTTTGGCTTTGAGTGTTCTTAAGCTTTTTACGTTCTTGTTTGCTTACTTGCTTAGTCTGAAATCTTTAATCTATTTTTCTTATGTAGGAGCCTTTGAAATCTTCCCGTTGAAAGGCTTCCGTTTGAACATTTAATGTTCCAGACGTTCTAAGCACTTGATGTTGACTTTCTGGGAATATGGTGCACTACTGTCTGATTCGCCTGACACTGCAGACTGCTTTCTCACCTAACACCTGAAAAGGTGCTTTCAGCATACAGAAAGTAGTCACCTTATCTTTTTCCACACGTTTCTTCGATTTAAACTAAGGATAAGTGTTGGAGCTTTGGGATTCTTGAAATGTCAATGTTCATATTCCATTCTTCATTTGTTAGACATCCTCTTTCATCAGATAGACGAATCTTGATACTTCTGATGCTAACTGAAGAAGCACCACGATCGTTGTCTTCATACCACGATCGTTGTGTGTTGGTGTGCTTGCAAGAAATTCAGTCTTGAACGTAGAGCACTCTACAATTCTGCTTAAGCTTTGACTGATTACGATCTTTACTTGCTAGAACTTGAATACTCCACATTTCTGAGAGAAGACTGCGATTCTTGACTTAACTCGGCAGGCGCTCGAAAGTCTGTCTCAACGATTCTGAAGTTACTTCCTTAGCAAACTACGATTCCGAGAGAGTCTTCCTTGTCACTCCATGATTCTGCCTTGTCTTCTGCAAACTCTTGATAGGCTCGATAGACTACGAATCTGTTTGGCCTAACTATTATATTTCAAGAGATCAACCTTACAAGCTTAATCTTTCTTCTATACATTCATTTGCAGAATGATAATCGTTTAGCTCAGATCAACTTAACAATTTTGATCTTTAATCTAAGTCCTTGTACATCAGATGTAAAAAGGACTTTACAACTTAAATATTACATGCATATTTATTTACTTGTAATATCAAATTTGATTATGCAATTCCCAACAATCTCCCCTATTTGATGTTGACATAACCAAGCAGATTTGTATCATACCATCAATTTCTAATGCATAATGCTAGAAAATAAATATGGCTTAATGTTTCAGTGAGCAACTAAAATTCTAGAGAATGAGCATGAATTTATTGATGACGTTAAATGGATATTACAATTCATAATAGTTACATCAATAAAAATAAATGGAAACTTAACTCTATCTTCTTGGACTTTTGCTCCTTGGAGGATTAGCATATTCTTCAGCTCTTTTTCTTCTGCTAGCTTCATCTCGCCTTGTAATGTCTTCTAACTCACTTAGACTGAGATTTTCATTCCAATCATGTCTGTTCATAAAGGTAGAATCTCCAATGGGCATGCTCAAGCCAGTGTGAGATACTCCTTGTGAGCTAAAAGTTGTTGGGCCTTGGCTCCTTAGAGGGGTTGCCATAATAATTGGTTGGTGCTGTTCTGATCGTTGAGGCTGAATGTGAGGCTGTCTTGTAGGAGGCTAATTCCTAGGATTGCTCCTTGAAGATTGTACTACTTGTTTCCCTTTGTTGCTCTTCTGTGTGCCTTTCTCCCCTTTCCATGTATTCTCCCCCTTTATATCAGCATCCAGGGTTCGAATATCTTGAGACAGATGATTTACTCCTTCCATCAGTTCGTGCATTTGGGAGCGCGACTGGGCAATATCATTACGATTCTCTTGGACCATAGCATCAGTATCTGCTCTTTATTGATGCAGCATGGCCAAGGTATTGTATGTCTGTCTTACCTGAGATAAAGAATACTCTTTGAACTCTCGCAGGGATGTACTCAGGTTGTGGATTTGGTCAGCAATAACTTTATTCTGAGATTCCTGAGTTTTTTGGAGGAGGAGGATAACTTCCTTGTGCTTATTGGAAGTCTAAAAGTGAATCTGATCCTTTTTATTCAGACTGTCGATCATCTCCCTTATGATCTCCTTCAGTCTCTTAGAAAGCTCAGTCCCCAAGTTTCTAGGCAGAGTGTTGGCAGACTCGATCATATTGTTAAAGCGTTGATGAATCACAAGGGAATGAGCTTCAATGTTCTCTTTCGTCTCTTAAACCACCCTCTTTGAGACTTCAGACAGCTCTTCTTTGGTGGGAAGGGAAGAGAGTTGATTAATGATTATTTGAAGATCTGAAGGGGAGGTCGTAGTGTGCTCTCTTGGCATACTTGTGAGAGCAAGAGCCATATCAAAGTACTCATGGTTTGAGGATGAGGGAATGTCAAATTGGGTGAGTGGTGCTTGGGTTTGGTGTATGGTTGAGGAGGTTGTTTCAATGTTTGGGATATTTGGTTCGACGATTTGGGTTGGTGGCTTGCTGGTCGTGGTGTCAGGTTGTTATTTGACGATCGTGAATCGTTTCTCGACAACCGTGGAGTCGTTCACAGAGTTGAACAAAAATGGTGATATGATAGAAAGTTGGTCATTTGGTTCATCAGTTATAAAGTTTTGGGACTCTGTAATTGGAAACTGATTCAGTGGGTTAAGAACCACTTCCATCCACCTTGGCAGTTCATCAAACTGATAGAAGTTTTGGAGAGGGGAGCGATTAACCTTGAAAGAGATAGGAATGAAGTGTACCAGTTGCTCAGTATTTGAAGACGAATGATTCGTGATTAGCTTTTGATCAAACTTAAGGTTTCTTGGGAATCCCTGGGCTAGGACAGAAATTACTGGATATACTTTGAATGCCCAAAACATGTGATCCCAAGTGTTGAGAATCAGAGCTCTATGAAAGGACATCATAGGCAGATAGGAAAATAATTGATTGTAGTTGGCCCTCCTTTCTTCACTCTTGAACTCTGCTATAATCTCAACTTCTTCCTCTTCTTCTCTTTCTTCATCACCTTCTTCAGCACCTTCATCAAGAATCTCCACCATATCAACCATAACAACATCTTCCCTTTCTTTTTCAGCACTTTCCATTACTGCATCCATAAAATCTTCATTTTTTTGAGGAACAAAGGGGGCTTCATGAGCAACTTCTGATTGCTCCCCCTCAGCTGGAGCACTCTCTGGCTCAGGGACTTCGAGAAACTCCCCCTCAACATGAGCTTGGATTTCTTTATTAGCCTCCGGTAGCTCTTCCTCATCATTAACATTGACTTGATCAGATGTAGTAGGGGTTACTGCACTGTTATGGTAGCTATCACTTCTTCAATGATCTTGGTCTGATCCAAGGACTCATTGTGAGAACCAGAGGTTGAAGACTTGGTTCTCTGCTTAGCCTGCTCAGCTGTAATTCTTCTTTCTTCTTCCTTTATCTTCATCATTGCTTCCTCAAGCTCCAGATTAGCCTTTTTAACTAGCCTTTTCCTCATTCTTTTAGGCATAGGCTCAGGCTCAGCAGTAGTCTCTTCAGCTTCAGCCATGATAAGCTATTCTGGCTGTGATGTTATTGCATCATCTTCTTCTAGATTGATTGTCAGTCTGGACTCCACGATCGGTGAGATTGAGGACTGCACGATCGCAGTGAGTGGAGACTTCTTTACTCGATGACTGCGTTTCCCTTTCTGAGGCTTAAGAACTTCCTTCAGCCTTTTCTTCATTTTACTTCTTCTTCTTCTTCTTCTTCTTATTCTTATTCTTCTGGAGATACGATCACTTCCAGGATGAGTTCCCTTTGTGAGGAGTGACCTAGAACTTCAGTGTCAGATCCTTGGGGTACATAAGACGTTGACCCTTGAGGTTCTTTTGTCATCTGAACAATCTCCTTCAATTTCTTCTTCCCCTTACTCTTTCTGACCAGAGTAGAGAGTTCTTGATTGACTTCTTCTTCTTCAACTTCCTTTACCACTGACAGGTTTTCCTACAGACCAGGCTTCTTCACATCTCTAGTCCTTTCACTGGACTCAGACATCATCATCTTCACATTCTCTGCAGGGTTCCTCTTCCAGTTCTCAAAGAGTTGCTGGGTCATCCTTATTTCCAATTTTGTCTCCCAGAGCAGATTAGAGAATGATGCTGATGAATCTCCCGAAGAGCATCTTGCCTATGCTCTTCGCCTTCTTGGAGCTGAGAATCCGCTTCCCAATCCATTCCATTAGAAGAGCCCCATAGTTAAGTTGAGCTTTGAAGAAAATTGCTGTCATGAGCTTCAGTTGAACTTAATTTATAGAGTCGTGGCTAGAGCTCTTGCAGCAGATGCACTTCCCAACAATGTCAGCCAAAAATTCATACTTTTGGGGAAACTCTTTCTTCTTGTAGCCCTTGGTGTCTATATTCTTCTTGTGGGGCATCTTCTTCTGACCTTCATGGAAGTCAATGAAGCCCAGAGATGAAAGGCCCTTTGATTTAAACCCTAAGGCCAGGTTTATATCTGCATCTTTGAGCCGAATCTGCACATTCTTGATCTTCGTGGTAAGGACGTCGTTCTCATAGACTCCATTGCTGTAGAACTCCTTCACCAGCTTTGAGTAGATCTTTGTGCTAGTGCTCAGAGCTTCTTGAAGACCTACTTTCTTCAGCAGAGATAGGATCTCGTGGTACTGTGGGTCGGCAGTCTTGAACTCGTCGAAGCATAGTTGATAGCCAGATACAACATTAGAAGCCATTTCTTTTTTTGATTTTCCTGAAATGAGCAAGATTAACTGAGCGTGCTTGAATTCTTAGTTCTAGGGTTTATTTGAGAGAGAGATAAAGAGAGAGAAAACTTTTGAAATTTAGAGGTAAACTGACAAAAGAACTTTTCAAAAGTATTTGTAACTTCCCTCTCCACTTTCTGCAGAGTGGGGCACATGTCTTGTTCTGAGAGGCTCCACATTTTTGAATTGTATGAAAAAGACTAAGTTGACCTTAGCTCCCCCTAAGCTAGTGTTTCCCTCTTGAGAACTAAGATCGTTATGACTACTCCACGATCGTTGTCTGCCATGTTGAGACTGCTCCACAATCGTTGTCTCTACCCATGCTTCTGCAGAGGTCCTTGTGATGTATACTATATCAGTACTTCTTCTAGGTTAAGGTAGCTTAGAAAGGGCTGGCCTCTTAGTATAAAACTTAGGACTAGGTTTATCTTTGAGGCCCTTATCAAAACCTGTCATCACAGTGGGCTTCTTTGCCATGTCGAGAATCCTCCACGTTCGTAGTTTCACTCTGTCATCTCTACGATTTTGACATAGCCTTTTTATTTCCATAGTTAGTAACAACTAGAGCATAGAATTTATGGTTGTAAATTTAGCATTCCTAACTCACTTATTAGTTTATTAAATCTGGATTCATCTAAAGGTTTTGTAAAGACATCAGCAAGTTAATTTTTAGTAGGGATATACTGTAAAGATATAGTTCCATTTTGAACATGATCCCTAATAAAATGATATCTTATTTCTATATGCTTTGTCCTAGAATGCATGACAGAATTATGTGTTATTGCTATGGCACTTGTGTTATCACAATGAACAGGTATAGATTTGAAATCAAACCCATAGTCTGCTAGCTGATTTTTCATCCATAAGATTTGAGCACAACAGCTGCCTGCAGCAATGTTTTCAGCTTCTTCTTCTTGCTAAACCAGGACACAAGTCTGTTTTCTAGCAGTTGACACGTGCCACTAGTACTCTTTCTATCAATTTTATAGCTTGCAAAATTAGCATCTGAATATCCTGTCAGTTCAAAGGATGACTCCTTAGGATACCAAAGTCCTAAGTGAGGTATGCCTTTGAGATACCTGAAAATTATTTTTATAGCCGTTAATTGTGATTCCTTAGGATTAGCTTAAAATCTAGCACATATATATGTAGCAAACATAATATCTGGTCTACTGGCAGTTAAGACAGTAGAGAGCCTATCATACCTCTTTATTGAGTAGTGTCAATATATTTACCTTTCTCATCTTTGTCAAGCTTAGTTGCTGGAGCAATTGGTGTTTTCATGGGAGAAGCTGATTCCATGCCATACTTCTTAAGTAAGTCTTTGATGTACTTGGCTTGGTTAATGAAAATACCTTCATTAGTTTGCTTCACTTGAAGTCCAAGGAAGAAATTCAGCTTGCCCATCATGCTCATTCCGAACTTACTCTGCATAAGCTTGGAAAACCTCTTGCATAGATTTTCATCAGTAGAGCCAAAGATAATATCATCTACATATATTTATACCAATAAAACTTTATCTTTATGCTTCCTAAGGAATAATGTGGCGTCTACTCTACCTCTAGTGAATTCTTTTTCAATAAGAAAGTTTGTTAGTGTTTCATACCATGCTCTAGGTGCTTGTTTAAGTTCATATAAGGCTTTGTCTAATCTATAGACATAATTAGAGAGAGTTGGATTAATGAAACCTGGAGATTGCTCCACATAGACTTCTTCTAGAAGTTCTCCATTCAAAAATGCTTTCTTGACATCTATTTGGAAGACTTTGAACTTCATGTGGGCAACAAAGGCAAGGAATATCCTGATTTCTTCTGGTCTGGCAACAGGTGCAAAGGTCTCATCATAGTCGATGCCTTCTTCTTGAGAATAATCTTTGGCCACCAGTCTTGCTTTGTTCCTTGTGATCACCCCATCTTCATCCATCTTATTTCTGAAAACCTATTTGGTGCCGATGACTGGGTGATTCCTTGATCGAGGAACTAATATCCAGACTTTGCTTCTTTTAAACTGATTCAGATCCTCTTGTATAGCTTCTATCGAACTCGAATCTTCCAATGCATCTTCTATCTTCTTGGGTTCTATTTGGGACAGAAAGCTCAGATAGAAATACTTATTTTGGGTAGCAGATCTGGTTTTGATTCTTGCATTTGGATCTCCTATAATTAAGTTTTAGGTGTGATCTCTTGGCCATCTGCTTTCTGTTGGAACATCTGTCCTCGTGCCTTCTTGTCTGAATACTTCAAGGTTGACTTCTGCTTCTTGTAGAAGAGGTTCGTCGTCTGGTGTAGCACTCTCCACGATCTCTTCTTCTGGCTCCACAATTCCATCTTCTGGGACTGCGATCGTGGTGTTGGGATCGACCACCTCAATCGTAGTGTCTGGCTCGACCATCACAGTGTTGAGTGGAACAAACTTGTCTGAGTCTGTTTCATCAAAAATGATGTGAATCGAGACTTCAACACTTAGGGTCTTCTTATTGAACACTTTGTGGGCTATGCTGTTTGTGGCATATCCAAGAAAGATTCCTTCATCTGACTTCGGTTGGAACTTAGTCAGATATTGATTTTCATTGTTGAGAATGTAGCATGCACAGCCAAAAATATAGAAATAACTGATGTTAGACTTTTTTCCTTTCCACAGCTCGTAGGGAGTCTTCTTTAGTATTGAGTGAACAAGAGACCTATTTTGAGTGTAGCAAGCAGTGTTAATGGCTTCTGCCCAAAAGTATTTAGGTAGATGAGTTGCTGCTAGTAGAGTTCTTCCTGCCTCGATCAGTGTTTTGTTTTTTCTTTCAGCTACTCCGTTTTGCTATGGAGTTCGTGGAGCTGAGAAGTTGTGACTGATGCCATTGTCTGCACAAAACTGATCCATCTCAGAGAAGTCGAACTCTCTTCCATGATCACTTCTGATGGCCTTGATCTTGTCTCCTTTCTCATTCATCACCAGCTTGAACATCTTGACATGTTGGGAGCTCGTTTCATCCTTTGAACTTAGAAAGATTACCCATGTGAATCTGGTGTAGTCATCCGCTACGACCAGTGAGTATCTCTTCCCTCCGAGGCTTACAGTTAGAATTGGCCCAAAAAGATTCATGTGAAGTAACTGTAGGGGCTTGTCAATTGAGTTGACTGCTTTGCCTTTGAATGAGCTCTTTGTCAGCTTTCCAATATGACAGGCGTTGCATGGCCTTTCTTTAAGCTAAGTTTGGGTAAGCCTACTACCAGATCTTTTGAGGTCAGTTTTGACATGCTCTTGAAGTTGAGATGAGATAATCTTCTATACCATAGCCAGCTCATTTCTTCAGAGGCTTTAGCAAGAAAGCATATTGTCTCATCAGAAATCAGTTCAGTGAGATTGACAATGTAGACATTTTCTTCTCTAGTTCCAGTCAGCTTTAGAGAAGAAGTCTTCAGATCTTTGACTTGACATTCATTGTTGAGAAAGGTAACTTGATGACCTTTGTCTCATAGTTGGCTGATGCTTAGGAGATTGTGCTTCAGTCCTTCCATATAGGCTACTTTGCTGAAGGACACTGCACCATTTCCAGCTGAGCCATATCCTCTTGTCTTGCCAGATCCGTTATCTCCAAAGATAACTGTTGGACCCTCCTTCTCCGTGAAGTTAGATAGGAGAGCTTCATTCCCAGTCATGTGCCGAGAGCATCCACTATCCAGATACCAGGTTGTTACAGTGGAGCTCTGTTCCTACAGTAAGATTAAGCTTTTATTTTGGTACCCAGACTTGCATGGGTCCTACTCTGTTAGTTTCCTTGGGGACCCAAATCTGTTTGACTTTGGGTCTATAATGTAGCGGGTTATAATAGCATGTTGTAGCCTTGTGACCATATCTGTCACATAAAAAACATCTAGTATGATGCATACTTGTGTGTGTGTGTGTGGATTCTTTCTCCATTTGGACGTATGTGGATACTTCTTTTTCCATGCTACTTTGTGATTCAGGGTTTTGTTTGAGTGAACCTCAACTCTACGATTCCTTCCTAGTTGGTTTGTGGAGCTGGTTATATTTGACTCCACAATCCTTCGAGGTTGGAGAGTAGTAGTTGAGTTACTATTCTCTTTTTTGAATCCCAGGCCAGCACAGGATCCGTTATGTCTTGGGACATAACTTGGATCAAAAGAGCAAGAATGCATTGGCTCTTCACTCTGTGTGAATTTCACAAATGTAATGCTTCTATTAAAATTTGAAGCACTACTAATGTTAGTTTCCATTGATTTTTCCACACATGGTTCTAAGGTAGATTCCCCAAAACCTAGAAATAATTTTTTAGATGCAATTCTCTGACTGAAGATCAGGGAGTCCATGGATGAAGAAGACCTATTCCACATTAAGATTATCTTTTCTAGCTCTTCAATCTTAGAAGTTAGATTTAACTCTCTTTGTGTACTGAGTTCTTTGGTCTGTCTTAAGCTTTTATTCTCAACTTCAAGATTAGAGAGAGAGGAAGTGCTGAGTAGAGTTGTCTCCAGTTCTACTTGAACTTTCTCTTTCTCTTTTTGAAGAAGAGAATAATATTTTGGCAGAACTATGAACCACTTCATGTATTGATGTAAATCAAATGTTATATCATGTAGTGCAGTTCTTAGATCATCAATATCTACATCAGGAGAGTTAAAGTCAAATACATCATCAATACTTACTTCATGATGGTCAGTTCTTTTCTTATTTTTAACTTCTTTGACCATCAGACATAGATTGGCTACTTGAGGTTCTTCATCATCTCCTGACTCAGAGTTTGTGTTGTTGTCTGAGTCACTCCACGATCCTCCAGCTACAAGACCATTGTCTT
Organism: Panax stipuleanatus; assembly: GCA_020205555.1. Taxonomy (NCBI): domain Eukaryota; kingdom Viridiplantae; phylum Streptophyta; class Magnoliopsida; order Apiales; family Araliaceae; genus Panax; species Panax stipuleanatus. The sequence goes on along the minus strand of CM035121.1, from coordinate 122,439,895 downwards.
TCTTCTGAAACTTCTTGTAGCCTTTGAACTCCTTCTTTGGATTTGTTTTCCTCTTCAGCTCTTCTCTAAGAGGTTTGTTATAGTTTGCAATGAAGTGGCATGGCTTCTTGCAGTTGTAGCATAGGTCGTTGATCTGCTCCTGACTGCTGCTGTTGTTGAATCTCTTCGGTCTGCCGCTTCTGCCTTTTCGCATGAACCTTTTGAGTCTTCTGACCAACATTGCAATATTTTCATCATCATTTTCTTCAGAGTCAGATTCATTTTCCACTCGAGCTTTGGAAGTGGCTTCTGTTGCCTTGAGAGCAACTCCTTTGTCATTGTTCCTTCCTTCTGATAGAGTTTCTGCTCGTTGAGTTTGCTCCAGCTCATAGGTGAGAAGGTTGCCATAAAGTTGTTGTACTGTCATTTTATAAAGGTTCTTTGATTCTCTGATGGCTGTGGTTTTTTCATCCCACTTGCTTGGTAAGGACCTCATAAACTTGATGATAAGATCTTTGTTTGGATAGATCTTTCCAAAGGCTCGAAGAGAGTTGAGCAGTATATTGAATCTTTTATAAGTGGAAGTGATGTTCTCTCCTGGTACATGGGTGAACATCTCATACTGTTGAGTCAGAAGAGATTGGTTGTTCTCTCTGACTTCTATAGTTCCTTCGTACATAATGAGCAATGCTTCCCAGACTTCCTTTGGAGTTTTGCTGTTGACCACGTTCTCGAACAGATCATCCTCTAAGGACTGGAACAGAATGTTCTTGGCCTTCTTGTCCAGCTGGACAACTTTTCTCTCATTGTCAGTCCATTCTGATTTGATCTTAATCTGTGTTCGGTTTGGATCTTCAGGAGTTGGTGCAAGCTTTGTTGGAATGTAGGGACCACTCACAACAGTTTTAAATAGATCGTCATCTATTGAATCCATATAAGCTTGCATTCGAACTTTCCAGTTGGAAAATTTATCTTTGTTGTACATAGGTGGCTTGCTGCCTCCACCAAGCTTGGACTCGCTTATAATGTGTGCCATTGGTCTACTTGAGATTTGTAGGCTTTAGATATGAGAACCTGCTCTGATACCAATAGTTAGTTCCTGGAGGCACAATAGTTATCTAGAAGGAGGGTTGAACAGATATTTTTTAAACTTTTCCTTTTAGAAAATAACTTATCAGATTTGTTGTGACAAACGAGGATTTTGTAATTTAATTTAAATATTTATTGAATTAAATAAATATTTTTGATGAGTTATTTATTGAGTTAAATAATTATATGATAGAATTGTGGTAGATTAATTTAATTATATGTGTTACATTGATTAAATTAATGTGGAGATTTTTTATAGTTCAAAGTGTGATTTTAATTAATTTTATTTAATTAAATAAATTATTTAATATGCTTAATATTATTCTAATTAATTTAATAAATAATTAGAGATTTAATAATTTAATATAATTAATAAATGAGAATTTTAATTATGTGATGATGTGATTTAATGTGTAGTATCATATTTTATTTAATTGATTTAAATAAGATTATTTTATTATTTAAAAGTGTGACAAATAAACTATATACTAAATAAGCTAATTAAAATAATGGAAAGGAGTAATAAATGAGACAACCAAACATGCCCATAAGATAGTGGGTGTCAGTTAATTAATTGACCCACTATCTCTACCAGTTAATTAATATATGTATTATATAACTTATATATTATCAGACCTTCATATATTTTATATCCTATATCAGAGAACTCAGAGAGAAATTAGAGAGAAATTTGAGAGAGAATTGATTGATTGGGTAGATTTTTGTAGAATCAAAGAAGGAGTTTCTAGCAATTTAAACAAGCAAGGGGTAATTTCCTTATCTGAAATTCTAAGTTCATGTTTTTATATCTTCTCTATGAAAACTACTTCAAAGTTCTCTGTGACTAAGGTTATTGATGATTGATGGTTATATGATTATATGTATGTTAGTATATGTCCATAACAGGTTTTATATCATGTATGCATGATTTAAAGTAACTAAATCCATGTAATTATGCTTTAATTGGAATTTCATACGTTACAGAGTATGAAAAGTTTGAATATGGCCATCTGTACAAATTTGCATCCTTTAATTGTCTATTTAACTTGAAATTGATAGTTGATTATGATTATGCATGTTTAAACAAACTAAACAAACTTTAAACGGACAGATTCGGAGTTATAACAAATTTGTAATGTCGAATTTTATGATTTCTCTCGAAACTTTGCAAAATACCAAAAATAGTGAATTTAAGTGTTCTAATTTGAATGATTATATGATCTAAAGTGTTAAAAGCATGCTAGAGAAATTGCATGATGCTTATGTGAAGTTTATACTTCATGAGTAACATTAAGAATCACTGTATTAGTTTAATTTGGGATTTATTTGGCCGTTCTCTGTGATTTTCGCGAATTGCAGTTTGTCCAGCCGAGGACCCCCGCCCCGGCGGGCTTTGTAGTGTAAGTACTACAGCCCCGACGGGCATGCCTCCCCGGTGGGTGTCCTTCAGAGTTATACCCCGCCCCGGCGGGGGCACAGAGAAAAATAATTTTGGTTTTTGCGTGTTGATCCATAACATGACAAGTTAGTTTAACATACTGAACCTGATGACATGTTGAGCATGTAACACAGTACTATAACACATTGTTGACATGTATAAGACAATTTGAGGTTTCATATTAACAACCTATGTGTGAACTTGGATATTATTATCGTAAGGTTTGATTATAATCATTTAAGAATTCATATTATGTGGTATGCATGTTGTGGGTTCAGATTTACGTTATGTGGTTAGTCAACAAGTTAAGATTATGAACCAAGTTATTAAGTTGAACTTAAGTGAGAAGTTCAACAGTTAAACGTAGTGGTAATGGAACTAATCGATATTATAAACGTAATGTAATGTGTAGGACGTTGAGGAAGTGAATTGTAATTATAACTATAGCTTGTGCACGAGGCAAGTTTCCTAATTCCTACTCTTAATTAAGCAAGTTTTCTAACTTTACTTTTATTGAGCAAATATTCTAAACTCAAATCAGTTATTGAACAAGCTTTATATTCTCGAACTATTATCATGATGCAAGTTCTTATTCTTGTTTATTCAAGTCAAGATGCATATGAGATATTATAATTCCTTTAAAGTATTATTTCAATTATACAATATTTATTCGATTGTATACTCTTGAGATTTATTATTCGATTCGAATGTCATTTATTGTCGAACCTTGTAAGACTAGCGAACCCTTATTGATTCGACTAGTCCATAGTTGATGAGCGCTTTAAATTCTAGAAATAGTATTGAGCTTATCCAAACCATACTTTCTTTGGTACGGACTCTGATGTCAAAATGAGATGAACAACCCTTTTATAGTGGAGTATTTACGCGTTAGCGTTGAGATGATGTGCACATTATGGTACTAAGGGCTGATCCCCCTAAGTATGAGTAGTAGAGTCCATATAGTCTTATGACTATTAAAGGGCTAAAGTAGAAATACTTGACAACCTGAGACATAGTTCATGGTCTTATGACCCTTAGCTATACTTTTGATTTTTGTTTTTCATTCTTGACTCAAAAGTCGAGTTTTCTTTATTTAGAATTCTTTGATTCACTCGCATGTTATTATTATTATTATATTGTTATACTTGTGGACAATCATGCTCACTCTTGTATAATAACATTGCAGTTAAGAACGAAAGGTCCGACGAGCCTTCCACTAGCAAAGGCAAGGGCAAGGTTAACAAGTGTTGAAGACTTGTTATTTAATTTGAGAATGTTATGTTTCAGACTTTGACGTGTTAAAACTTATGTATTTGATTATGTTTTTGCATTTGAGATTTAAAGTTAGTTCAACCTGGGATTTATTTATTATTTAGATGTTGTAACCCCATAAAGGGAGGATGTTTTTATTTATTTCATGAGATGTTTTATTATGGGTAGATAGATATGTGATATTTGTATAGTGAACACCAAATCCCGTGGAAATTAAAGTACCCGAATTTGGGTGTGTCACAAGTTAGTATCAAAGCTATAGGTTATGAACCTTAGGTGGGGGAAAACCTTAGGGTAGTAGCCTTCGATAACATAGTAATGATAAACACTTATCGAGTTCTAAGAAAGATAATAAATTACCTTATGTGCTATATGGTTATATTTATGTACTTGCGTGAGTATCGATTAGCATCACATAATAACTAAGACTTAAAATTTTGATTGTCAGGATGTCGGATGTTGGAGGATCCAGTCAGCCTAGGGAGGTTGTACCTCGAGTGGATATTGAGGAGCAGCCCCGAGACATTCACACAGTCTGGCAGCAGTTGGTTCGTAGAGAGCCATCTCCTTTGATCACTGTTGTTGGTCAGGAGCATGAGCCGATGTTTGGCTCAGAGGAGGACTCTGAGGAGATTGAGGTTGAGGCAGCTGAGGAGGAGGATGAAGACCCTGATGAGTTCCCACCGAACTCTATCAGTGCTGAGATGTACGACGAACTGTAGGACCATAACATAGAGTTACAGGATACTGTTCGGGAGTTGAAGGAGGAGACAGTTACTCAGCGGACTATCATCGAGCAGAAGGATGGCGAGATCGAGACTCTGTATACTCGTCTTAGAGATGTGGAGTGGGAGTTGGTTCATGAGAACGGCCAAAGTGAGCAAAAGTCAGAGGAGATAGAAAAGCTGAAGAATGATTTGCGCGAGGAATCAGCGAAGCGTGCCATAACAGAGGATGCTTGGATGAGGGCTTCACGACGTGCAGATCTTGCCGAGGATAACGATCGGGAAAAGAAGGCTAAGATCTAGGATCGGGTTATGTGCTATCCAGTTCAGTTTGGAGATCTACCTTGGTATATGCTGGATCGCAGGACGATGTTCCGTGTTATGGAGGAAGAGCGCATCAAAGCTGTTCAACGCCTTAGTAGGCCATGATAGGAACAAAATGATTATATAAATATTTTATGTTAGTTAAATAATGTAAATTCTGATGTGATTATAAACAAAGGAATATTTTGATGATTTAAATCCTGAAAATTCTTTATCTCGGGATAGTTGATGTAAATAGCAATGATGCTATCTTTCGTATGTTTAAAACTTTTGATTGAATAAAATATCAGAGTTTATTTGAGATGATATGTGTTAAGTGAATAATTTAAAATGTTTGAGTTAAGTCTTAAATATTAAGGAATTGAATGAAGATCTAATAAGCATATATCTTAACAGAAATATGCCACCGAGAAGACGCCCTAACTGTCAACCAGCCCAAGAAGAGTCGACTAATAATAACGACGCTAATGCCAACGCCAACCCCGTTCAGTAGTTAGTGAATCTTTTGACTGGATCTCTGAACAACCAGTCGCAAGCTCCACCGAACACATCATTCAAGGACTTTAAGGCAGTGGGACTGCCAGAATTTAAGAGATCCATGAACCCAATAGAAGCACAGACTTGGGTCATGGAGATGGAGACAGTTTTTGACGTTACTAGGGTCAGTGAGGATCAGAAGACGACTTACATAACATTCATACAGAAGGCGGAGGAAAGTTATTGGTGGCAGGCAAACAGGGTCCAGGGAGGACAAGGTGTGATCACCTGGGAGAGGTTCAAAGAAATATTTTTCGAGATGTACTTCCCGACAAGCTCACAGAACCAGATAGAGGTTCAGTTTCTGGAGCTAAAGCAGGGCAACATGTCTGTGCCAGACTATGCGGCGAGATTTAATGAGCTGGCTAGGTTTGCCACATACCAAGTGCACACTGATGAGAGGAAGGCCAGGAGGTTTGAACAGGGACTGAAGCCCTGGTTGTATAGCAAAATATCAATGTTCCAGTTGAACACTTTTGCTGGATTATTGGAGAAAGAAATCATTTCTGAAGGCGGGAGCGATGCTATGACCAAGTACAACTAGGAGCTGAAGAAGAAGAAGAGTGAAGGTGAAGGAAATAAGGCTATTGGTAGCAACACTAGGGGAAGCAACAGTCAGAAGAGAAGGTGGAACTACAACTCATTGACCGGGAATCAACAGGGAAACCAGAAGAAGAGGGTAGAAGCATGTCCGACCTGCGGGAAAAACCACCTGGGGGTATGTACGAAGGGAAAATGAGTCTGCTACAATTGTGGTCAGGAAGGCCACATAGCACCTAACTGCCCTAACCCTAAGAAGGAAGCCTGCTTCACATGCGGGTCTAAGGACCACTTGGCAAGGGACTATCCCAAGAAAGTATCTGGAGGGGCAGGAGCAGGTGGAAACAGGGGAAGCAGCAGTGGCAACGCTCTGACGATTATAGGATCGACATCAACAAATCGACCTACTGCCAGGACATTCAATATGACAGTGCAGGATGCTGTGCAGTCTCGCGATGTGGTGTCAGGTATCATTCTGATCAATAATGTTAATGCATATGTATTATTTGATTCGAGTGCTACTTGTTCATTTATATCCGATAACTTTGCTAAGAACTTAGAATTGCCTAAGAGCTAGTTAGACTACCCTATAAACATAGAGATTGCGAATAGGGAAGTTATTCCTGTTAAGTATGTACACAAGAACTATAGGGTGGACATTAAGGGTAATGTGATGAACGTAGATCTTATTCCGATTAGATTTGGGGAATTCGACGTTATGTTGGGAATGGATTGGTTATTTAATTATGGGGCGATAATTGATTGCCAGAGGAAGTGTATTAACCTTATGACTTCGTCAAAGGTTCTATTTTATGGCAGTAAGTTGCCTAGACAAGCGAGTTGTCTAACGATAATGCAGGCCAAGAAGTTATTGAGACAAGGTTGTATATGATATTTAGCTTACATAGTCGATAGTCGTAAAGAGAGTCCGAAGTTGGAGGAAATACCAGTCGTGAGAGACTTTGTGGACGTATTTCTGAACGATTTGTCAGGACTTTCGCCAGATAAGGAAGCGGAGTTCGTAATCAATTGGCACTAGGAACAGCTCCAATATCGAAGGCACCGTATTGTATGGAGATGAAAGAATTGATGGTGCAGCTGCAAGAACTTTTGAACAAGAAGTACATTCAGCCGAGCGTATCGCCGTGGGGAGCGCCGATGTTATTCGTTAAGAAGAAGGATGGGACGATGTGGCTCTGCATCAATTACAGAGAGTTGAACAAGGTCACGATTAAGAATAAGCATCCGTTACCTAGGATCAAAGACTTATTTGACCAATTAAAGGGAGCGAGATACTTCTCGAAGATAGACCTGAGAAGTGGTTACCATCAGTTGAAGGTGAGGACATAAGATGTTCTGAAGACAGCGTTCAGGACTCGATATGGTCACTACGAGTTTCTGGTTATATCATTTGGTCTAACAAATGCTCCTGCAACATTTATGGGCCTAATGAATAGAGTGTTCAAGCCATTTTTGGACAAATTCATAGTGGTGTTTATCGACGACATTCTGGTGTACTCAAAGACCAAAGAGGAACACGTAGAGCACCTAAAGGTGACATTGGAGGCTTTGAGAAGAGAGAAGTTGTATGCCAAATTTTTGAAATGCGAATTCTGGATTGAAAGGGTGCAATTTCTTGGACATGTGATCGATAAGGATGAAATTTTGGCAGATCCATCCAAGGTCGAAGCTGTGACGAACTGGGATCAGCCGAAGACATCGTCAGAAGTGAGAAGATTTCATGGATTAGCAGGTTATTACAGAAGATCTATTCAGGACTTTTCCAAAATCACAACTCCGTAGACGAATTTGACTAGGAAATCAGTGAAATTCATTTGGACGGAGAAGTGTGAGGAAAGCTTCCAAGAGCTTAAGAAGAGGTTGAGTACGGCACCTGTGTTATCTCTTCCGGATGACACAAGAAATTTTGTGGTGTATAGTGATGCGTCGCATAAAGGACTAGGCTGTGTTCTTATGCAAAATGGCAAGGTTATTGCGTATGCATCACGATAACTGAAGGATTATGAGAAGGGGTATTCGACCCATGACTTGATGTTAGTTGCGGTGGTATTTTCTTTGAAGATCTGGAGAAACTATCTCTATGGGGAGAAGTGTGAAATATATATACAGACCACAAGAGTCTGAAATATATTTTTACATAGAAGGATTTGAATATACGCCAGAGAAGATGGTTGGAATTGATAAATGACTACGACTGTGAAATCTTATACCCTCCGGGTAAAGCGAATGTGGTTGCCGATGCTTTAAGCAGAAAGGGTCGAGAGAAATTGATGATGTTGACTGCCCAGAAGGAGTTAATTTCAGCAATGGAGAAACTGGAATTAGAAGTGAGATATACTATGGAATCTGATGAGAAGTTGTTCCAGCTGGGAGCTGGTACAACTTTGCTGGATAATGTTAAGGAAGCACAACTTCAGGATGAAGACTGTGAGAAGATAAAGAATAAGATATCTGAAGGGAATGAACTAAAATTCAAGGTAGACAGTGAGGGACTGTTGAGATTTGAGAATAGAGTTTGGGTACCGCCTGTGCCAGAGATTAAAGAGGATATTTTGAGCGAGGCTCATAGTTCACGATATTCGATTCACCCCGGGAGTACCAAGATGTACCAGGATCTCCGACAGCATTTTTGGTGGCCGAATATGAAGCGAGACATTGTTGATTGTGTTGCTAAGTCCCTGACTTGTCAAAACGTAAAAGCAGAACATCAGAGGCCGAGTGGGTTGCTCCAACCCTAGAGATCCCAGAATGGAAATGGGAACACATTACTATGGATTTCGTAGTTGGTCTTCCGACAACTCAGAAAGGCTACGACGCAGTATGGGTTATCGTTGATCGACTGACGAAATCAGCACACTTCCTATCGATCAAGATCAGATTCAACCTAGAGCAGTTGGCGAAGCTGTATGTGAAGGAGATTATTTCAAGGCACGGAGTTCCGGTATCGATTGTCTCCGATCGAGATCCGCGCTTCACATTAATTTCTGGAAACGACTACATGAATGTATAGGAACGCAGTTGAGAATGAGTACTGTTGGGTTTGTATGTAACGCAATCATGCAATCAAATCACATAAATAGGGCGAAAGCGTAAAAACTAGGTTTTCAAAATTTATACAAACCCATAACCATGATCATGCTTTGTGCTTGTTATCAATAACAGAAAAGAGAGAACATGGAATTATACCTTTGAAGATCTAAGCTTCCTCAGGTACAAGTTCTACTCCTTTGATTCCTTTGATTCCTCTGATAGTGGCTCCTTCCCTTGAATAATGTCAGCCACCCAAATGTTTGGCCTCTAACGGTGATCCACCAAGGAAGATGAAGAACTCAAGAAGATGGGTTATTGGCTTAACCCTTGTTTCTATCTCTATAGAATATGTGTACTCCCAACTCTTGGAAAATTTTTCACATCTCTTATTTCTAATATAAGACTCTCTTATATAGATATTAGGTTAACCCTCCTAATCCAATTAGAATAGGATTTTATTTAATTAATTTATATCCTAATCTTTATTAGGATTGAGAGAGAGTACTAATATTATATTAATTCCTAAACTCCTTTAGAATTAAAATAATAATAATAATAATAATAATATTAATAAGACTCCTCTTATTAATTTATATTTAATATTTCTAAAATATTAAATAATAAACATTAAGCTATTTAATTTATTCTATCATCATAGATTAAATTAATTATACTTAATGCATTATTACTATCATGCCATTTTCTTCTTAAATAATTCTTCTTCCTTTTATGGTGTGACCCTTTAGGTTCTCCATATTAAACCGGTTGTGAATAAATCAATTAGAATAATTCTAATCTTATTTAAATAAACAAATTAAACTAATAATCTATTTAAATAAATAACATTTATTCTACAATAGGGATAAGCCTCCCTAGCGATCAACGACTTTCCAGATAATATAGATTTCAACATTAATCATAAAAGAACATGTGAGTTAATAGTTACCGTACAATTCAATCCTTCCACCATACAATGTCCCAATTAAATATAAGACATGGATTTACTGTCAAGTCTTAATTTATTTAATCATATGTATTTCGATTAGAAAATGCACAACTCCCAATAATGCAAATTAGAAACCTCTTTCTAATTTCATTCTACCTTGGCCAAGGATTCCTGGGTTGTCATTTAACGAATCACATAGGACATATCTCCTCTTTTACTAGAGGTGGTAGATTCTTTATTGATCATTCATTATCTCCATATGTAACTCATTACACCCAAGCATACCCTATATATGCCTTAAAAGGCCTTAAGGAATTAGTCAAAGTATAATTTGTTACATACAAGATACTATGATGATCTCAAGTCCAAGGATCACATGTACTACTATCACATTAGGAATTCCTATTGACAGGCGAGTAAAAGTCCATTAGGTATTCCATAGCGAGTCACGTTCAGTGAACTTATTCTCCAATAAGCACCTACATACTTGCTTTAGTGTCTCCACACAAATGACCATGAGATCAGTCATCCTCATCCAATGAGCAAGCAACATATGTACCAATCTATCCGGATTTACTAATCCCCTTTTTAGTAATCCCACGATTGGGAACTATTTTAGTTTTAAAGCTTTCTAAGAATTTAGATCTCATTAGCATGATCAACATCATGATTCTAAAAGCATTGCTTAAAACTATGGGTTATTTACATATTATAAAAACAGCACCATGTAGATAATTAAATGCCTTTAATAAATAAATATTTTATTAATAAATAAATAAGATTATTTACAAAGTATGTGCTTTATCATCATACATGATTGGCTTGTATGCACACTACTATCAATCTCCCACTTGCACTAAAGCCAATCGCCATGGTATCCCATACCCATATTCTCTAAGTGACGATCAAACTGCTGTTGTGTTAAAGCTTTAGTAAATGGATCTGCAATGTTGTCTTGAGAGTCTACACGCTCCAAGGTGACATCTCCTCTTTCAATGATCTCTCTGATCAAGTGAAATCGCCGCAACACGTGTTTAGATTTTTGATGAGACCTGGGTTCCTTAGCCTGTGCAACCGCTCCGGTGTTGTCACAGTATACGGGAACTGCTTCTCCAATGCTAGGAACCACACCAAGTTCAGTTATGAACTTCTTCATCCAAATAGCTTCCTTTGCAGCTTCACTTGCAGCTATATACTCTGCCTCTGTCACTAAATCAGCAACCGTTTGCTGCTTGGAACTCTTCCAACTCACTGCACCTCCGTTCAAGGTAAACACATACCCTGAAATAGATTTACTGTCATCTTGGTCTGTTTGAAAACTTGAGTCCGTGAATCCCTCGAGTTTTAATTCAGACCCACCGTAGACAAGAAAAATATCTTTAGTCCTTCTCAAGTACTTTAGGATATTTTTCACTACCTTCCAGTGCTCTTCTCCTGGATTCGACTGGTATCTGCTTGTTACACTAAGTGCGTGAGCAACATCCGGTCTAGTACATATCATACCGTACATGATAGATCCTATTGTAGAAGCATAAGGGATCTTACTCATACTGTCTCTCTCCTCAGGTGTCTTTGGGGCCTGTTTCTTGGAGAGATTTATTCCATGGCTCATCGGCATGAGACCTCTTTTGGAATCTTCCATGCTAAACCTCTTTAGCATCGTATCAATGTACGTTCCTTGGGATAAGCCGAGCATCCTTTTAGATTTATCTCTATAGATCTTTATCCCCAAAATATAGGATGCTTCACCCAAGTCCTTCATGGAGAAGTTTTTAGATAACCAGATTTTAATGGATTGTAACATAGGAATGTCATTCCCTATCAGTAATATATCATCAACATATAATACAAGGAATGATACTGCGCTCCCACTAACCTTTTTGTATACACATGGTTCATCCTCGTTTTTGATAAAATTAAACTCTTTGATTGTCTCATCAAAACGAATGTTCCATCTACGAGAAGCTTGCTTCAACCCATAAATGGATCGTTGTAGCTTACAAACTTGATTTGTTCCAACTTTTGAAATAAATCCCTCTGGCTGTGTCATATACACATCCTCCTCAAGTTTCCCATTGAGGAAGGCCGTTTTCACGTCCATCTGCCAGATCTCATAGTCGTTGTAAGCTGCAATCGCAAGCAAAATCCGAATGAACTTGAGCATGGCTACTGGTGAGAAGGTTTCATCATAGTCAACTCCTTGTCTTTGTTTGAAACCTTTTGCAACCAGTCGGGCCTTATAGGTCTCTACCTTTCCGTCTGCTCCAGTCTTTTTCTTAAAAACCCATTTACACCCAATAGGTTTAATACCTTCAGGTGGTGAAACCAAAGACCATACTTTGTTTTCATACATGGAGTCCATTTCAGATTTCATGGCTTCAAGCCATTTCCCTGAGTCTTTATTACTCATAGCCTGTTCGTAATTCAATGGATCATCATCATTCATGATGTGTACCTCATCGTCATCCTCTATAACGAATCCATACCTCTAAGGTATCTTCGGTACTCTTCCAGATTTACGAACATGGTGTGGTACAGTAGGTTCTTCTACTTGGTTAGGTACCTGACTTTGGTCCGTGGTAACTTGTGGTTCTTGAACTTCTTCAAGATATATCTTACTCCCACTGACCCCTTCATGGATAAACTCTTTCTCCAAGAAGGTAGCATGTTTCGCAACAAACACCTTTTGATCAGTTGGATGATAGAAATAATACCCTACGGTTTCTTTAGGGTATCCCACAAATCTACACTTATCGGATTTAGTCTGTAGCTTATCATTTTCAAACTTTTTGACATAAGCTGGACAACCCCAAGTCTTAACATGCTTAAGATTTGGTTTCCTCCCTTTTCACATCTCATATGGAGTCTTTGGGGCGGAATTTGGTAGGTACCTTGTTAAGTAGGTATGCAGCCGTTTCTAGGGCATATCCCCAGAAGGAAATTGGAAGGTCGGTAAAACTCATCATGGATCGAACCATGTCCAACAGTGTTCGATTTCTCCTTTCAGATACTCCATTTAACTGTGGTGTACCTGGAGGAGTCCATTGTGAGATTATACCATTTTCTCTGAGACAATTGAGAAACTCACTGCTTAAGTATTCTCCACCTCGATCTGATCGAAGTAACTTAATACTATTGCCCGTTTGTTTCTTTACTTCACTTCTGAACTCTTTGAACTTTTCAAATGATTCTGATTTGTATTTCATTAAATACACATATCCAAATCTTGAGTGATCATCAGTGAAAGTAATAAAATAAGAATACCCACCCCGTGTACTTGTTGTCATAGGTCCACAAACGTCTGTGTGAATCAATGCCAACAACTCTGTAACTCTCTCCCCTTTTCCACTAAAAGGAGATTTAGTCATTTTACCCATGAGACAAGATTCACAAGTTGGATATGATTCATAATCAGATAGCTCGAGGAGCCCATCTTTATGCAACTTGGATAATCTTGTTTCATTGATATGACCGAGTCTACAGTGCCACATATAGGTATAATTAATATCATCTCTTTTCCTTTTCTTAATTTGTTCAATTTGAAATATATTTTCTTGCAAGTCAAGTGTATAAAGTCCATTTCGCAAATTTCCAATACCATATAAAACATCGTCTTTATAAATAGAACAACTATTGTTCTTTATAACAACGTCAAAACCTTCCATATCCAATACAGAAATTGAAATAATGTTTTTAATAATATTAGGAACATAATAACAATTATTAAGATAAATGGATTTGCCCGAAGGCATTGCTAAACAATAAGTTCCTACAGCTAATGCAGCAACTTTTGCTCCATTTCCCACTCGTAGGATCACCTCATCTTTGTTCAGCTTTCTACTTCTGACCAGTCCCTGCACAGTATTACATATGTGAGAACCACAGCCGGTATCCAATACCCAAGTAGAATTATGACTTTCAAAAAAATTAATTTCAATCATAAACAAACCTTGATTGGAAGTCGAAGCTTCTCCAAGCTTCTTCTCTGCTAGAAACTTCTTGCAGTTCCTCTTCCAATGTCCCGGCTCATTGCAATGAAAGCACATTCCTTTAGCTGGTTCAGGTTTCTTTTGCTCCTTTTCTTTCCCTTTTCCCTTAGCCTTCTTAGATTTCTTCTTTTCAGAAGACACCTTGGGCCTCTTTCTTTTATTGGAAGAATCCACCATCAAGACATGGTTCTTCTTGGATGAGAAGTGACCTTCTGCAGTTTTCAGCATGTTAAGCAGCTCAGGTAAGCTGACATCTAGCTTATTCATGTGAAAATTAACCACAAACTGCGAGAAGGTCTCAGGGAGTGACTGCAAGACCAAGTCTTGACTCAACTCCCCATCCATGACGAACCCAAGCTGTCCAAGGCGTTCAATCAAATTGATTACCTTCAGAACATGAGTCTCGACGGTAGTGCCCTCGGTCATCCGAGATCAGAAGAGCTCCTTAGATATCTCATATCTAGCAGTCCTACTCTGTTCACCATACAACTCCTTGAGGTGAAGCAGCATAGCAGGAGCATCCATTTTTTCGTGCTGACGCTGAAGCTCATTATTCATGGATGCGAGCATGATGCATTGAGCCACAGATGCATCATCTTGCCACTTATTGAAAGTGGCAATCTCTTCCTCAGAGGCTGTTTCTGAAACAGATTCAGGGATAGTGGAATTTAGGACATAAGAAATCTTTTCAGCAGTGAGAACAATTCTCAGATTTCTTAGCCAGTCCTCATAATTCGGGCCGGTAAGCTTATTTGCATCAAGTATGCTTCGTAGTGAGATTAGTGATTTTGACATTTTTAAAATTCTGCATGTGAAAAGACAACATTTTAGCAAACATTCATTTTATTAACTTTGCATACCAAAATAAATTTAGGTCTTTATTTTAAATTGGTATCTCCCACTATTTTCATCAAACTATATTACCCTCACTCATATAGTTCGGCAACATCTAATTAAAGATTTGCTAGTGAGATTAAGGATCCCATTTCAAATGTATATAATCTTGTGGATAGCACAACAAGCGATATACAAATAAATAGGTAGACAACTCTTGTCAATTACATCACCATGTAACTCCTTTTATTTTGCCTCTTAAATCATAATGGTCATGTGTGTGCACATCCGAACTAAAATGATTTAAGTTAAGTCCAGCCTAGCACTCCCATAAATTCAAAAAAGAAAAATTTTCGTCCTTGTGGATAGCACAACAAGACTAGATCGTTCAATTTTCTTGATAAGCATCAAATGTGATTAATTAACATCTTAAATATTCAATACTCGCCTTGTGGATAGCACAACAAACTCATATTAAATATTTAATACTCTATTAACTAATCATGCTAGAAGGCGACGTTCGATATTCCAAATATCATTTGAATGCTTCAGACTTAATATTATTTCTTTGAGGGGTTTGTTATTATTTGTCTCATCTTTTTAAGCGCGCATGCACATATATATATAAAATACGCGTCATTTTATTAAACATGCGAAGCATGTTTGTATAAAATATAATATATATAATATTTAGCATGCAATATAGAATATTATATTCTACCCGGATTGATTATGGACTTTTATTCTAGTTTGGTTCACTAGAGCCACCAAGTGAACCAAAAGGTCAAACCTAGGAGTGCAAGAATTTAAATTTAAATATAACTATTACATTTAAACCCTGGCTCCATACAAATGAGTCTTCATGCGTTCCTTGCTCCTTGGTCTCCAATTTCTTGAAAATAATTCTAACTATCTCTATTACATTAACTATTTAAAATTAAATAGAAACCTTGATCAGCAGTCAAGGGGAAGTACATAGAAAGGAGATAGAATTTACATCGAGAATAAAACAAGAGAAGACGAGGTACGCAGACCCCATTTTATAAAACCCATACATTCAAGCATTCATCCAAAATAAAATCCAATCACATTGGTCATAGTCCATAATCAACCTCATTTATTATCATACACATCAACATATGCATCAATAAATATCCATTCATCTCATGAATAACAATGCTATTCCATATATGGATCGATGTTATTTAATGGACAAAAGTTTTGCTAAATTTTATTTTTGAAACAAAATAAACTCTTTTATTTTAATCAAAAATAAATCCAAATTAAACTCCTTTAATTTTAGCATTCTGAAATCATATTTCAGATAAAATAAACTTCTTTATTTTAAAACTTTATCAATTAAATAAACAGTTTACTTAATTAATTAAAATCAATTTTCAGGGTCCGTCCAGGTACCGGCGCAGCTGCGCCAGTAATGAACTGGGTAGCTGCGCAGCTGCGCAGGTAGATGGAAGCAGTAGTTTTTGCAGACCGGTGCAGCTGCGCCGTTCGCAGCAGAAACTTGCAGAAAACGATTTTTGTCCAGAAAAACGATCAAATTCTCACATCAATTCATACATGGAATTATAAAATTGATAATTAACACAAAGTTAGGCTCTGATACCACTGTTGGGTTTGTATGTAACGCAATCATGCAATCAAATCACATAAATAGGGCGGAAGCGTAAAAACTAGGTTTTCAAAATTTATACAAACCCATAACCATGATCATGCTTTGTGCTTGTTATCAATAACAGAAAAGAGAGAACATGGAATTATACCTTTGAAGATCTAGGCTTCCTCAGGTACAAGTTCTACTCCTTTGATTCCTTTGATTCCTCTGATAGTGGCTCCTTCCCTTGAATAATGTCAGCCACCCAAATGTTTGGCCTCTAACGGTGATCCACCAAGGAAGATGAAGAACTCAAGAAGATGGGTTATTGGCTTAACCCTTGTTTCTATCTCTATAGAATATGTGTACTCCCAACTCTTGAAAAATTTTTCACATCTCTTATTTCTAATATAAGACTCTCTTATATAGATATTAGGTTAACCCTCCTAATCCAATTAGAATAGGGTTTTATTTAATTAATTTATATCCTAATCTTTATTAGGATTGAGAGAGAGTACTAATATTATATTAATTCTTAAACTCCTTTAGAATTAAAATAATAATAATAATAATAATATTAATAAGACTCCTCTTATTAATTTATATTTAATATTTCTAAAATATTAAATAATAAACATTAAGCTATTTAATTTATTCTATCATCATAGATTAAATTAATTATACTTAATGCATTATTACTATCATGCCATTTTCTTCTTAAATAATTCTTCTTCCTTTTATGGTGTGACCCTTTAGGTTCTCCATATTAAACCGGTTGTGAATAAATCAATTAGAACAATTCTAATCTTATTTAAATAAACAAATTAAACTAATAATCTATTTAAATAAATAACATTTATTCTACAATAGGGATAAGCCTCCCAAGCGATCAACGACTTTCCAGATAATATAGATTTCAACATTAATCATAAAAGAACCTGTGAGTTAATAGTTACCGTACAATTCAATCCTTCCACCATACAATGTCCCAATTAAATATAAGACATGGATTTATTGTCAAGTCTTAATTTATTTAATCATATGTATTTCGATTAGAAAATGCACAACTCCAAATAATGCAAATTAGAAACCTCTTTCTAATTTCATTCTACCTTGGCCAAGGATTCCTGGGTTGTCATTTAACGAATCACATAGGACATATCTCCTCTTTTACTAGAGGTGGTAGATTCTTTATTGATTATTCATTATCTCCATATGTAACTCATTACACCCAAGCATACCCTATATATGCCTTAAAAGGCCTTAAGGAATTAGTCAACGTATAATTTGTTACATACAAAATACTATGATGATCTCAAGTCCAAGGATCACATGTACTACTATCACATTAGGAATTCCTATTGACAGGCGAGTAAAACTCCATTAGGTATTCCATAGCGAGTCACGTTCAGTGAACTTATTCTCCAATAAGCACCTACATACTTGCTTTAGTGTCTCCACACAAATGACCATGATCAGTCATCCTCATCCAATGAACAAGCAACATATGTACCAATCTATCCGGATTTACTAATCCCCTTTTTAGTAATCCCACGATTGGGAACTATTTTCGTTTTAAAGCTTTCTAAGAATTTAGATCTCATTAGCATGATCAACATCATGATTCTAAAAGCATTGCTTAAAACTATGGGTTATTTACATATTATAAAAACAGCACCATGTAGATAATTAAATGCCTTTAATAAATAAATATTTTATTAATAAATAAATAAGATTATTTACAAAGTATGTGCTTTATCATCATACATGATTGGCTTGTATGCACACTACTATCAAGTACGACATATCACCCTCAGACAGACGGGCAGAGTGCAAGAACGATCCAAACATTGGAGAATATGTTGAGAGCATGTTGTTGTCCCCGATTGGGTATGACAATTATGCGCAAGTATACGCGATCAACAAGTAATAAAGAGTAAGTACAGATATCGTTCCCATGGAGAATTAAGTGATAAAAGACACCAAACCACTAGCACATAATCATTTTAGTCTTATTTAAATGAGCAGTAAAGAGTTTAAATATTAAACTAGACAAACAATTAAACTTAAACTAATTAACCCTAGAGTAAAATCAGATAATGAAGATATGAGATCTCAATTTCCCCTAATGATTTATTTAAGTCAACATACTTCCATTTAGGTCAAATTAATCGTCACAGTTTGTCAGCCGAGAACACGAAAGTGAGATAAAGCCATTTTTCAATGCACCTAATCCATATCACATGCAATCCACAGATGATAGAATGCACGTGAACACCCACCTTATCTAAACCCCTATATGTCTGTGTGATTTACAAATAATTAGGGTTTAAGCACAGGTTCTCTATTGACTACGAGCGACGCTTCGGTATATGTCTATCCTAAGCACAAATCATACATCTAACGCCATGTAGACATACAATCACCCGCTACTACGATTAGATCTAAACCCACATTTCGTCTGTCAAGTGCATATGGGTTATCACAGTAATTAGTAGCTAATCAATTAAGCAATTAAAGCACAAATCGTAATAGACAATCACATAGCAATTATTAACACCAACATGGAAGAATATCAAAATAAACTACTCATTAGGTTCCATTGAAACCTCAAAATAAGATTAAGTCATAAATGACTCAAATATACGATCCACAAGTTGAATAAACATTAAAAGATTACAAATAGGAAGCAAGAGAATTTAAAGATAGAGAATGCAAATCTGATTGCTCAAGCTTCTTTGTAGAATCTCCAATGGAATCCACTTACTTCAATCTTCTTCTCTAATTAAACCCTAGAAGCTAACTAACTAAACCTAATCTCTACTCCTAACCTAATCTAGACAAGGAATTGAAAGGAAAAGGGAAGAAGAAGAACTAGCTAGGGCTCAAGCTCCTAAAGGGAGTGTTTTTGAAAATGGGCAACAAGCCCTAATATATAAGCCTCTCCCGATCTATTTAAGCAAAAGTCAAAATATGGAAAACTCGAGCTGGCGCGGCCGCGCGGGCTTTGACCTTGGTCCTGGAGCGGCCGCGCAGGTGCAAAATATGAGAATTCTGGGCTGGATAATGGCGCGGCCGCGCGTGCTGCGTTTGTTATCATGGCGCGGCCGCGCGGGCCCTGAAATCAAGTTTTTTTTGGCTTTTGGCTTCTCAATCTGCTGCACTTGGCATCCTTGCTGCTTCTAAACCATGCCCTTTTCTTGTCATATCATGCCATCATTCCATTGCTTAGCCTCTCGCCCTTTTTGGCATTCTTTTATCCTTTTTAGCCACATAAGCACCAAGAAAGTTCCAAAATAAGAAAACTACAAAACAAAGCAAAAACATATGAAATACACAAAGATACTTAAGTTTAAGCCACGAAACAAGCTATATAATATCTAAATAAGTGGTCATAAAAACCACTTATCACATGCATCATGGATTTCAAAGGAAGTTGGGATGATCACCTACCGCTCGTAAAATTCGGTTACAACAACAGTTACCACGCAAGTATTGGAATGCTGCCTTACGAAGCGTTATACGGCAAAAAGTGCAGAACTCTATTGTACTGGGATGAAGTTGGCAAAAGACAATTGCTAAGACCAGAATTGGTACAACAGACAGCCGAGATAGTCAAGGTGATCCGGACAAGATTGGTAGCTACTCAGGATAGGTAGAAGAAATAACCCGATCCACACCGTAAGAACGTAGAATTTGAATCAGGTAGCTTCGTATTCTTGAAAGTCTCTTCTTGGAAGGGAAAGATCAGATTCGGTAAGAAGGAAAAATTGAGCCCGAGGTTCATTGGACCCTTTGAAGTGTTGCGAAGAATCGGGAAGTTGCGTATGAGGTAGCCTTACCTCTGGTGCTAGAGCATGTCCATAACGTCTTTCATGTGTCAAAGTTACGACCATATAAACCCGATTACAAACATGTGATTGAATATGAACCCTTATAATTTGAGAAAGACTTATCCTATGAAAAAGTTCATGTTCAGATTGTTGACAGAAAAGAGAAAGTTCTCAGAAATAAAGTGATATCTTCTGTTAAGGTAATATGGAGGAACCATAACGTTAAAGAAGCTACGTGTGAGAACTCGAAGAACATATGATGAAGATTTACCCACACTTATTTGCTTAAATTATGTGTAAACGATTCTGGGGAAAGAATCTTTGTAAGGGGGAGAATATAACGGGGCGAATTTAATTGAACCGTGATTCTGGGGACAGAATCCTTTTAAGGGGGGGGGGGGGGGGAAGATGTGACAAACGAGAATTTTGTAATTTAATTTAAATATTTATTGAATTAAATAAATATTTTTGATGAGTTATTTATTGAGTTAAATAATTATGTGATGGAATTGTGGTAGATTAATTTAATTATATGTGTTACATTGATTAAATTAATGTGGAGAATTTTATAGTTCAAAGTGTGAATTTAATTGAGTTTATTTAATTAAATGAATTATTTAATAAGCTTAATATTATTCTAATTAATTTAATAAATAATTAGAGATTTAATGATTTAATATAATTAATAAATGAGAATTTTAATTATGTGATGATGTGATTTAATGTGTAATATCATATTTTTTTAATTGATTTAAATAAGATTATTTGATTATTTAAAAGTGTGACAAATAAAATATATACTCAATAAGCTAATTAAAATAATGGAAAGGAGTAATACATGAGATAACCAAACATGCCCTTAAGATAGTGGGTGTCACTTAATTGACTAGCCCACTATCTTTACCAGTTAATTAATATACGTATAATATAACTTATATATTATCCTACCTTCATATATTATATATCTTATATCAGAGAACTCAAAGAGAAATTAGAGAGAAATTTCAGAGAGAATTGAGAGAATTGATTGATTGGGTAGATTTTTGTAGAATCAAAGAAGGAGTTTCTAGCAATTTAAACAAGCAAGCAAGGGGTAATTTCCTTATCTGAAATTCTAAGTTCATGTTTTTATATTTTCTCCATGAAAACTACTTCAAAGTTCTCTGTGACTAAGGTTATTGATGATTGATGGTTATATGATTATATGTATGTTAGTATATGTCCATAACAGGTTTTATATTATGTATGCATGATTTAAAGTAACTAAATCCATGTAATTATCCTACAGAGTATGAAAAGTTTGAATATGGCCATCTGTACAAATTTGCATCCTTTAATTGTCTATTTAACTTGAAATTGATAGTTGATTATGATTATGCATGTTTAAACAAACAAAAAAAACTTTAAACGGACAGATTCGGAGTTATAACAAATCTGTAATGTCGAATTTTATGATTTCTCTCGAAACTTTGCAAAATACCAAAAACAGTGAATTTAAGTGTTCTAATTTGAATGATTATATGATCTAAAGTGTTAAAAGCATGCTAGAGACATTGCATGATGCTTCTGTGCAGTTTATACTTCATGGGTAACATTAAGAATCACTGTATTAGTTTAATTTGAGATTTATTTGGCCGTTCTCTGTGATTTTCGCAAACTGCAGTTTGTACAGTAGAGGACCCCCGCCCCGACGGGTGTCCTGCAGAGTTATACCCCGCCCCGGCGGAGGGCACTTAGAAAAATAATTTTAGTTTTTGCGTGTTGATCCATAACATAACAACTTAGTTTAACATACTGAACCTGATGACATGTTGAGCATGTAACACAATACTATATCACATTATTGACATGTATAAGATAATTTGAAGTTTCATATTAACAAGCTATGTGTGAACTTGGATATTGTTGTCGTAAGGTTTGATTATAATCGTTTAAGGATTCATATTATGTGGTATGCATGTTGTGGGTTCAGATTCACGTTTTGTGGTTAGTCAATAAGTTAAGATTATGAACCAAGTTGTTAAGTTGAACTTAAGTGAGAAGTACAACAGTTAAAATAGTGGTACTGGAACTAATCGATATTATAAATGTAATATAATGTGTTAGACATTGAGGAAGTGAATTGTAATTATAACTGTAGCTTGTGCACGAGACAAGTTTCCTAATTCCTATTCTTAATTAAGAAAGTTTTCTAACTTTACTTTTATTGAGCAAGTATTCTAAACTCAAATCAGTTATTGAACAAGCTTTCTATTCTCGAACTATTATCATGATGCAAGTTCTTATTCTTGTTTATTCAAGTCAAGATGCATATGAGATATTATAATTCCTTTAAAGTATTACTTCAGTTATATAATACTTATTCGATTGTATACTCTTGAGATTTATTATTCGATTTGAATGTCATTTATTGTCGAACCTTGTAAGACTAGCGAACCCATATTGATTCGACTAGTACATAGTTGATGAGCGTTCTAAATTCTAGAACTAGTATTGAGCTTATCCAAATCAAACTTCCTTTGGTACGGACTCTGATGTCAAACTGAGATGAATAACCCTTTTATAGGGGAGTATTTACGCGTTAGCGATGAGATGATGTGCACATTATGGTACTAAGGACTGATCCGCTTAAGTACGAGTAGTGGAGTCCATATAGTCTTATGACTGTTAAAGGTCTAAAGTAGAAATACTTGACAACCTGGAACATAGTTCTGAAAGTAGTATGCATACAAGCCAATCATGTATGATGATAAAGCATATACTTTGGAGGCAATCTTATTTATTTATTAATAAAAATATTCATTTATTAAAGGCATTTAATTATCTACATGGTGCTGTTTTTATAATATGTAAATAACCCATAGTTTTAAGCAATGCTTTTAGAATCATGATGATGATCATGCCAATGAGATCTAAATTCTTAGAAAGCTCTAAAACTAAAATAGTTCCTAATCATGGGATTACTAAAAAGGGGATTAGTAAATCCGGATAGATTAGTACATATGTTGCTTGCTCATTAGATGAGGATGATTGATCTCATAATCATTTGTGTGGAGACACTAAAGCAAGTATGTAGGTGCTTATTGGAGAATAAGTTCACTGAACGTGACTCGCTATGGAATACCTAATGGAGTTTTACTTGCCTGTCAATAGGAATTCCTAATGTGATAGTAGTACAAGTGATCCTTGGACTTGAGATCATCATAGTATCTTGTATGTAATGAATTATACTTTGACTTATTCCTTAAAGCCCTTTAGGGTATATAAAAGGGTATGCTTGGGTATAATGAGTTACATATGGAGACAATGAATGATCAATAAAGAATCTACCACCTCTAGTAAAGGAGGAGATATGTCCTATGTGATTCGTTAAATGACAACCCAGGAATCCTTGGCCAAGGTAAAATGAAATTAAAAAGGAGTTTCTAATTTACATTATTTGGAGTTGTGCATTTTCTAATCGAAATACATATAATTAAATAAAATAAGACTTGACAGTAAATTCATGTCTTATATTTAATATAAACATTGTATGGTGGAAGGATTGAATTGTATGGTAACTATTTACTCACATGTTCTTTTATGATTAATGTTGAAATCTATATTATCTGGAAAGTCGTTGATCGCTAGGGAGGCTTATCCCTATTGTAGAATAAATATTATTTATTTAAATAGATTATTAGTTTAATTTATTTATTTAAATAAGATTATAATTGTTCTAATTGATTTATTCACAACCGGTTTAATATGGAGAACCTAAAGGGTCACACCATAAAAGGAAGAATAATTATTTAAGAAGGTAATGGCATAATCGTAATAATGCATTAAGTGAAATTAATTTAATCTATGGTGATAGAATAAATTAAATAGCTTAATATTTATTATTTAATATTTTGAAAATATTAAATATAAATTAATAAGAGGAGTCTTATTAATATTATTATAATTATTATTATTTTAATTTCTAAAGGAGTTTAGTAATTAATTTAATATTAGTACTCTCATTTATTCCTAATAAGATTAGGAGACAAATTAATTAAATGAATTTAATTAATTATTTCCCATGTGGTGGGAAGCCTAAATTAATTAAAGGAGTTTAATTAATTAAAAGAAATCCCATGTCTAATAGGATTAGAAGGGTTGACCAATATCTATATAAGAGGATTCTTATAATAGATATTACTTGATGCAATTCCAATTGTTGGAGAGTACTCCTTTTCTATAGAGGATAGAAAACTAAGCCAACCACCCTCCTTCTTGATAATTCATCTTCCTTGGTGGATCACCTCTAGAGGCCAAACACTTGGGTGGCTAACGTTGATCAAAGGAAGGAATCTAATCCGGAAATTCAAGGAGATCACGAAGAACAAGGAGTTGAACTAGTACCTGTGGAACCTTCGTTCTACAAGGGTATGATTCCATAACTTCTTATTTATCGTTTTAAATTAATAATTTGCATAAAGGATGATCCGGGTAATGGTTTTGTAGAAATTTTTTTAAACTCTGATATACCATGCTTCCGCTAATTTTTGCAATTTAATTGCGTCACGATTTCGTACAAACCCAACAAGTTCATGGTCTTATGACCCTCAGCTGTACTTTTGATTCTTGTTATTCATTCTTGACTCAAAAGTCGAGTTTTCTTTATTTAGAATTCTTTGATTCACTCGCATGTTATTATTATTGTTATATTGTTATACTTGTGGGCAATCGTGCTCACTCTTGCATAATAACATTGTAGTTAAGAATGAAAGGTCCGACGAGCCTTCCACTAGCACAGGCAAGGGAAATGTTAACAAGTGTTGAAGACTTGTTATTTAATTTGAGAATGTTATGTTTAAGACTTTGACGTGTTAAGACTTATGTATTTGATTATGTTTTTGCATTTGAGATTTAAGGTTAGTTCAACATAGGATTTGTTTATTATTCAGATGTTGTAACCCCATAAGGGGAGGATGTTTTTATCTATTTCATTAGATGCTTTATTATGGGTAGATAGATATGTGATATTTGTATAGTGAACACCAAATCTAGTGAAAAGTGAAGTACCCGAATTTGGGGGTGTCACATTTGTTAATTAAATAAATTAATTAACCACTGTGACGAACAAGAATTTTATAATTTAATTTAAATATTTATTGAAGTAAATAAATATTTTTGATGATTTATTTATTGAGTTAAATAATTATTTGATGAAATTATGGTAGATTAATTTAATTATATGTGTTATATTGATTAAATTAATGTGAAGAATTTTTATAGTTCAAAGTGTGTATTTAATCGAGTTTATTTAATTTAATGAATTGTTTAATAATTATAATATTATTCTAATTAATTTAATAATTAATTAGAGATTTAATGATTTGTCATAATTAATAAATGAGAATTTTAATTATGTGATGATGTGATTTAATTTGTAATGTTATCTTTTATTTAATTGAAATTAAATGATATTATTTGATTAATTAAAGTGTGACAAATAAACTATATACTAAACACTTTGATTAAAATAATGGGAAATGAGCTTTTTACAAACAAAACAAACAAGTCCTTAAGGTAGTGGGTGTCAGTTAAAACTATTATGGAATTAACTGACACCATAATCCTTGACAGTTATTTGATATACGTATATTATATTATACTAGTTCATTATATCATATATCATCAATTAGAAAGTTTAGAGAAAAAGAGAGAAAATTGAGAGGGAATTTATGAATTGAAGAAGAAGAAGTGAAGATTTCTTTCATCTTTGAATCATCTTAACAAGTAGTTAGGGTAAATTCTTCAACCCAAATTCTTAATTTCACGTTCTTATATATTTCTCCATGTAAACTATTTTCAAGTTCTCTTTAACTAATTTTGTTGATGATTATTGGATGTTTGATTGTGTACATGTAAATAAATGTGTATAACGTGATTTACAGCAATTATAAACTGTTTTAGAGTAATCAAAATGATGAAATCATGTTTTAATTGGAGTTTTATGAGTTATAGAGTATGAAAACATGAATATGGCATATATGTACAAAATTATGCTTTAATTGTTTATTAAACTTGAAATTGATGGTTGATTATGATTATACATGTTACAACTAAGAGAACGAAACTCAAACGGGCAGATTCGGTATTATAACGAATTTGTAACGATGAATTTCATGATTTTTGAAGAAACTTTGCAAAATATCAAGAACATAAAAATTGGGTGTTCTAATTTCACTGTTTATGTAATTTAAGTTGTTAAAATCATGCTAAGTATGTTGTTAAATGTTTATGTTAAGTTTATAACATATGGGTAACATTAATAGTGTCGTTTGAACTTAATTTTTTGCATTTTCGTGGGTTATTTGGGCTGATGAACGGTGCAGTCGTGAACTGCAGTTTCGTCATGCTGGAGACACCTGTTGTCCCCGATTGGGTATGACAATTACGCGCA
The DNA here is from genome assembly GCA_020205555.1 of Panax stipuleanatus. Taxonomy (NCBI): domain Eukaryota; kingdom Viridiplantae; phylum Streptophyta; class Magnoliopsida; order Apiales; family Araliaceae; genus Panax; species Panax stipuleanatus. Next base: position 122,413,293 of record CM035121.1, on the reverse strand, counting down.
AGTATACGCGGTCAACAAGTAATAATCAGTAAGTACAGATATCGCTCTCACGGAGAATTAACAGATAAAAGGTCGCCAAAGCACTAGTCCATAATCATCTCAATCTTATTTAAACGGGCGGTAAGGAATTTTAACTAAAAACTAAATTAACTAGACAAAGAATTAAACTTAATACTAATTAATCCTAGGGTAAAATCAGATAATGAAGGTAAGAGATCTCAATTTTCCCTAATGTTTCATCTAAATCGACAAACTTCCAATTGGGTCAATTTAATAGTCAAGTTTGTTAGCCGAGAACACGATAGTGAGAGATGACAATCTTTCGATGCACCAACTCCATATCACATGCAATCCATAGAAGATAGACCGCACATGAACACCCATATTACCTACACCACTATCTGTCTATGTGATTTACAAATAATTAGGGTTTAAGGTCAAGTTCTCAATTAACTACGGGCGGCGCTTCGGTATATGTCTATCCTAAGCACAAATTATACATTCAACGCCATGTAAACATACAATCACCCGCTACTACAATTAGATCTAAACCTACATTTCGTCTTTTAAGTCCACATAGGTTGTCACAGTAATTGGTCATAAATTAATTAAGCAATGAAAGCATAAATCGCAATAGACATTAACATAGCAATCAAATAAGACCATCAAGGAAGCAAATCAATATAGACCACTCATTAGGTTCCATTAAAACCTCAAAATAAAACCTAAGTCATAAATGACTCAAATATATTATCCACAAGTTGATTATACATTATCCGAATATACAATGATAACAAGGAGAGTTAAGAGATAGAGAATGCAAATCTTTGTTCTTTCTCCAAGCATGGATATTCAATGATAATCACTTGCTTCATTCTTCTTCTCTAACTAAACCCTAGAAACTAACTAACTAAACCTAAGCTTATGCTACTCCTAATTTAGACAAGAAATGTAAAGGAAATGGAAAGGAATGCTAATCTAGGGCTTAAGCTCCCAAAAGGGAGTATATGGACCAAATGGGGCTAACAACCCTTATATCTCTGCCTCTCCAGCTCAATCCAAGTGAAAGTCAAAGATGGCAGAAAAATAGACTGGTGCGGCCACGCGCAGTAATGCCTTGGATGGGGCGCGGCCGCGCGGCTTGCCATATTTTGCTGGTGCTTTTCTTTTGCTGCTGCACTTGGTTACCACCTTCATGCCTGCCTTCTTGTGCATTTATAGCCTCATAGCATCCTCACATTTCAATGCTCCTTTTCCATGCCTTCATCATGCCTTAAGCATTCTGTGCTTTGCCCCTTTTTTGGCCATCTTATGTCCTTTAAAGCTCAATTTGCACTCGGAGAGTTCCTAAACACGAAAACTGCAAAACACAAGAAAAATATATTAAAAGCACAGGATTACTTGAGTTTAAGCAACAAAACAAGCTGGTAACTATCTGAATAAGTGGTCATAAAACCACTTATCAAATACCCCCAAACTTAAACGTTGCTTGCCCTCAAGTAACCAAAACAAAACTAAACACAAGATGCAATGCAATATCTACACTGTATGCAACCTACGCTATCATGAATGCAAATCCATGCCTCAGTCAGTATTGAACTTCATAAGCAATGCCTCAGAAAAACCACATGATAATCAAACAGATAAGCTACCCAAGACAAGACATAAGGCATATTCTGCAAATCCAAAACTGTTAGCACTAATGTATTGTGCGTTGTGTGCCTAGCAACCATTAAACATGCTTTGGGACAAATAAATCACATACTATGCTGCTTAAGGGAAAAACAAGGTTCAACTCAAGAAAAGCAGTAGATCATATAAGTTCTAACTAAAACCATGTATTACTTAAGTTAAGAGTCGACAGGGGGTTTATTATTCTTTTATTGACTCACGAGGGCGTATTCGCACTTTTCTATGTACACAGTCGACCGTGCAATGCCTAATCCTCGTAGGCTTTTCAATGATACTCGTGTAGCGAGCTTTCGACCAACGACACCCAGACCAGACGGCCTTAGGGCGCTGGGTGTAGAGACACCCTGAGGGCTTACTTGCTCGAATATCAAAGGCCACAGAACTCGACGTAGTCGAAGTGTTTATTATATTTTTTTCTTTTTCTTTTTCTGAATCTTTTCTTTTATTTTATTTTTCTTTTCAAAGGGGAGTGCATCTTACGCTTCATCTCCCCTCATAGCATGCATACCCCCTATTTCCCCCAAACTTAAGCTTCTTACAGTCTAGCTATTATCATATGATCACTGAAACTCTTTCATTAAAACACAGATTTCCCACCAGAAGACAAGTATGTGAAAATTTAAACTAAGCATATCGTGATGGTTACTCTGTCGTGTTAACTGGTTACACAGTATCTGACAGATAAGGATTTACATATATGACAATACTATCAAGCTTAAGTCTCAAATCGGTTCAAAAATCAAGCGAATTCAATTTCTTCATAGGCTAAACACATAACTCACCAACTGAAACTGGATTCATGCAAAATGTCCTAACACAGATGACTAAAACAAAGCAAATATTTCAAAATTTTGACAAATTTTAACTATTTACAACCTACATGTATTAAGTGAACTAACACAATATGAAATGAACTAACTACATGCAAAAACACAACCAATACCCCCAAACTTAAAATGTTCAATGTCCTCATTGAAGGTAAAGGTAAAAAGAAAAACTCCCTTACTCGGCTTCATCGTCCTCCTCAGGCGGTGTGTTTGGAGGTGGATAAACAGCGGCGGATCCATAGGTCAGAAACTGCACCTGCACTCCCAACTAGCCGAAAGCGTGGGTCATTGCCCCGCAAAAATCAGTAGCGAAGGCCTGGAAGTTCGTGCTTATGGTGTCTATCCTGCGCTGCAAACACCTCTCCATCTTGTCTATATGCTCGTGAATTGTATGGGAGACTCGGACCGCTCTGGTGGCACCCTCTCAGAAGTCTCCTCAGCCTCTCTCTGATCTGGTAAAATAAACCCCGCTCCCAAAGAATGAGATCTGCCCCCTTTCCAAACCTTGAACGGCTCAATGGTAGGGTGGTCAATAGTGCTCATGGGTATTTGCATCGGCTCTGCGTCTGACCACATAACTCCATTCGTAATGCAGAGCCTGGTAATCACTGATGCATGTGGGATACTCGTTGAATTACTGCCTCTCAAAAATCTGCGGATAGAACTGTTGATCACGTATCCCAAGTCAATCCTCTTGCCCTTGACGTTCCTATAAAGCAACACATCTCGGTCCTTAGTGACCTCATTTTGATGCTGTGTCAGAATCAAATTCGCGCAAATGAAGCTGTACCACGCCTTCCCATATCTACTCAAGGCGGCCTGAGGGAAATGCAATTTCAGGTCAGTGCCTTGCTTCAACTTCCAAGCAGTGCCTGGCTTGCACAGATAATCACAAATAGCATCCAGCTCTGATCCCCAATACCTAGCATAAAGAGAATCGGGCGCGTCCAATGCAATATTCGATAAATCAAATAACTCATTGATGCGCTCCTTTGCAAAAGATACCTCACATCCCCGTACGAAAATCTTATTGGACGTTGTGTATTTTGCATTGGCATAGAATTCCTGAACCACAGAGATTGGGGCTGCCAAAGGTTCCTCACAGAATAAATTCCAGCCCCTCCCTCTGATTATCGATGCCATACGCCCGTCCAAGTTCCTGTCTGGTGCTAACCCTCGCTCCGGCACGAAAGTCCTACCTACCAATGCATTATGAAAGAATTTTTGGGCCTTCAGACTTATGAACTTATGGTCATCATAGTCGATGCCACCTCCCCCGTGCTCAGAATCACTGCCCATAGATGTAGACTCCCTCCTACTCCTCTTGGATGCCATTTGAAATGAGACTAGAAGATGCAATCCAATAATGCACTCAAAGAACCCAACCAATTCAAAAAAATCTTGCTATGCTCACTGAACCCCAAATCACTGTCTCAATTGATCAGTTTGAGAGGATGAGGTTGATGGGTGTACTGTTGAGTTTGGGCTGAGGAGGTAGGGTGTTTTCAAAACTAGGGTTTGTGGTGGAGGATTGAATGAGATGGAAGAGATGGGGGGTTTTGCTTGAAGGAAATCGAGGGTTTAGGATGAAGGCTTGATGGATTTTCAAATTTGAGAGAGAGAAGGCTTGAAGGTCGTCTGAATTGAAATGAAAGGATGCTCTAATGTTCTGCCGAAATGAAATTTTTTTAAGTCTGATCCTGCCTGTGCGAGGCGCGGCCGCGCGCCAAAGTAGCCTTATCCAGGCGCGGTCGCGAGGCAGCCAGATTTTTGTTTCTGCAGGATTTTGTTAGGCACTGAGGCTATGGCATTTGCACTTGGCTTTATGTAGCATAGATTGTACCAGAGAAAAGCATAAATCCTTTATTAAGCCCTCGTCAAACTATCAAAACTATATACTTTACTATTTACATCTAAGAGAATTTAACACAGGAAGATATATGAATGTGAGTCCCAAAAATTTCTCTATGTGCGTACGCAATGTGCAAGTGCATTAAAAATATGTCCAAGACTTTATAGACCCAAAAATATACGCATCCCTACCTAAGTTCAAAAATGTAGGCAATGAAATCCTAAAACTAAACTGTTGAACTATTTTCAAAAAATTTCAACTATATTTAAACTACTAAGAATTAAACAAGGGGGGGGGGGGAAGGAAATGGAGAGAAGTAATTAGAATTAAACAAGAAGGGAGAAGAGAGATGATGGGGTGCCTCCCATCGAGCGCTCGTTTATAGTCCGTTAGCTGGACTTTGTCTTGCCCCTTCTATCCGATCCCGACGATATTGGAGAAACCCTCCATCCATTAGAACTGCCATATGCTTTTGGAGGCTTCCCAACATAAGAGGCTTCAGATTTAAACTACCTAGCATATGATTTGTATATGAATTCCCCATTATGAAGGTCGGGGAGCTAGGCACTGCTTCCATTGTGTACGTGAAATGATTGGGGCATTGAGGTATACCGAACACAACAGATTCTTCTTCTATTCTCTCTTCTTCTGACCACCATGGTTTTAAGAATGCGGACTCTCTCATATCCTCGAGATCCGTATCTGTGATGTGGCTACCAAGGGGGCAAGGGTGTGCAAACTTCACTGGTTTTTCCAACTTGGGCGGAGAAGGCTCTTGGGGTATTGTCATTGTTGGTTCATACTTTTCCACTTTCCCGATTGCCTCCTCTATTTCCATTGGCTTTAGCTCGTCCAGTTGCAAGTGCACATCCGGCTCTTCATCAGTTTCTGCATCCATATCATAGCATCAAGTCTCTTGAGGGCCTTTGCTCACTGCTTCAAACATTTGGGGAATTGGACTTTGAAGATCTTGAGCTTTGGTCCCTTGCTCAATCACCTCCTGATTCCTTAAAGCCATGCTGATTTGCTCCGCCCAATTCTAAAGATTCTCAATTGACTTTGCTTGCTCAATCAGGCTCTCTTTTGTTGATGCTAAGGAATTGACCCACAAATTTTCCAATCTTGCCTTTTCTATTTCAGCCTCGGGATCCATGTACTGAGTCTCACTGGTAGGAGTATGGTTGATTAGGGCCATTTGGTTCTGAAAATTCTGGTTGGATAGTTCTTGGCTCCTAAACATCTCTTCTTTGTTCGCTAAACTCCTATACAGGACTTCCCTTAGTGACTGTTTATCTTGCAAACATGAAGATTGGTATATGGGGGTTCTGATGTATAATTTGGACTTGGCTCGCAGTAGTGGTCTTGATAATAGCTTCCTGAAGGCTCTGGGTGATACCCCCAATCTTGCTAATAATTGGGATACTGATTATGGAAGTACTCACCCCCATACTGCTCTTGCCTATAACTGATAGGATCCTGATGGCTCATGTAGGTTCCAGCACCATAATCACAAGTAATTGCCGTCTCTCGACTCTGTTGGGCTGTAACATTGTCCAACTTCCTCGAGAGAACCTCTAACTGTGCTGATAATGTGGCAATTGGGTCGACACCATCATTCCCTATTTCCCTTGGTTGCTCTTGCCTTGTGTAGTTCCTTGGATAGAAATTAAGATCCATATTACCTGAAAAGAGAATATAGGAAGAGAATTAAAACAAAAATAAAAAGTTTAAATTAAGACTAATTTGATTGAAACTAATGTTGGCAAACAGTTATCAAATTAAATCCCCGGCAACGGCGCCAAAAACTTGTTGTCCCCGATTGGGTATGACAATTACGCGCAAGTATACGCAGTCAACAAGTAATAATCAGTAAGTACAGATATCGTTTTCACGGAGAATTAACAGATAAAAGGTCGCCAAAGCACTAGTCCATAATCATCTCAATCTTATTTAAATGGGCGATAAGGAATTTTAACTAAAAACTAAAATAACTAGACAAAGAATTAAACTTAATACTAATTAATCCTAGGGTAAAATTAGATATTGAAGATAAGAGATCTCAATTTCCCCTAATGTTTCATCTAAATCGACAAACTTCCAATTGGGTCAATTTAATCGTCAAGTTTATTAACCGAGAACACGAAAGTGAGAGACGGCCATCTTTTGATGCACCGACTTCATATCACATGCAATCCACAGAAGATAGACCGCACATGGACACCCATATTACCTAAACCACTATATGTCTATGTGATTTACAAATAATTAGGGTTTAAGGTCAAGTTCTCAATTGACTACGGGAGGCGCGTCGGTATATGTCTATCCTAAGAACACATCATACATTCAACGCCATGTAAACATACAATTGTCGGCTACTACGATTAGATCTAAACCTATATTTTGTCTTTCAAGTCCACATAGGTTATCACAACAATTGGTCATGAATCAATTAAGCAATGAAAGCATAAATCGTAATAGACATTCACACAACAATCAAATAAGACCATCAAGGAAGCAAATCAATATAGACTACTCATTAGGTTCCATTGAAACCTCAAAATAAAACCTAAGTCATAAATGACTCAAATATATTATCCACAAGTTGATTATACATTATCCGAATAAACAATGATAACAAGGAGAGTTAAGAGATAGAGAATGCAAATCTTTGTTCTTTCTGTAAGCTTGGATCTTCAATGACAATCACTTGCTTCAATCTTTTTCTCTAACTAAACCCTAGAAACTAACTAACTAAACCTAAGCTTAAGCTACTCCTAATTTAGACAAGAAATGTAAAGGAAATGGAAAGGAATGCTAATCTAGGGCTTAAGCTCCCAAAAGGGAGTAGATGGACCAAATGGGGCTAACAGCCCTTATATCTCTGCCTCTCCCGCTCAATCCAAGTGAAAGTCAAAGCTGGCAGAAAAATAGACTGGCGCGGCCGAGCGCGGTAATGCCTTGGATGGGGCGCGGCCGCGCAGCTTGCCAGATTTTGCTGGTGCTTTTCTTTTGCTTCTGCACTTGGTTGCCACCTTCATGCCTGCCTTTTTGTGCATTTATAGCCTCGTAGCATCCTCACATTTCAATGCTCCTTTGCCATGCCTTCATCATACCTTAAGCCTTCTGTGCTTTGCCCCCTTTTTGGCCATCTTATGTCCTTTAAAGCTCAATTTGCACTCAGAGAGTTCCTAAACATGAAAACTGCAAAACACAGGAAAAATATATTAAAAGCATAGGATTACTTGAGTTTAAGCAACGAAATAAGCTGGTTACTATCCGAACGGCGGGCTTTCTAGTGTAAAACATGTCGCCCCGACTGGCAACCCGCAGTACAAACCCCCGCCCCGGCGGGAAATACAGAGATGAGGTTGTTTTGTTTTGTGTGGTTTTCATTCCATAACATAATGAGTTAACTTAACCTAATGAACCTGATAACATGTTGAGCATGTAACACAGTACTATAACATATTGTTGACATGTATAAGATGATTTTAACTTGCATATTAACAAGTTGTATGTGAACTTGGATTTGTTGTTGTAAGGTTTTATTATGATTGTTTAAGAGTTTATACTTGTGTGGTATGCATGTTGTGGGTTCAGATTCATGTTATGTGGTTAGTCAACAAGTTAAGATTATGAATCAAGTTGTTAAGTTGTACTAAAGTTGGAAGTTCAACAGTTAAATGTAGTGGTAATGGAACTAATTGATATTGTAAACATAATGAAATGTGTAGGACATTTGGGGAAGTGAATTGTAGTTATAATCTATGCACAAGGCAAGTTTCTAAACTCAAACCTTTAATTGAGCAAGTTTTTTATCCTTGATTCATTATCGTTATGCAAGTTCCTTAAGTCTAAATTATTCATTGAGCAAGTCCTAAACTTATGTTTCTATATCGGTCAAGTTCATATTCTTGCTTATTCAAGTTAGGATTCCGAATGATGAAGGCAAGGGCAAAGCTAACAAGTGATGAAGACTTGTTATTTATTTGAGAATGATTTTTTTTAAGACTTATGTTGTGATGTTTAAGACTTATTTGTTTGTTTATGTTTCCGCATTGATGTTTAAAGTTAGTAATCTTGGATTTATTTATTCATATGTTGTAACCCTTTAAGGGGAGGATTTCTATTTATTTCATGAGTTTCATTTATTATGGGTAGATAGATGTGTTATTATTAGACAGTGAACACCAAATTCTGTGGAATTGAAGTACCCAGATTTGGGGGTGTCACAAGTTAGTATCAGAGATGTAGGTTATGAACCTTAGGTGGGGGAAAACCTTAGAGTAGTAGCCTTTTTAAGATATCAATAACATAGTGCTGATAAACTCTTATCGAGTTCTAAGAAAGATAATAAATTACCTTATGTGCTATATGTTTATATTTATGTACTCGCGAGAATCTATTAGCATCACGTAGTAACTAAAAACTTAAAATTTTGATTATCAGGATGTCAGATGTTGGAGGATCCAGTCAGCCTAGGAAGGTTGTACCCCGAGTGGCTATTAAGGAGGAGTCCCGAGGCATTCATACAGTCTGGGAGCAGTTGGTTCAGAGAGTGCCATCTCCATTGATCACCGTTGTTGGTCAGGAGCATGAGCCAATATTTGATTCAGAGGAAGACTCTGAGGAGATTGAGGTAGAGGTAGCTGAGGAGGAAGATGAGGACCTTGATGAGTTCCCACCGAACTCTATCAGTGCCGAGATGTACGACGAGCTGTATGACCGTAACATAGAGTTACATGATACTGTTTGGGAGATGAAGGAGCAGACAGTTGCACAGCGGACTACCATCGAGCTGAAGGATGGTGAGATCGAGACTCTAGATACACGTCTTGGAAACGTGGAGTGGGAGTTGGTTCATGAGAAGGGCCAAAATGAAGAAAAGTCAGCTGAGATAGAGAAGCTGAAGAATTATTTGCAAGAGGAATTAGCGAAGCGTGCCAAACCAGAGGACGCTTGGATGAGGGCTTCACGACGTGCAGGTTTTGCCGATGATGACGATCGGGAAAAGAAGGCAAAGATTGAGGAGACGGACTACACATTCCAGACAGCGATTGATAGGGCCCATGATCGAGTGTTCTATTATCCAATAGCAGTTCGAGGACTTAACTTGGTACATGCTGGACCGTAGGACGATGTTCTGTATTATGGAACATGAGCGTAGAAAAGATGTTCGACGCCTGAGTAGGCCGTGATAGGAACAATTTGATTATGTGAATAAATTTATGGTAGTTAATAATGTAAATTCAGATGTGATAATAAACAACGGAATATGATGATGATTTAAATCCTGAAGATTCTTTATCTCAGGATAGTTGATATAAATAGCGGTGAGGCTATCTTGTTTTGTTTAAAACTTTTTGAATGAATAAAATATCAGAGTTTATTTGAGATGCTATGTGTTAAGTGAATATCTTAAAATGTTTAAGTTAAGTCTTAAATATTTAAGGAATTGAGTAGAGATCTAATAAGCGTATATCTTAACAGAAATATGCCGCCGAGAAGACGCCTAACTTGTCAACCAGCCCAAGAAGGGTAAACTAATAACAACGACGCTAATGCTAATGCCAACCCCGTTCAGCAATTGGTGAACTTATTGACTGAAGCACTTGTCAATCAGCCGCAAGCTCCACCGAACACTTCGTTCAAGGACTTCAAGGCGGTGGGAGCGCTAGAGTTCAATGGATCCATGAACCCCATCGAAGCACAGACTTGGGTTATGAAGATGGAGAAGGTTTTCGATGTCGCTAGGGTCAACGAGGATCAGAAGACGACTTATGCAACATTCATGCTGAAGGCAGAGGCTAGCTATTGGCGGCAGGCAAACAAAGTCCGGGGAGGACAGGGCGTGATAACCTGGGAAAGGTTCAAGGAGATATTTTTTGAAATATATTTCCCGACAAGCTCACAGAACCAAATGGAGGTTCAGTTTCTGGAGTTAAAGCAAGGTAATATGTCTGTGTCAGATTACGCTGCAAGATTTAATGAGTTGGCTAGGTTTGCAACTTATCAAGTGCACGCTGATGAGAGGAAGGCTAGGAGATTCGAACAAGGACTGAAGCCCTGGTTGTACAGTAAGGTGTCAATGTTCCAGTTGAACACTTTTGCTGGAGTATTGGAGGAGGCAATCATCGCTGAAGGTGGACGCGATGCTATGACCAAGTACAACCAAGAGCTGAAAAAGAAAAAGAGTGAAGGTGAAGGTAATAATGAAAGTAGTATGCATACAAGCCAATCATGCATGATGATAAAGCATACACTTTGGAGGCGATCTTATTTATTTATTAATAAAAGTATTCACTTATTAAAGGCGTTTAATTATCTACATGATGCTGTTTTTTATAATATGTAAATAACCCATAGTTTGAAGCAATGCTTTTAGAATCATGATGTTGATCATGCTAATGAGATCTAAATTCTTAGAAAGCTTAAAACTAAAATAGTTTCTAATCATTGGATTACTAAAAAGGGGATTAGTAAACCCAGATAGATTGGTACATATGTTGCTTGCTCATTGGATGAGGATGGTTGATCTCATGATCATTTGTGTGGAGACACTAAAGCAAGTATGTTGGTGCTTATTGGAGAATAAGTTCACTGAACGTGACTCGCTATGGAATACCTAATGGAGTTTTACTTGCTTGTCAATAAGAATTCCTAATGTGATAGTAGTACAAGTGATCCTTGGACTTGAGATCATCATAGTATCTTGTATGTAATGAATTATACATTGACTTATTCCTTAAAAACCCTTAGGGTATATCAAAGGGTATGTTTGGGTATAATGAGTTACATATGGTGATAATGAATGATTAATAAAGAATCTACCACTTCTAGTAAAAGAAGAGATATGTCCTATGTGATTCGTTAAATGACAACCCAGTAGTCCTTGGCCAAGGCATAATGAAATTCGAAAGGAGTTTCTAATTTGCATTATTTGGAGTTGTGCATTTTCTAATCGAAATACATATAATTAAATAAAATAAGTCTTGACAGTAATTTCATGTCTTATATTTAATTGGGACATTGTATAGTGGAAGGATTGAATTGTACGGTAACTATTTACTCACAGATTCTTTTATGATTAATGTTGAAATTTATATTATCTGAAAAATCGTTGATCGCTAGGGAGGCTTATTCCTATTGTAGAATAAATATTATTTATTTAAATAGATTATTAGTTTAATTTATTTATTTAAATAAGATTATAATTGTTCTAATTAATTTATTCAGAACCAGTTTAATATGGAGAACCTAAAGGGTCACACCATAAAAGGAAGAATAATTATTTAAGAAGGTAATGGCATAATCGTAATAATGCATAAGTGTAATTAATTTAATATATGGTGATAGAATAAATTAAATAGCTTAATATTTATTATTTAATATTTTAGAAATATTAAATATAAATTAATAAGAGGAGTCTTATTAATATTATTACAATTATTATTATTTTAATTTCTAAAGGAGTTTAGGAATTAATTTAATATTAGTATTCTCATTTATTCCTAATAAGATTAGGAGACAAATTAATTAAATGAATTTAATTAATTATTCCCAATGTGGTGGGAAGCCTAAATTAATTAAAGGAGTTTAATTAATTAAATGAAACCCTATGTCTAATAGGATTAGAAGGGTTGACCAATATCTATATAAGATGAGTCTTATAATAAATATATGTTGATGAAATTCTAATGGTTGGAGAGTACTCCTTTTCTATAGAGTAATAGAAAACTAAGGTTTAGCCAACCACCCTCCTTCTTGAAAATTCCTATTCCTTGGTAAATCACCTCTAGAGGTCAAACACTTGGGTGGCTAACGTTGATCAAAGGAAGGAATCTAATCCAAAATTTCAAGGAGATTACGAAGAACAAGGAGTTGAACTCGTACCTGTGAAAGCTTCGTTCTACAAGGGTATAATTACATAATTTCTTATTTATCGTTTTAAATTAATAATTTGCATAAAGGATGGTCCGGATAATGATTTTGTAAAAATTTTTAAAACTTTGATATACCTTGCTTGAGCTAAATTTTGCAATTTGATTGCGCCATAATTTCGTACAAACCCAATAGTGGCATCAGAGCCAAACCTTTGTAATTATTAATTGTTTTGATTCCATATATGTATGGGTATGCATTTAGAATAATTTATTGGGCATAATTTTATTGTATAAAAGTAATTTTTATGAAAAAAAAAGCAATTTCCAAACTGAAAAAAAAAATTGGCGAAAGTTTTTTTTTTCGGACGAAACACTGTACAAGTTCGCAAAGTTGAAAAAGAAAAAAGTTTTGCGAAAAATGTGTTTTGTTTTGGAGTCACGGTACATGAATTTCAAAAGTTAGATACCATATATATATATATATAAAGAATCACTCTTTATTAACGTTATATATATAGATATAAAGAATATATACATGAATTTCAAAGGGTGTGATATATATAAAGTATATAAAGTAACGTGTAACACCCAATTTGAAATCCCTGCATATGTGAGGTTACTATATATATATATATATATATATATATATATATATATATATATATATATATATATATATATATATATATATATATATATATTATATTCTTAATAATTTTATAATTAAAATAAAGAGTTTATTTTAATCTTGAAATTGGATTTCATGCAATTTAAAATTGCCCATTAAATGATACTCATATATATATGGAATGTTTTAATTCATTAGATGAATATTTATTTATTGATGCATATAGTGATATGTATGAAAATAAATGGGGTTGATTATGGACTATTGGCCAATGTGATTGGATTTTATTTTAGTTGAATGCTTGAATGAATGAGTTTTATTAAATGGGGTCTGCGTACCTCGTCTTCTTTGGTTTTTTCTTGATGTAAAATTCTATCTCCCTCCTATGTACTTTTCCTTGACTGCTGATTAAGGTTTCTATTTAAATTAAATAGTTTATGTAATAGAGATAATTAAAGTTATTTTAAAAAAATTGGAGACCAATGAGCAAGGAGCGCGAGAAGACCCATTTGTAATGGAGCCCGGGTTTAAATGTAATAGTTACGTTTAAATTTAAATTCTTGCACTCCTAGGATTGACCTTTTGGTTCACTTGGTGGCTCTAGTGAACCAAACTAGAATAAAAGTCCATAATCAATCCGGATAGAATATAGTATTCTATATGTGCATGCTAAGTATTATATATATATATATATATATATATATATATATTATATTTTATGCAAACATGCTCCACATGTTTTAATAAAATAATGCGTATTTTATATATAAATGTGCATGTGCGCTAAACAAGATGAGACAAATAATAACAAATCCCTCAAAGATATCATATTAAGTCTAAAGCGTTTAATGATATTTGGAATATCGAACGTCGCCTTCTAGTATGATAAATTAGTAGAGTATTAAATATTTAATACGAGTTTGTTATGCTATCCACAAGGCAAGTATTGCGTATTTAAGATATTAATTTAATCACATTTGATGCTTATCAAGAAAATTGAACAATATTATTTTGTTGTGCTATCCACAAGAACAATATTTTTTTTTGAATTTATAGAAGTGCTAGGTTGGACTTAACTTAAATCATTTTAGTTCGGATGTACACACACTTGACCATTATGATTTAAGAGGCAAAATAAAAAGGAGTTACATGTTGATGTAATTGACAAAGAGTTGTCTACCTAATTATTTATATATTATTTGTTGTGCTATCCACAAGGCTATATACATTTGAAATGGGATCTTTATTCTCACTAGCAAATTTTTAATTAAATGTTATCGAACTATATAAGTGAGGGTAATATATTTTGAGAAAAATAGTGAGAGATACCAATATAAAATAAGACCTAATTTATTTATGTATATAAAATTAATTAAATAAATATTTGCTAAAATATTGTCTTTTCACATACAGAAATTTAAAAAAAATGTCGAAATCACTAATTTCACTGCGTAGCATACTTGATGCTAACAAACTGACCGGACCGAATTACACGGACTGGTTAAGGAATCTGAGAATAGTTCTCATTGCTGAAAATATTTTTTATGTCCTAAATTCACCTGTCCCTGAAACTGTTCCAGAATCAGCCTCTGAGGAAGAGATTGTCACCATAACAAAGTGGTAAGATGATGCATTTGTGACTCAATGCATCATGCTCGCGACCATGAATAACGAGCTTCAGCGTCAGCATGAAAACATGGATGCTCATAATATGTTTCTTCACATCAAGGAGTTGTATAGTGAACAAAGTAGGACTGTGAGATATGAGATATCTAAGGAGCTCTTCCGATCTCGGATGACCGAGGGCACAGCCGTTGAGACTCATGTCCTTAGGGTGATCAATATGATTGAACGCCTCAGACCGCTTGGGTTCGTCATGGATGGGGAGTTGAGTCAAGACTTAGTCTTGCAGTCACTCCCTAAGACCTTCTCGCAGTTCGTTGTTAATTTCCACATAAATAAGTTAGATGTCAGCTTACCTGAATTACTTAACATGTTGAAAACTATAGAAGGTCACTTCCCATCCAAAAAGAACCATGTCTTAATGGTGGATTCTTCCAAGAAAAGGAAGAGGCCCAAGGTATCTTCTAAAAAGAAGAAATCTAAGAAGGCTAAGGGCAAGGTAAACACAAAGGAACAAAAGAAACCTGATCCAGCTAGCAAAGGAGTTTGCTTCCATTGCAACGAGCCGGTCACTGGAAAAGGAATTGCAAGAAGTTTCTGGTAGAGAAGAAGCTTGGAGAAGCTTCGACTTTCAATTAAGGTTTGTTCATGATTGAAATTAATTTTTCAGAAAGTCAAAATTCTACTTGAGTATTGGATTCCGGCTGTGGTTCTCACATAATGTAATACTGTGCTGGGACTGTAACGAATGAGATTTTGTGTAATTAAATTTTAATATTTATTGAATTAAATAAATATTTTAATTGATTTATTTATTGAGTTAAATAAATAATTTATGTAATTGTTATGGAGTAATTTAATTAAGTGCAATATGTTAATTTAATTGTTTTGTAATGATTTTATGGTATAGTTTAATTTAATTGAGATAATTAAATTAAATGAATATTATGTGATAATTGTTACACGAGATTATGATTAGTGAGTAATTATAATTGTTATGTGGCAAATTTTATTTGATTAATTGATGTCAGCTTTAATTTAATTAAATTGGAATGTTAAGATTTAATTAATTAAAGTATAACAATGAAAGTATGTGTTAAAGGATTTATTAAGTAAATTAAAGGGTTTTTAAATTAGTTTTGCTAAACAAGGTCCTTAAAACTATTTTTAAAGAGTTTTGCCAAACGAGGCCTTTACACCTATTTTAAATGAATTTTACCAAACAGGGCCTTAAATCCTTAAAATCTAATTTTGAAAATAAATGATTTTGGCCAAACAAAGCCTTATGACTTTTTGATATTTGAAAATATGTAACTGATATATTTATTAAGTAGAGGAGTTAATATTTGTCAGTTATATATATTATATAATTATATGTATAATATATATCATTTATATTATATCAGTTTTGTTTTACGTTAGTTAAGAGTTAGTCTATTAGAAAGAACAAAGAAGAAAGAACAAGTGTTAGAAGAAGAAAAAATACAGAGAGTTAGAGAGAAGAAGAAGAAAGAGAAAGGAAGGAGAGAGCTAGAGAAATCATCACCTTCATCTTTTTTCTCACTAAGCAACAAGGGTATAATTTTAATATTTATATTTTAGAAATCATGTTCTTGTGTTCTTCATATTTCTGGTTCTCTGTAAACATGAATTTTCATGAAAATTGTGTAAACATGATGTATATATATATATATAAAATTTATGTTATAACATGCTTATATGTGATTAGTATAATGATTTAAGTGATTTAATCCATGTAAACATGATGAACATAAAGAATTCATGTTCATCAAAAGTTACAGAGAATTGGTTTTAATAAATGGCTCTTTTAAAATCAAATTTCATGTTTCATTGTAAATTATTATACAAATTGATTATAAATTATGTTTATATGTCAAGAAACGAATTTAATATGCTTTGAATTGTGTATTTTGATTTTGAAATAAACTTACAGTGTTCAATTTTATCAAGAACACTGAAAAATAGTTTTTCTCCAAATTTTATAAAATTTAGAGTTTTGATTATGTGTTATGATGATTATATGTGTTAAAACATGTTAGAAGCTTAGAATTATGTTTTGTATTAAGTGTTATATGCAATATGTTGGTTAAATTTAAAATTTGGTGTAGAGAAATAAGCCAAATTAGTTTTTTCTCTGCAAAGTTCGCAACACTGTTAGACTTTTATGCACAGTGGCGCGGCCGCGTCGTTCCCAAGGCTATTTGGAGCACGGCCACGCTGGTCCTGCAGATTGGGTATAAAACTATTTTTAATTATACAATGTTATGAGATTAATGATGTAATAAATTATAAATCATGTTAATAAAATTAAAATGCCTAATGGACAGTAAAGAATTATATTGTTAAAATATAATATATAATTATAATTTGATTAATTATAATTAAAGTAAATATTTAATTTAAATTATAATTTATTTAATTATAATTTAATTAATATAAATGCATAATGTAATTTGATTAATTATAATCACAATAAATGTTTAATTTAAATTATAATTTATTTAATTATAATTTAATTAATATAAAATGAAATTATTATTTGATTAATTATAATTAATGTGAATGTTTAATTTAATTTATAATTTATTTAATTATAATTTAATTAATATGGGTACATAATTATTATTTGATTAATTATGTGCAAATGTAATATGATCGTGTGATGTGATTATGTGTTGTGATAATTAATTATTAAACTTAATAATTAAGGGGAATGAGTTAACCTAGATGGGTTAACTAAGTTATGTGAATTAGTTATATGATAACTAATTATATTATTATTGTTAATTATATATGTCGACGTCGGGAAAAAATCCGCGGGTCGGGTCACAACCTAGATCTTTCTCTCTTCCTAAGTTATCTCTATCCTCACTCTTTTTATTTATGAAAAAGGTTTTGAAGGGTTTTTTAGGAAAAAGGCCAACATGTATCATGTCGTCGATTTGAACGTTTTACAGAGTTGCCAGTTGGTAGATTTGAAATGGTTGTACCAACTCAACCGAGTTTTGTTTGAAAGAGGCCTAATTGTTGGACACTGTCGAAACTTGATTTTGAAAATAAAGTTTTGAGCTCGGGGGCTTAGTTAAGTGTGGGGAAGGTGTTAAGCACCCCACGATTCCCGTGTAACCACGGTACCGCATCTTTTCAATATTTCCCTTAAAATTGAAATGCGTGTGTGAATGTGTTGGTCGTTTTACCGATTAATATAAACGTACAAGCATACACGGTCAACAAGTAATAAAGAGTAAGTAAGATATCGTCCCCACGGAGAATTAACTAATAAAAGTCACCAAACCACTAGCCCATAACCATTTTAGTCTTATCTAAATGAGCGATTCAATTGTTTTGAATTAAAACTAATTAATTAAACTAAAACAAATAAATCCTAAAGTAAAATTAGATAATGAAGATTTGAGACCTCAACTTCCCCTAATAATTCATCTAAATCAACATACTCCCAGCTAGGCCAAATAAATCGTCACAGATCGTTAGCCGAGAACATGAAAGTGAGATAAGGCCATCTTTCAATGCACCTAATCCATATCACATACAATCCACAGATGATAGAACACATATGAACACCCACATTACCTAAATCACTATATGTTTATGCGATCTACAAGTAAATAGGGTTTAAGCACAGGTTCTCTATTGACTACGAGCGGCGCTTCGATATATGTCTATCCTAAGCACAAATAATACATCCCAACACCATGTAGAACATACAATCACTCGCTACTACAATCAGATCTAAACCTACATTTCATCTTTCAAGTCCATATGGGTTATCACAGTAATTGGTAGCTAATCAATTAAGCAATTAAAGCACAAATCGTAATAGACAATCACATAACAATCAATAGACCAACATGGAAGAATATCAAAGTAAATTAGTCATTAGGTTCCATTAAAACCTCAAAATATAAGCTAACTCATACTAGAATTAGATATACCATCCACAAGTTTAATACACATCATAAGATTACAAGGAGAGAGTAAGAAGAGTATAAAGATAGAGAATGCAAATTTGAGTGTTCAAGCTTCTAAGTTGAATCTTCAATGAAATCCACTTGCTTCAATCTTCTTCTCTAATTAAACCTAGGGTTCTACTTTAATCTAACCTAATCTAATCAAGAGAAGAAGAGAAGAGAGGATAATATGTAATCTAATTAACCTAAGGGTGGAATCCCCTTTAATCTACTCCTATGTTTCTATCTTTAAGCCTTAATATGAATGCCCCCCTCCATTTGCTTCAAATCTCACTCTTTAATGAAAAGTCAAGTCTGGTCACGTTCAGGAGTGGCGCGGCCGCGCTGCGAATGGTCTGGAATTGGGCGTGGGCGGGCTGGAAGCAAATATTAGATTTTTAGCCTGAGGACGGTGTGGTCACGCCCAAAATAAACTACAAACTAGCGCGGCCGCGCCGCTGGAATTCTACTGCAATGCACTCTGGTAGAGCAGCCATAACTTTTTATCCGGAAGGAGTTATGGGGCCTGCTACCTGTCAAATCGAAGCTATCGAAGAGATCTACAACTTTCATTCTTTGAGCATTGAGAAATAATGGACGAATGAAGGTTTAAATTGAGCTCCAAGTGACAGCTGTGCAATAGAATTAAACCCAAAATTGTGAAGTTAAGTTCAATGTCCGTTGGTACAAGGGCCATAACTCTCGCCTCCAAACTCCGTTTGGGATGATTCAAGATATTCCAAAAAGCTTATAAGATTATTTATAATATGACCCAAGTTCTAATCCAAGAACATGAAATAAACATGAAACCCCCCAACGATGTCCAGATTACATTTCCTTCCCATTTTTACTTCAAATGCCACCAAGAGAGTTCCTAATATGAAAACTACAAAAGAAAGCAAAAATGTATGAAAAGCACAATGATACTTGAGTTTAATCAACAAAATAAGTTAGATAATATCTGAATAAGTGGTCATAAAAACCACTTATCAAATACCTCCAAACTTAAACGTAGCTTGCCCTCAACTAACCAAAACAAAACCAACAAAAGATGCTATGCAGTATCTACAATGAATGCATCCTATCCTATCATGAATGCGAATCCAAGTCTCAGTCAGAATTTATATTCAAATGAAATGCCTCAGAAAAATCATAAGATAATTAAACAGGAAAGCTACCCAAGACAAGGTCATAAGGCATATCCTCGCAAATCCAAACTTGTCAGCACTGATGCATTGTGTGTGTGCCTAGCAACCATTAAACATACTTTTGAACAAATTTATCACATACTATACTTTTTAGGGGAAAAACCAGTTTTAACTTAAGAAAAGTAGTAAATCAGATAAGTTCTAACCAAGACCATGAATTATTTAAGCTAAGAGTCACAGAGGGTTTATTATGCTTTTTATTTACTCACGAGGGCGTTTTCGCACTTTCCCGTGTACACACTCGACTGTGCAATGCCTTGTCCTCTTAGGCTTTTCAATGATACCCGTATAGCGAGCTTTCGACCAACGACTCCCAGACCAAAAAGCCTTAGGGCGCTGGGTGTAGAGACACCCCTAGGGCTTACTTGCTCGAATATCAAAGGCCACAGAACTCGAAGTAGCCGAAGTGTTTATTCTATTTTTTTTTCTTTTTCACTGCATTTTCTTTTCTTTTCTTTTTCATAGGAGAGTGCGTCTTACGCTCCATCTCCCCAAATAGCATGTATACCTCCTGTTTCCCCCAAACCTAAGCTTTTCATAGCCTAGTTATTATCACATGAGTACTGAAACTCTTCCATTAAAACATAGATTTCCCACCAGAAGACAAGTATGTGAAAATTTAAACTTAACAAGTTATGGTGGTTACTCTTAGAGTCTTAACCGATTACATCAGTATCTAACAGATAAGGATTTACATATATGACATTATAATCAAGCTTAAGTCTCAAATCAGTTCAAAAATCAAGTAATTTTCGTTTCCTCATAGGCCAAATAAATGACAAACCAACAGAAAACTGGATTCATGCAATATGCCTTAACACAGTTAGCTAAAACAAAAAATAAATTTTTTTTGACAAATTTTAACAAAACACGCAAAACACGACCTACATGCACTATATGAACTAAACACAATATGCACAATGAAATGAACTACACTATATGCAAAAACAACCATAATACTCCCAAACTTAAAAACTGCAATGCCCTCATTAAAGGTAAAAGGAAAAATGGGAACTCCCCTAGTCAGCCTCGTTTGCTACATGAAATGATGTGGTGCTCAGTTTCTGCTAAATTTTTGCCTTAAGTCTGAGACAACTTGCATACCGCGAGGCCGCGCGCCTATTAGCATTGATTCCGGCACGGCCGCGCCCTTCTCCAGATTTCTGATATGCAGCTTTGGACCTGCATTAAGGATGGGCCTTTTGACTTTGATTCATTCCAGCAAATTTATCCTGAGAAAGGCACGCAACATTTATTAAGCCCTCTAATCCACCAAAACATAATATGAACTATTTACAACTATGCTGAGAATCGTCATAAGGTGAGAATCATATGCACGTGAACTCCCAAAAATATACTACATGTGCAAAAATGCATAGTGCTAGTGCTTCATGAATATGTTCCATAAGCTTCTAAGTCCCAAAAATGTATGAACAAATGCGTAAGTCCAAAAATGCAGGCAATGAGCTCCTAAATCCAAAACTATTCAAAAATTTTAAACTTAGAATTAAATAGGGGGAAGGGAAATAGAGATAGGTAAATATAATTAAACATGAGGGAGAAGAGAGAAAATGATGGGGTGCTTCCCATCGAGCGCGCAGTTTATAGTCAGCTAGCTGAACTTTATCTTTGACACCGCTATCCGATCCCTCGATGATATTTGAGAAACCCTCCATCCATTAGAATTACCGTGTGAGTTTGGAGGTTCCCCATCATGAGAGGCTTCGAATTTGAGTAGCCTAGCAAATGATGTGTATATGAATTCCCCATTTTGAAGTTCGAGGAGCTAGGCACTTCTTTCATTGTGTTCGTGAAGCTATTGGGGCATTGAGGCACAACTAACACAACTGGCTCTTCTTCAATTCTCTCTTCTTCGTACCACCATGACTTCAAGGATGAGTCACTATCATAAAGATAATTCCCTGCAACGTGACTACCAAGGGGACACGGGTGTGCAAACTTCACTAGATTTTCCAACTTTGGCGGAGAAGGTACTTGAGGTGTTGTCACGGTTGGCTCACATTCATAATTTTTCACATCCACAATTATCTCCTCGATATCCATTTCCTTCAGTTTATCCAGTTGCATGTGCACTTCGGGCTCTCCATCAGTTTCAACATCCAATTCATAGCACCAAGTATTCTGAGGGCCATTGCTCACGACTTCAAACAGTTGAGGCATTGGATTCTAAAGATCTTAAGTCTTTATACCTTGCTCAATCACTTCTTCCTTTATTAAAGCAATGCTGATTTGCTCTGCCCAATTGTAAAGATTCTCAATCGACTTCGCTTGCTCAATCAAGATCTCCTTTGTTGATGCTATGGAATTGACCCACAAATTTTCCAATCTTGCCTTTTCTGTTTCAGCTTTGGAATTCATGTATTGAGGCTCATTGGTTGGAGTATTGATGATTTGTGCCATCTGGTTCTGAAAATTTGAATTCGATAGCTCCTGGCTCCTAATCATCTCCTCTTGGTTTGCTAAGGCCCTATACATGAATTCCTTTATCGACTATTCTTCTTGTAAACACGGAGATTGATATGTGGGGTCTGGTGCATATATTGGACTTTGATCGCAGTATTGGTCTTGATAATAGCTCGCTGAAGAGTTTGGGTGATACTCCAAATCTTAATGATAATTGGAATACTCTAGGTTGAAGTAATCACCCCCATACTGCTCTTGTCCATAACTGATGGGATCCTGATGGCTCATATAGTTTCCAGCACCATAATCATAAGTAATTACTGGCTCTTAACTCTATTAGGCTATAACACTGTCCAACTTTCTTGAGAGATCCTCTAGCTGTGCTGATAATGTTGCAATTGGGTTGAGTCCATCAGTGTATGTTTCCCTTGGGTGATCATTCCTCGTGTAAAACCATGGATAAGCGTTGAGATCCATTGTACTTGAAAAGAGAATATAGGAAGAGAATTAAAAAAAAATAAAAATGTTTAAATTAAGACTAATTTGATTGAGGCTAATGTTGGCAAAAATTTATCAAATTAATTCTCCTGCAACGGCGCCAAAAACTTGTATGTCGTTTTACCGATTAATATAAACGTGCAAGCATACACGGTCAACAAGTAATAAAGAGTAAGTAAGATATCGTTCCCACGAAGAATTAACTAATAAAAGTCACCAAACTACTAGCCCATAACCATTTCAGTCTTATCTAAATGAGCTATTCAATTGTTTTGAATTATAACTAATTAATTAAACTAAAATAAATAAATCTTAGAGTAAAACCAGATAATGAAGATATGAGCCTTCAACTTCCACTAATAATTCATCTAAATCAACATACTCCCAGCTAGGCCAAATGAATCGTCACAGATCGTTAGCCGAGAACACGAAAGTGAGATAAGGCCATCTTTTAATGCACCTAATCCATATCACATACAATCCACAGATGATAGAACGCACATGAACACCCACATTACCTAAATTACTATATGTCTATGCGATCTACAAGTAAATAGGGTTTAAGCACATGTTCTCTATTGACTACGAGCGGCGCTTCAGTATATGTCTATCCTAAGAACAAATCATACATCCCAACGCCATGTAGAACATACAATCACTCGCTACTACAATCAGATCTAAACTTACATTTCATCTTTCAAGTCCAAATGGGTTATCACAGTAATTGGTAGCTAATCAATTAAGCAATTAAAGCACAAATCGTAATAGACAATCACATAACAATCAATAGACCAACATGGAAGAATATCAAAGTAAATTACTCATTAGGTTCCATTAAAACCTCAAAATATAAGCTAACTCATACTAGAATTAGATATACCATCCACAAGTTCAATACACATCATAAGATTACAAGGAGAGAGTAAGAAGAGTATAAAGATAGAGAATGCAAATTTGAGTGTTCAAGCTTCTAAGTTGAATCTTCAATGAAATCCACTTGCTTCAATCTTCTTCTCTAATTAAACCTAGGGTTCTACTTTAATCTAACCTAATCTAATCAAGAGAAGAAGAGAAGAGAGGATAATATGTAATCTAATTAACCTAAGGGTGGAATCCCCTTTAATCTACTCCTATGTTTCTATCTTTAAGCCTTAATATGAATGCCCCCCTCCATTTGCTTCAAATCTCACTCTTTAATGAAAAGTCAAGTCTGGTCACGTTCAGGAGTGGCGCGGCCGCGCTGCGAATGGTCTGGAATTGGGCGTGGGCGGGCGAATGGTCTGGAATTGGGTGTGGGCGAATGGTCTGGAATTGGGCGTGGGATGATTCAAGATGTTCCGGAAAGCTTTTAAGATGATCTAAAATATGACCCAAGTTCCAATCCAAGAACATGAATTGAACATGAAACCCCTAAACGATGTTCGGATTGCTCTTCCTTCCCATTTTTGCTTCAAATGCCACCAAGAGGGTTCCCAATATGAAAACTACAAAAGAAAGTAAAAATGCATGAAAAGCACAATGATACTTGAGTTTAATCAACAAAACAAGTTAGATAATATTTGAATAAGTGGTCATAAAAACCACTTCTCAGAATGTTGTTTGAAAATTGGGTTTGTGTTTGATTGGAAAGCATGTCTATGCCTCGTTGAACCTATATACGAAGGGTTTGATTTGATTTACAAAAAGTCTTTGATTTGGTTTGCAAAAGTGTTTTGATTTGATTTGCAAAAGCTTATCTTTTCAAAAAGATTTAAAATGATGTTTTGAAAGATGGTTTTCAAACCTTTACGCTAACATAGGAATTGAAGCATATTTAGACCTGACAAAAGAAGCCCAGGCCCGAGGGCCGGGTTGGCCCGCCCACAAAAATATAGGCCCGGCCGTGATTTTTTTTTTTAACAAAAAACAATATTGTTAGACCAATATGACTAAGTTGTTCATATTGAGCTCCATCTTACATCTATAAGAATTGCACTTATGATTGATACATGTAACAAATATTATACAGTATTACAATACTCAGTTGATTCTTTTAAAGATGGTACTTTGGTTTTGAAAAGTTAATCCCAAGCAATTGGCATGTAAATGATAGATCAGGTGGTTAATATTTGAACAGTCTGGAAAATATTGTAATGATAGGTCTTGTTGTCTTGAGTACGTTGTAATGTTAGCTTTTTGCATTGTTTTACTTTTTTATTTGTTACTTAAATTTAATAGACTGATTTGTTTGTTTCCTAACAGTCCAAGGGAGACCTTTATGGAGCTGAGGAATTCTACTTCCGTGCAACACTAGCAGATCAAAAAGATGGTGAAATATTGTTGCAATATGCTAAATTGGTGTGGGAGCTCCACCGTGACCAAGATAGGGCCTTAAGTGGATCTCGATAAATAGATAATACATAAAATCCACACATAAAAAAATTATGACATAAAAAGATTGTGTAACATAACTTTGCAAAAAAAAAAAAGAAAAGAAAAAGCCCGCGAGCCGGCCTAGCCTGGCCCAACCCAGGCTATGGGCCTCATAATTATGGCCCAAGAAAAGTTGGGCCATTTTGGCCAGACCCAAATTTGGCCCGGCCCACTTCTAGCCCGGCCCGTTTGGGCCGGCCCGACCGTTTGCCACCTCTAATATTGATACTTCAGTTTTATCTTTTCAGCCTTAAGGCTCAATTTGAATGGTGATTGTCGGGCTGCAAAGCATCCTCGACCACAACATATATACAAGTTTCGGTCTCCTCATGGGCATGATAGCCATCGGAGGGACTCTAACACGATAAACCATATTTCACTATGTTGAGACCTTAAATTCGGATAACCGTTTTAAGGTCTTTTGTATGTACATTTTGCTATAGAAAAACTGGCAGGGTACATCTGTAAAATGAAGTTTGTCCATCATGGGAATCAGATTCTGATCAGTTTGATCATGAATCCCACAATTCCTAGGCTCACATATGAGTAGCCAATAAACCTACACAACTCAAATTTGCACTGAAAAAGAAATATATCCCAAATGTCGCCAGGACTGAGGATTCATTCAGTAAATCCTGGTTCGTACCTGGCCGAAGCGTCTCGTTCCCACTAGATAGCGATCTAAGGACCGTGAGGTTGCTTTTGTTACTGAAACTAGAAAAATGCTAGATTTAAATAAATCTCAGCCATTCTAGCTTCCCGGTTTCGTCTTTACCGATTTTGAACCGTTTAAAAAGTAGAGTTGGCAAGATTTAAATAAATCTAGTTCGCCCGCAGATATATCAGTGCTGATTCATATAGAATGAATATTTAAAGCAACAATTTAATAAAAGCGAGTAAAGCAGGATATATATATATATATATATATATATATATATATATATAAGCTCTAAAGGGCGATGGGTTTTCACACCGGTGCCCGGACTGGAATTGAAATATATATATATATATATATATATATATATATATATATATTTATAAAAGCTGTGTAAAAGCCACGGAATAATCTAGGCTGGACAAAATTGAAATATATATATATAGAAAAACAGTAGAAAAGGGCGATGGGTTTTCACGCCTGTGCCCTAACTGAAATTAAAATGGACAGAAAAGTAGTCAACCAAGACTGGGAAGATAACCCAGTGTGGTGAATGTTGCAGATATGTACAAAAATAGTAAAAAGGCCACAGAATGATCCAGGCCGGACTGGAATGTAAATGTACAGAAAAGTAGTCAACCAAGACTGGGAAGATAATCCAGTGTGGTGAATTTGCTTATATATGCATATTTATATATAAAAGCAGTAAAAAGGCCACAGAATAATCCAGGCTAAACTAAAATATATAAATATATATATATATATATATATATAGATAAAGAGACGAAATGTAGTCAACCAAGAGTTGGAAGAGAACCCAGTGGTGCTGAAGGCTGCTTATATATGTATGAATATATATAAAAGTAGTAAACTACCTCGAATTTGACATCCGGGCTTGAAAGAATTGAAAAGTTAGTATATATACAGTTAAATATATACAAAAAAAGCCAAACCCGGACTGGAAAGATAATCTAGTCTGGTGAAGTTGCTCAGTATGAAGATGCAAGTATGTGCAAGCTGCTGGAAGCGACGGATCGTTAATCCGAGTTGTAAAAATGCCAGAAAATGCGTTTAGGTACTAAAATATACCAAAATTTGACGAAAACGGCCACGGAACTGAGTTCCGGGCAGATTTAGAAAACAAAACTTAACGTGCAAGTATATAAAAGTGCGAAGTAGTAGTATTGACTTGCTGATCATAAAAATACTCACAATGGACTGCTACACGGCCTTTAACGTCCGAATCTACCAGTTATTTTTTGATATGTGGTAGTATGTGGGTATATCTACTTGTTAGAGTGAAAATATTTGGGTTTGGAAGACAAGAAATTGGACAGAAAACCAAACAGGTAGAGGTTCGAACCGTTTTTCTTTTTTTTTAAAATGAGGAGGGGTGCTCTCATATATATTGGCCAGGGAACCTCTTCTCTACCTGTTGCTACCTCAGTTAGAGGTACAGCTCCCCTAGTGGGGCCCACATATCCGATTGAGTCATCTCAAAGTACGTGCACTCCGAGCAACGCGAGGTCGAAGTCGAAACTTTCTAACTTTTGATCGGAGCGTCCGTTTGAGGCGTGCGATACCTTTTCAAAAAGCCCTCGCCGAGAATGTCACAATGACATGGAATAAAACATTTTTCGTGTCCAAGAAGACGGGTTCATAACCAGGTCTTCGATTCCCCGCAGTTTGTTCGTTGAGCTGTCTTGCACTGTTTGCACTCGGGATCATCGTTATGGTTCGTTCTGACCTTAGTGGTATCAATTCAGCTCGAGTTTGACTGAATCGACTTGAGGTTGGTAAAATGACCATTTTGCCTCTCCCAGGGTTGGCCTTAGTGTCGGCATGGCCTTCAGTTGACTTTCGGGATTTATTTCCAAGACTTGGATCTCATTCGAGTTTGTTTGTCCTCAGTGTTGTCTCTGGGGATGACTTGGTCATTCCAGGTTTTCCTCTAGAGATGTTGTGGAGTTTCAGGTTTGTTCTTAAAGGCTTGACTTCACGGGTTAAGAACGGGGCTGACCTGCACTTCCCAGGTTGAGACCGGGGATAAGTTGACATCCCAAGACTGGTTATCGAGGCTGTGGTTGTCCCGATATTGGTGACCGAGGTTGAGTTAACATCCCGGTATTGAGATCGGGGTTGATTTGAAGGTTCAATATTGAGATCGGGGTTGATCTGACTGTTCAATTTGAGCTTAGGGTTGAATTAATGGTCCGATCTTGAGATCGGGGTTGAATTGGTGGCCCGATTTGAGATCGGGGTTGAATTAATGGCCCAATATTGAAATTGGGGTTGATCTGACGGCCCGATTTGTGATCGGGGTTGATATGATGGCCCAATATTGAGATCGGGGTTGATCTAACGGCCCGATTGGAGATCGGGGTTGAACTGATGGCCCGATATTGAGATCAGGTTTGATTTGACGACCCAATTGGAGATCGGGGTTGATATGACGGCCCGATATTGAGTTCGGGATTGATATAATGGCTCGCTATTGAGATCGGGGTTGATTTGATGGCCCGATATTGAGATCGTGGTTAGTTTAATGGACAGTCTTGCCCTCCTACACTGTTAGTAACAGGGAAAGAAAATTTCGAGTGTCTACAATATATATGTAGGGTTATTTAAGCATTGTGATTTGTAATTGTAGCTTGCGCTTAAGGCAAGTTCTCTATCCCTAAACTTGTGATTTATATGCAAGTGTTTTAAATTTAAATCTTAATTGTATTTGAGTCTGTCCTTTTATTTCTACAATGGACAAGTAATTATTTAAAGTTCACGATTTAATTAAAGTGACCTTGACTTAATTGTTCAAATAAGGTCTATTTTATCTTTCGAATGCTTTAAGTTTAATCCTAAAGCATAAGTTAATTTATAATTCTTTATTGTTGAATTATTCTAGATTATTGTAAGTCGATTCAACTACTCCTTAGTTGATGGTAGTTGAACTCCAAATTTCCTTTTAAGCTTATCCAAACCAAACTTTCTTTGGTGCGGACTTGTTATCAAATATTGAAATAAACAACCCTATTTAATAGGGGATTACTATGTGAAAGCGTTAAGATGATTATGCACAAATATGGTACGAAGGGCTGATCCCCCTAAGTACAAGTTAAGAGTCCATATAGTCTAATGACTGTTAAAGGTTTTAAATAAAAATGTTTATAACCTAGGACAAAGTTCAAGGTCTTATGACCCTCAGATGATTTTTATATTTGAAATTCTAAATGTTGATGAAAGAATTATTATTCAATTCTTTATTATTGATGAAAGAAAATTTATTCAAATCTTTTAAAGTTATTCAGTTATGTCATCGTTATTATTATTGTTATTCCAAGTGAGCATTTGTTTGCTCACTTTTGCAATTAAATAACCATTGCAGCTAAAGTCGAGAACGTTGACATACCGTCAACGAGTAAAGGAAAAAGCAAGATGAACAAGTGAAGACTTGTTATATTATAATATGATGTGTAATAGACTTGATTATGTTATGTTTTATTTTTCGCACTTATTATTGACGTTAAGGTTAGATTAAACCTGGGATATTTCGATTAAAATTGTAATCCTTTTAAGGAAGATTTTTATAGATTTATAAGGTTGTAATTTATTTTGCATTCCTTATTATTAGACAGTAGTTGTACTTTATTTAGATAGTGAGCACCAAATCTTGTGGAATTGACCCGGATTTGGGGGTGTCACAGGGACTGGTCAGAAGTAGAAAGCTGAACAAGGATGAGGTTGTCCTACGAGTAGAAATTGGAGCAAAGGTTGCTGCATTAGCTGTAGCCACTTATTGTTTAGCACTGCCTACAGGCAAGTCGATTTATTTAAATAATTGTTATTTTGTTCCGAATATCATTAGAAACATTATTTCCATTTCCGTATTAGATATGAATGGATTGACATTATAATAAAGAATAACAGTTATTCTATTTATAATGACAATGTTTTATATGGTGTTGGTAATCTACGAACATTATCTCGCATGTTATTATTACTATTATATTGTTATATTGGTGGGCAATCATTGCTCACTCTTGCATAATAACATTGCAGCTAAGATTGAAAGAAATGACGAGCCTTCCACTAGCATAGGCAAGAGCAAAGCTAACAAGTGATGAAGACTTGTTATTTATTTGAGAATGATTTGTTTTAAGACTTATGTTGTGATGTTTAAGACTTATTTGTTTGTTTATGTTTTCGCATTGATGTTTAAGGTTAGTCAACCTGGGATTTATTTATTCAGATGTTGTAACCCCTTAAGGGGAGGATTTCTATTTATTTCATGAGTTTCATTTATTATGGGTAGGTAAATGTGTTATTATTGGACAGTGAACACCAAATCCGATGGAATTGAAGTACCCGGATTTGGGGGTGTCACAACCACATCGAAATAAATGATTTGTTTGTTCCCTTTAAGATAAAGCAAGTTTATAGTTCGATTAGCAGTTATAGCAGTTATGACAGATATGGCAGTTAAGAGAATAACAGAAAGTAATGACACAATTATTTTAAGTGGTTCAGAGCACTCAAGACTCCTAATCCACTCTTCTACTCCACGAGTAGGAAATCCACTAAGGATATCGATACAACTTTGAATCACTAAGATTCCTTCAAGACCAGCAGTCTTGGAACTTCTAGTTCACTAAGAACTCTTCAAGTCCAGCAGACTTGGCACTTCTAGTTCACTACGAACTCTTCAAGCCCAGCAGACTTGGAATACACTATAATGGGATTTTAGTTTTTTGGTGTGCTAATCAGTTGCCGTTAAGCATAAGTTCTAAAGAACTAAGTAGCGAAGAAAGCTTTCTTTCTGATCGTAGAGTTTGGCTTTGAGTGTTCTTGAACTTTTTACGTTCTTGCTTGCTTACTTGCTTAGTCTGAAATCTTCAATATGTTTTTCTTATGTAGGAGCCTTTGAAATCTTCCCGTTGAAAGGCTTCCGTTTGAGCATTTAATGTTCCAGACGTTCTGAGCATTTGATGTTGACTTTCTGGGAATATGGTGCACTGCTGTCTGATTCGCCTAACACTGCAGACTGCTTTCTCACCTAACACCTAAAAAGGTGCTTTTAGTAGATAGAAAGTAGTCACCTTATCTTTTTCCACACATTTCTTTGATTAAAACTAAGGATAAGTGTTGGAGCTTTGGGATTCCTGAAATGTCAAAGTTTATATTCCATTCTTCATTTGTTAGACATCCTCTTTCATCAGATAGGCGAATCTTGATACTTCTGATGCTAACTGAAGAAGCACCACGATCGTTGTCTTCATACCACGATCATTGTGTGTTGGTGTGCTTGCAAGCGATTCAGTCTTGAACGTAGAGCACTCTACGATTCTGCTTAAGCTTTGATTGATTATGATCTTTACTTGCTAGAACTTGCATACTCCATGTTTTCGAGAGAAGACTGCGATTCTTGACTTGGCTCGGCAGGCACTCAGCAGTCTGTCTCAACGATTTTGAAGTTGCTTCCTTGGCAGACTACAATTCCAAGAGAGTCTTCCTCGACACTCCACGATTCTGCCTTGTCTTCTGCATACTCTTGAATGGCTCGACATACTACGAATCTGTTTGGCCTAACTATTACATTTCAAGAGATCATCCTAACAAGCTTGATCTTTCTTTTATACATTCATTTACGGAATGATAATCGTTTAGCCCAGATTAACTTAACAATTTTGATCTTCAATCTAAGTCCTTGTACATCAGTTCTAAGAAGGACTTTACAACTTGAATAGTACCTGCATATTTATTTACTTGTAACATCAAATTTGAATATGCAATTCCCAACACTTTGTTCTTAAAACCTAGGCAAGCATTAATTTCGATAGCTCCCATTTGAAGTGTGACTCCTTTGACTTTAGTTGTTATCTTACCTTCTTTGAACTCAGCATTTAGATAGAATTCCTTGATGAGATCTGAGTAGATTTTGGTGTTGGAGTTCAGACACTCAAAGAACTCGACATTATCAATGAGCTTCAGAATATCTCTATCTTCTTATCTTAAGCAACGAACTGATCATAGCAAAGCTGAATACCGGTTATGATGAGGAAGTTTGCCATTTGATTTAACTGTTTCTGAAAATTTCACTTAAACGATTAAGTTTTCTGGGAATTTTGAGAACTAGGGTTAGGAATTTTGAAGGCTTAGAAAAAGTTTTGAGCTTTCGATTTCAAAATGGGAGAGTAAAGGTCAAAAAATAATTTGAAATTATTTCGTGTAACTTCCCTCTTAGATGTGTTGAGTGGGGAACGTGACATGATATGATATTTTGCACGTTGTTTCAGTTCTGCTATGTCGCAGTTAATAGGTAGTAGCTTTATAGTTCACTTGTTTGCTTGATCGTGAAAGACATGCGCCTTTTGCGATTGACTATGGCATTACGATTCTCTTTTCTACACTAAGCAAAGTCATCTAGAAACATGATATCATGGATACAAGTTTAGCATACCTAACTCACTTATCAGCTTGTTAAATCTAGATTCATCTAGAGGCTTAGTAAATACATCTGCTAGCTGATCATCAGTTGGAAATAAATGCAAAGGGATATCTCCATTTTAAATATGACCTCTAAAGTGATATCTGATATCTATATGTTTAATTCTAGAATGTATGACAGGATTATGAGTAATTGAGATGACACAAGTATTATCATAAAATATAGGAAATGACTTAAAACCAAACCCATAATCAGCAAGCTGGTTCTTCATCCATAAGATTTGAGCACTACAACTACCAGCGGCGATATATTTGGCTTCAGTAGTAGAGGTTGATATAGAGTTCTTCTTCTTGCTGAACCAGGATACAAGTCTATTTCCTAGTAGTTGATATAATCTACTAGTGATTTCTTGTTAATCTTGCATCTTGCAAAATCTACATCTGAATATCCTATCAGATCAAAGGGAGACTCCTTGGGGTACCACAAGCCCAAGTAAGGAGTGCCCTTAAGATATCTA
Source organism: Panax stipuleanatus (assembly GCA_020205555.1). Lineage (NCBI taxonomy): Eukaryota > Viridiplantae > Streptophyta > Magnoliopsida > Apiales > Araliaceae > Panax > Panax stipuleanatus. The sequence continues at coordinate 122,380,643 of CM035121.1, read as the reverse complement.
AATTTTTTTTAAGAGCTATTAGATGAGATTCCTTAGGATTAGCTTGAAACCTAGCACAAATATAGGTTGAGAACATGATATCTGGTCTACTAGCAGTTAGATATAAGAAGGATTCAATCATACCTCTATATTGGGTGATATCAATACTTTTACCTTTTTCATCCTTGTCAAGTTTGGTAGCAGATGCCATTGGAATTTTCATGGGAGTAGCATATTCTAAGCCATACTTCTTAAGAAGGTCTTTGATATACTTGGCTTGATTGATAAAAATTCCTTCTTTAGATTGCTTAACTCGAAGTCCAAGGAAGAAGTTTAGCTCACTCATCATACTTATTTCGATTTTTTTTGCATTAACTTGGCAAATCTCTCACAATATTTTTCATCAGTAGAGCCAAAAATGATATCATCAACATATATTTGAACTAAAAGAATTATGTTCTTATGCTTCCTAAGAAATAGAGTTGTATCAACTCTTCCTCTAGTAAATCTATTTTCAACAAGATAATTAGTGAGTGTTTCATACCATGCTTTATGTGCTTGCTTCAAACCATATAGTGCTTTTTCAAGTCTAAAGATATAATTTGGAAAAGTAGGATTGATAAAACTTGGTGGTTGTTCGACATAGACTTCTTCTTGAATTTCACCATTGAGAAATGCACTATTAACATCTATATGAAAAACCTTGAATTTCGTGAAAGCTGTCTAGGCCAAAAACTTGTTGATGGCTTTCAGCCTTGCAATAGGTGCAAAAGTTTCATCATAATCAATTCCTTTTTCTTGTGAATATCCTTTTGCTACCAGCCTTGTCTTGTTCCTTGTGATCACACCAACTTCATCCATCTTATTTCTAAAGACCTATTTTGTGCCAACAACTAGATAATCTTTTGGCCTTGGAACCAGCCTTCAGACTTTACTTCTTTCACGTTAATTTAGCTCTTCTTGCATAGCCTCAATCCAGTTTGAGTCTTCTAAGGGTTCTTTAATTTTCTTTGGCTCAGTCTGGGAGAGAAATCTTAGATAGAAGCATTCATTCTGAGTGGTTGATCTGGTTCTTACATGTGTACTTGGATCTCTAATGATTAGATTTTGAGTGTGATCTCTTTCCCATCTTGATCCAGATGGAATGTCTGTCCTTGTGCCCCTATTGTCAAAGTTTATTAAGATTTGGATCTTGTTCTGTATTTTCACTGGTTCGTAGAGTTTTAGTGTCTGGATTTTATGATTCTACGATTTCTCTATCTGGTGCTACGATCGTAGGATCTGGCATATCTTCAATGATAATAGGATTCTGTATAGTTTGAGATTCCAATTCCACAACATCTTCAATTTGATTTGTCTTGCTTGGTTCACCTTCATCAGATTCATCAAATATGATGTGGATAGATATTTTTGTAGTCAGAGTATTCTTGTTGAAAATTCTGTAGGCTTTACTTTCCATAGAGTATCCAAGAAAGATTCATTCATCTAATTTAGGCTAAAATTTGATCAAATATCTTTTGGCATTGTTGAGAATGTAGTATACACAACCAAAGGCACAAAAGTAGCTGATGTTTGGCTTTCTTCCTTTCCATAAATTGTTTGGTGTCTTTTTGATCGTGGAGTGGATCAAGGATCTATTTTGAGTATAGTATGCAGTGTGTCGACGTCGGGAAAAAATTCGGTCAACTTTGGACCTGAATCTTTCTATCTTCCTAAGTCTTTTATTTTTCTACCCTTATTTTCTTATCTGTTTTATGAAGGGCAAAGTTTTTTAGGAAAAGACCAACATGTATCATGTTGACGATTTGAACGATTTACAAAGTCGCCAGTTAGTAGATTTGAAATGGTTGTACCAACTCAACCGAGTTTTGTTTACAAGTAGGCCCAATTATTGGACACTGTCAAAACTTGATCTTGAAATCGAAATTCTTAAGTTCGGGGGCTTGGTTAAGTTGGGGGAAGGTGTTAGGCACCCCCCCAACTCCCGTGAAAACACGTTACCTCATCTTTTCAATATTTTCCTTTTTATTTGCAATGTGTGTGTGGATGTTGAAAGAAATTGGGCCTACGCTTGTTTATTTTGAAAGTATTGTCGTGCTTTGTTTATCCTATATACGAAGGGTTTGATTTGATTTGCAAAAGTCCTTTTCTAGACAAGATAGGAAAATGATATTTTAAAAGGTTATTTTTTTCAAACCCATACGCTCACGTAGGAATTGAAGCAAGTTGATACTTCCGTTTTATTCTTTTCAGCCTTCGGCTCGATTAGAATGGTGATTTGTCGGGCTGCAAAGCTTCCTCGACCACAAAACATAGACAAGTGCCGGTCTTCTCATGGGTATGACAGCCACCGGAGTGACTCTAGCATGACAAACTATTATTTCATTATGTTTGAGACCTTAAACCCGGATAACCGTTTTAAGGTCTTTCGGATGTACATTTTTATAAAAAAATTGGCAGGCCAGATTTAAATAAATGTAATGTGCCAGATTTACATTAAAACAAATGCATATCAAATGAACATTTAAAACAGATATTTAATCACCATGAATAAAGAATATATATATATATATATATATATATAGATAATTATATATATACGAAAGCTGTAAAGGGCGACGAATTTCCAATCCCAGGCCCGGACAAAAATGTAAATATATATATATATATATATATATATATATATAAAAGTTGTAAAGGGTGACGAATTTCCAATCTCAGGCCCGGATAGAAAATGTAAATATATATATATATATATATATATTTATAAAAGCGGTAAAAGAGCAACGAATTTCTCCAGGCTCAAATGGAATGTAAATATATATATATATATATATATATATATATATGTTTATAAAAGCTGTAAAAAGGCCACGGATTTCCAATCCAGGCCAAACTGAAATATAAATGTTAATATATACAGTTAGTATATATATATTAAAGCAATAAAGGCCACGAATTAGCAATCCAGGCCAAATAAAGTCAGAAAAATTTATATATATGTATAGTTATATATATAAAAGCAGTAACTGCCACGGATTTGCAATCCGTGCTTGACAGAATTGAAAATTAGTATATATATATATATAGGCAATTATATATATAATAAAGCTAAAAAGGCCATGAATCAACGATCAACGATCCAGGCTGTGCAAATATAAAAAAACGTATATATATATACTAAAATGTACTAAAAAATAAGCAAAATCGGCCACGAAACTGAGTTTTGAACAAAACCAGGAGATGAAACTTTACGTGCAAGTGCAAATATACGTAATGAAGTAGGAAATGAGTTCTGATCATAAAAAAACTTACTATAGACTGCTACACGGGCTTTTTGCCACTTATTAGGCTTTAAATGGACGTTTTGACCGGTTAATTTTTGGTATGTCATAGAATATACGTATACAAACGTGTTAGAAGAATAAAATCAAAGTTTGGAGTACTAGAAGTAGGGCTAAAGGCCGAAATGGGTGGAGTTTCAGAGCATTTTTCTATTCTTTTCTTCTTTTTTTGGCAAGGATCTTATATTTAAAGACCTGATGGAGGCGGGTGTACTCATGACTACTGCACCTCTACCCGTGGTTCCCTAGGTAGGGCCCACTCACGTGAGTTCTATCGTCTCGAAGTACGTGCACTCCGAATAACGCGATGTCAGGTTCGAACCTTCCTAACTTTTGATCAGAGCGTTCGTTTAAGGTGTGCTATACCTTTTCCAGAAAGCCCTTGCCGAGAGCGTCACAATGACATGGGACTTAACCTTTTCCAAGTCTAAGAAGACGGGTTTATAACCAGATCTTAGTTTCTTCGCATTTTGTCCATTGAGCTGTATTTTGTTGTTTCCACTCGGGATCAATGTTATGGCTCTTTCTGACCTTCATGGCATCAATTTGGCATGATTTTGACCAAATTAGCTTTAAGTTGGCAAAATGACCGTTTCGCCCCTCTAGGGGTTGTCTTCTGCACTAGCCCGATCTTCGACTATTTTCTCGGGGTTGTCTCCGAGGTTTTGATCCCAGCTGACTCTGTTCATCCTCAGGGTTGTCTCTGAGGTTGCTTTGAGCTCCCATGGTTGTCTCTGGGGATGATGTGATGCTTCGGGGTTGTCTCTGAAGTTGATTTGGCATCTCAGGGTTGTCTCTAGGGTGACTGCATCTCCCGGGTTGTGACCGACGCTCGACTTGACATCCCGATATTGTCGCCAGGGCTAAATTAGATCTCCTAGTGTTGTCACCGGGGTTCTTGTACCTCCCGAGTTGTGACCAGGGCTTGACTTGATATCTCAATTTTGTCACCGGGGTTGCTTGACATCCCGGTATTGTGATCGGGGTTGAGCTTGACATCCCGATGTTGTCACCAGGGCTGCTGTACCTTTCGGGTTGTGACCGGAAGGAAAAAAACTATTTTACCCTCCTGTAGGGTTAGCAACAAGAATACAAAATTTTGAGTGTCTGCAGATGCCCCTCTTTATTATGTTTATGCGATGCAATGAAATGAACATGATAAAGATTGCTAGACACTGGAAATATGATGGATGCAAAATGTAATGCAGTATGTGGCATGATATATTATGAATATTAGATACCTTCGAGGGTATAGGGTTATCACTGGTTGTTTACATTATTTTCTGTTGGGGATAACGTTATCTGTGATAACCCTTGGTGCCACATTGGTTTGAGGTCGATGGTTTACCATGTTCCTTGATACTCTCTGTGGGGAAGATTTTCTATTAGCTAATGCCGTTGGACATTTAGGAACTCGACGTTGGGGTTGTCATCAACACTCTTTGCCTTCAGATAAGCTTTCTGACTTCCTTCTTCGCTGGGGATATTCTTTTTGTGAAGAGTTACCCTATTGAAGATTCACAATGCCTATCCTAATGATAGCTCCCACCGGTTTACATCATCAGACCTTTCCCGATGCTACATTAGAGTTATCGCTAATGGTTTGAATTATCATTCAGTTGATGCCTACGTTCCGGTGAATGCCTACCCGATTGATAGTTTACACCGGTCTATTGACCTTGACTCGATTCTGACTCGAACGGTAGTTTGCAGGGACCTTCTCAGTGCCTACTCGAACGATAGTTTGCAACGGTCGGTTGAATCACCAATCCTTCTCCATGATACCTCTGGGGATTTGTATAATAGATTCCATCATCTGTCCTCTGTGGGGATAAACTTATATGCTGTTTCCATCACCGGCTGATTCCTAATGCTTCACTGGAGTGATCGCCAATGGCTGATAGTGTCATTCAATCTGACCTTCGTTGAAGTAACCTCCAACAGCTTTATCACCGGATCGTTCCTGATGCTTCGTTGGAGTTATCGCCAACGGCTGCACTGTCAAACCCTCTGACCTTCACTGAAGTAGCCTTCAATGGTTTTCTTCACCACTAGATCGTTCTCGATGCTTCATTGGAGTTTTCGCCAACGGCTGATAGTGTCATTCAATCTAACCTTCGTTGAAGTAACCTCCAACGACTTTATCACCGGATTGTTCCTGATACTTCACTGGAGTTGTCGCCAACAGCTGCACTGTTAAACCCTCTGACCTTCACTGAAGTAGCCTTTAATGGTTTTCTTCACCACCAGATCGTTCCCGATGCTTCGCTGGAGTCGTCACCAACGGTTGATAGTGTCAGACCCTCTGACCTTTGCTGAAGTAGCCTTCAACGGCTGATACCACCAGACCGTTCTCGATGCTTCACTGGAGTCGTTGTCAACGGCTGATTGTGTCAGACCCTCTGACCTTCGCTGAAGTATCCTTCAATGGCTGATACCACTGGACTGTTCTCGATGCTTCGCTAGAGTCGTCGCCAAAGGCTGATAGTGTCAGACCCTCTGACCTTCGCTGAAGTAGCCTTTAACGGCTGATACCACCGAACCGTTCCCGATGCTTTGCTGGAGATGTCGCCAATATCTTATAGTGTTAAACATAATCGATCTCGACATGGGGGGTACTCTTCCTGACCAATCGCACCTTTGGATCAATCTGGATGGCTTGACACAATCAAAACTTGCCGGTATACCGTCGGACCTTCCCGATGATCTGACAGAGGCCGTTTTCAGTAGTTTTTCGTAGTTTTTCTATAGTTTTCATCATTGGCCCCTGAATATCACTTCATGGTCTTAACCAATGGCTTACATGAAGTTCTGTCCTTTTTTCAGAAACTCGCTGCTTATACGCAGGATTTCAGGCCAATCCGCTCAATCGCGTAGCAGTTTTTTCATGGATTTGACTTTTTATCTTCTGTAAACTCAATTTCCACTCAAACTGGACAAAACCCAAGGGGGTGGGGCCCACCTTAGGGAGCCATAGGTAGAGGTGTGGCTGCTCCTTTCTGCGAGTTTAACTTGGGCAGCCATGGCTTCTCAGATTCATTTTCAAACTTTAATCCTAAAGGAAATTCGATTTTCTTCTTCAGATCTACGAAGTTCGGGTAGCTTTTTTTAGATTCCGTCACTTTGCAAACGTTTTACACATCTCTGGTAACATTTACATCTTTTCTTTTCCAGTTTTGACTGTTAGAATGTTATAAACCACATAGTATGCTTTTGAACACAATGTATTAAATAGATGTACCTATATGACTTGATAAAAATTTACAGACTTAGTAAATATGCATATTTTACCTTGCTGAACGTTTTGATGTAAAAAAATTTGAATTCTGAGACAATCAATTGACACCCTTTTTGATTAGTTTACTCATCCTTTTTGAGGCAAAGTGAGCCTATATTTTCAACCAAAAATGTCCATGATAATTTAGCTGCCATGGGGAGTTTACTTTTGATTTTTTTCATAAATATGAACTATTTCTATTTTTGGGTAGGTGTGCTACTTAATGGCCACCTAGTTATGTCTGTGTGCATGCGGACAGTCCATTTTACAAAGGAGACTCTGGCAAAAAATTTCAAAAAACTTGAGCATTTACTAAATATGCAATTTTGACTCTATTGGGGATTTTTTGTTAACTCAGGCATGTTTTAGAGCTTGAAAATACATAAAGTAATGATTTAATTAAATAAGCCACAGGTTTAAGGCTTACCTCACCCTTTCTGAGGTGATTTGGAGACTTTGTCCAGGTTATAGAGCCAGATAGACCTGGTAGTGCTAGCAGGGTCACTTCAGGAGTGAGGCAGAGGAGAGTTTCTGATGTTCCTCAGCCACGTCCGGCCCGGCTACCTCGCCGGTTGGCTGAGTCTGTAATTCGTCCCATCCGGGCTGAGCCACCGGTTGATGTGGACGATGAGGATGTCCCATTTATTGATCCTGCCCTAGCTCAGACTCCATGTGGGGAGCTTCTAGCCATTGTGGTGCCACTTCAGGAGCTCTTGGGAGATTTGAGGAGCCATCCATCGAGATACCTTCATGCCAATGAGGTGACTGAAGTTTTTCTTCTGGATTCTCTTACTTTCTTTTGCCATTTTCAAGGCACAGGTTTGATCTGGATTGGCTATTTGATGCAGGTTCTCAGCTTTACACAGCCCAGGAGGAACTGGTTCAATGTTCATTCCTTGTACCATACTCTGCATCTGGAGTATCGGGCCATTGTCGACACCTGGGGGTTTCAGGAGTTCTTTTCTATCCCTCCTCGCCGTTGCCCTTGGGGTTATCTGAGGGCTTTGTCTGAGCCCTCATTCCACCAGACCCAAAGTCTCTTCATTTATTGGATTGTGAGGTGATGATGACGCCTATGGACTGGAGGTTCATCACTAGGATAGAGTTTGCAGGTGAGCCAGTGCCAGTTGTGGCTGACATTTCACCCACTGCCGTTCGGTCCCTCTTGGGAGTTCCTGTTACAGCCATCAAGGGTCGGACGGTCCATTCTAGTCCCTTGAGCGTAGATGCCCAAAGTGGGGCTTTGAGTGAGCCTTTGCCTGATGATCAGAGGGTTAGAGATCGCATCCTGCGGCGACTACTTTTAGTGATCATCAGGGGTTATTTCCTTGCAGACAACTCCTTAACAGTGTCCTTTGCCCTGGTTAGTGCTACTCGCTACGTGGAGCACCTCAGTGATTTTGATTAGGGTACCTACACCTTTGCCTATTTCCTCCGAGGGATGCGCATGCGCTCAGAGGGCGTGACGGAGGCTTGGCTAGGTTTTTACCCATTTCTACTGGTGAGTACATTTCTCTTGTACCTTTTTGATTTCCTCGTTTGTGTTTGTCAGTCTTTATCACTGAGGACTTTTGATATTTGCATGGCCAGTTTTAGGCATATTAGAGGCTCCTTTGCCTACGCCCAGCCACTACTCTGAGCTTGGAGACTTATCCTAAGGGACGGCATTGACATCATTCCACGTTGACAGAGGTCCCTGTAGCCGAGGGATTCACCCACTCCCGCCTGAAGCTAGAGCTATTGAGGGCCGAGTCGATCTCGTGGGTCCCGTATACCTCAGACTTTTTGACAGTTGGGTTTGAGGATGGCTTTTCCACTGGCCGGGAGTTTGTATTGTCTACTCGTCGAGTTCTATTTTTAACAGAGGGAGGTTGGGAGCTCTATTTAGAAGAGCGTGCTATTTAGAGCATCACGTGAGATATCCGCATTCCCTTTGTTCCTCCTACTTGGCATCATTGGCCATTAGCTCAGCCACTTACAGACATTCCACTGGTGGGCGTAAATGGCTTTACCCTGTTAGAGGGTCCTTACAGCCAGGAGGCATTTCACAGCTGGTGGAGTCTTCGTACCATTGGGGCTCAGACTCGTGCTACCCAATTTATGGCATACATGGTGCCAGGGTATATGATGATGACAGACTGGATAGCTTTCCTTCGAGATTCGACTCATCTGGACCAGATTACAGGACACACCCAACAGTTAGAGAGGGCTCATTTGTTCATCAGGCACCTTCGCCGGAATCCATCCAAGGCAGATTCTTTGATCCTACCAGCTCTGGAGTTGGCCCTTCCACAGGTCCATTTTTTAGCAGCTTTATAGGTGCTGATCCTCCCTTGTATCCACCGAACATTCCCACTGGTCGAGATCTTGTGACTCAAGAGGAGCTGAAGCAGGTTAATAGCCTAGAGACAAATATTCTAGTCCTCTTCGGATAGCTTTTCTCGCTATATTTTTTGATAGGCCTCTGTTAGATATTAGGCGAATGTACCCCATTTCTCGCTATATCTTTTGATAGGCCTCTGTTAGTAGTTGGGCGGCTGTGCCCCATTTCCCTGTACTTTTTATTTTGTATTTTATGAGCATACAAAGATGATGCTTGCAGTAGATAGTTTATTCTAGATATGCATGATATTTTCTATCTATTATATCACTTTTATCATTTTTATTATGCATATATTATATCATGGATATGCATTTAGACAGGTGAGTTTAGATTTGACTCTTGGAAGGTCTTATGATACGGTGATACAGATGTCGTCATCCACCGTCAGCCGTATTGAGCATTCGACGCCATCTTCGGTGGCATCTTCGTTGCGGTCATGGTATGACAGTCTGCCTCTCACAGCCAGAGGGACAGTAAAGCAGATGCTAGGGCATTCTCTAGCCCTTCTAGCTTTCTAGGTTTTGCATGGATTTGTGGATGGCATCTTATCATGCTGGATACCTGAGCAGTAGGTTTTCTATTTTGGCTTTCATGAGTTGACTCCTACCTTAGAGGAGTATGAGCGCCTTACAAGTTTGGCACTGGATCTGCCTTGTGCCTGGACAGCCATCAATGATATGAGGAGACCATTTATGACTATGTCGGGTCTGAGACGCAGAGTTGTCATTGAGGAGATCATTGCAGGACATGTGATCTCTATTGACTTTCTAATTGATCACTTTGGCCAGCTAGACAACTATGAGGGACATTCGGGAGATTTCATTATTCCTGCAGATGAGTGGCAGTTTGCCCGTGTAGACGTCTTGCTGATGTGTGTCACGGCTTATGTATACATGCCACTATATTTGGACCATTTGGATATCAGTTTGATGGTCATGGTCCGTGCCCTCAGACAGGGTTGCACTATTCTGCTGATGATATTGGTCGAGACCTTGAGGTTGGCTACATTTTGTAGCACCCATCCCCAGAGGTTTTTTAGAGGTAGCTCTGTTCTGCTGTATGTCTGGCTCGTGACGCATTTGAGTTCGATCGGCACCTTCAAACACCATGGGTACTGCTTTACCCATAAGATAGCCATGTCTTACTTCTTCCAGCCAGTGGAGTGTTCAGATGCAGCAACATGGTCGACCTTTTTATCAGATATTGAGCATCCCTTTTCGATCTTACCATGCTCAGGGCATGTCTCCCCTTATAGCTTCATCACTCATGCAGTCGGCATGGATTATTTGCCCCTAGCGGGTTTGAGAGGGGTGACCACTTACCTGAAAGTAGTATGAATACAAGTCAATCATGTATGATGATAAAGCATATACTTTGGAGATGATCTTATTTATTAATTAATAAAAGTATTCACTTATTAAAGGCATTTAATTATCTACATAATGCTATTTTTTATAATATATAAATAACATATAGTTGTAAGCAATGTTTTTAGAATCATGATGTTGATTATGCTAATGAGATCAAAATTATTAGAAAGCTTAAAACTAAAATAGTTCCTAGTCGTTGGGTTACTAAAAAGGGGATTAGTAAATCTGGATAGATTGGTACATATGTTGCTTGCTCATTAGATGAGGATGGTTGATCTCATGATCATTTGTGTGGAGACACTAAAGCAAGTATGTAGGTGCTTATTGGAGAATAAGTTCACTGAATGTGACTCACTATGGAATACCTAATGGAGTTTTACTTGTCTATCAATAGGAATTCCTAATGTGATAGTAGTACAAGTGACCCTTGATGTAATACCCGAGAATTTTTGAATATTATAAATGAATATTTATTTGAATATAAATATTTATGTATTATGTGATGAGTTAACTCAATTATATTAAAATGAATAATTATGATAATTGAGAAATCGTGGAGTTTATGATAAGCTCAATAAATGCCTTGTGTGGCACAGTAATGAGAATTACGATGATTTAATTAATTAAAGAAATAATTAATGAGTGGATGATTAATCAATAATATATTGTTAATTAAAGATTACTAAGAGTAATGACATATTAATGAATAAATATTTGATTAATACTAGAAGATAAATGTTTGTTCAAGTATATGTTAAAGTGTAAAGTATCACTACAACTATATTATATAAAGTCATGTAGTGTGACACTTTAGTAAGAATATGCAATATAGGAACTATATTGTAAGAGTAAAAAAATTGCTTATGTGACCATGTGGTAGCTATAGTACTTTAATGAATACTATATGGTATATTAAATTAAAGTATGTAATAACAATAATTATTTCAATAAGTTATATAATTGGAATAATAAGGTTTGTACTAATGTATTATGCCACTAATTCATAATTTGACATTATGAAAATGTACACGAATTCTATATCAATGTGTATACTTGTACCTCAATTTGCTACCATGTAATGTTGTTGTGACATTTCAAGTCCATGTATACCCTTAAGTGAATATAAGCTAAGGTGTGCATATATGTACTAAGTATATAGTATATAATATTTCATCCCTAATTTGCAAATGCTGAGATATAATAGCTTGTCCCATTTTGAGTATCCATTTCTTCTTCATTTCTCATTCACGTGTTTTACCCAATGGCTTAGTCTATCATCTTGCTTCTCAATTTCCTCAATCTAGCTACTAATGATGGCCATGATGAAGAAGGGTGTGGGTGATGGGAGTGGTTGGGAACTATTGCACCAACTCTTGAATATCCCATGAACTCTCCTTCCATCTCTTGGTTACAATCCTTGGACAAAGCTTTGGCATGGATATTCAAAATTCTATAAATTAAGCATCTATCTTCTCATTTCATTTTGCTAGATTAATTGTTAAGTGTTATAGAGAGAGTAAGAATATTGCTTAGGGAGAATTCTGAAATTGGAGAGCAAGTCTTGTGCAAATTAGAACTCAAGAGGTATAATCTCTAAACCCATTTGAAGTTCAATTCATAGAAATTAGTATGACTCAGTTGGAATTGGTTGTGTGAAATGATGTTAGCATGTTAGTTGAGTTAGTATGCATGTTAAAAACATAATGTAGTTGATTAAATGCATGTTTCATAAAGTGTATTGGGTGTGGCTTGAAGCTCTGCTTTAGCAGAAGACTTCCTGGTCTGGAAAATGAGTCGCGCGGCCGCGCGTCTCCCTAGTACAAATGGGGTCGCGCCCCTCTGCAGATTCTGTTGATGGCTTTGTTAGGCTATCTGATTTATCTGATTTAACTTCATTCTATACAATTTTACTTAACATTCTAATGGGTTGTTGTTTGTTTGTCTTGTGTTTGTGATTGTAGGATGGCAGATATGGGACTACCTAGTAGAGTGGCCGAGGAGGAGCCCAGAGATATATATGTAGTATACGAGGCACCTTTAGAGGCTGTGCCAGTGCAGGCTGTTGCACCATCCGAGTCTGACGGCGAGGATGAGATTGAGGTGGAGTTCGACCCCGAGGAGGAGCCTATGGGGGACGAGCCTGTCGAGGACGAGCCTACCGAGGAGGAGCCCATGGAGGACTCCTACTAGCCTAACTCGGAGGAGCATATGCTGGGAGAGTACGAGGAGCGTATTCTTGAGTTAGACTGTCGAGTACAGGAGCTGGAGGTCGAGGCCCAGGAGGGAGAGTCTAAGTTCCAGAAACTGAGGGACGAGGACCACCAGAGGAAGTTAGACATGCAGGAGTTAGAGGTGGAGATTTCCTATTGTAGAGAGGCAGGGATCCAGATGGGAACCTTATTCCACAGGTCGGTATCCAGAAATATAGATCTGGCAGGAAAGCTGAAAGAGGTAGAACAGAAGGAAATGTGTGAGAATACTGAGAAAGAGGCACTCCGTACTCAGCTAGAGTTGGAGGTGATGGATAGGATACACTTCGAGGAGAAGTGGGAGGCGCCAATGAGAGAGCTGACGACCTAGAGGATGAGGTCAGATGCAAGAAGAGGAAGATGAACAAGATGGGGTATGTGTTTCGTTCGGCTTTTGAGAGGGTGATTGATGGTGTGTACCACTACCCAGCGGAGCAGGGACAGACCCTACATACTATGAGTCGAGAGTTGGTTGCGTATATAGCTAAGATCAAGTACAAGAGTGCTGTGGAGCGTGGGATGATAGGATGAGACCCTTAGTCAGTCTAGTTGTAGTATTTACTTTATGTGATGTATATACTATATTGTAATCCCAACTTTTTGTGTAAAGTGTGGGATAGTGATGTAAACCCCGAGTAAGCTTTTGTTAGAGGGGTAGTATGGTAGTGTGTTAGTATTCCCCGTCTTTTGTGATATTAGGGGATATGTGATAACATTTATAGAAAAATATGCTAGGATAATCATGTAATGAAACGATTTAGCATATGAATATAAATGAAGCTTATTTCAGAAATGTGTTATAAATTTTTTATGCCTTTAATATTAAAAGAAACACTTTAGTAATATAACTGAGTAATAATAAAATGAAAATTTGTGATACAGATAATTCAGCCCAGACGTAGATTGACTGCACCTGATGAGTCAGTGAACAATGAGAGGGAACAAGTAGACCCGATCCAGAAGCTAGTACATCTGTTAGGAGAGGCCCTTAGGGGGAGGAACAATGAACCCGTTCGCCCCAATCCTCAAGGAGTACCAGTCACAAACTTTAAGGACTTTAGGAGCGTAGGACCCCCAGAGTTCGAGGGTACTACCGACCCAATCATTGCCCAGACATGGGTTAAGGGTATCGAGAACGCCTTCATTATCGCTCGTGTGGGTGAAGACCAAAAGACTATATTCACTACATATATGATGAGAGGCGAAGCCAACTACTAGTGGAAGGCTAATTAACAAAAAAAATGGAGAAGGGATAATAACTTGGGATAGATTCAATACTCTGTTTTTCGAGAACTACTTCCCGAAAAGAATGAAGAATAGGATGGAGGTGAAGTTCTTAGAACTGAAGCAAGGTGATATGACGGTGGCGCAGTACGCGGCTAAGTTCAATGAACTAACGCGATTTACGGAACACCAAGTTGGAGATGAGGAAAGGAAGGCGAGACGATTTGAACAAGGGCTAAAGTCGTGGCTGTTCAAAAAGGTATCAGTTCTTCAAATTGATTCCTTTGAGACATTGCTGGAGAAGGCGATCATTGCAGAAGGTGACAGTGAGACCTTAAGTCTGTACAACAAAGAGAAGAAAGGAAAGAATGCTGGAGAAGAGAACCGTATTGGAGGAAGCAGTAGTGGAGGAAGCAACTTGGGTAAAAGAAAGTGGGAGAACAATAACAACAACAACAACAAAAATAACAACAATTAATCGGGGAATTTTCGTGGAGGTTTTAATAAGAGGGCTGAAGGATGCCCTAAATATGGGAAGAACCATCAAGGTGAGTGCTGGAAGGGACGTGGCACTTGCTACAACTGCGGACATGAAGAGCACATTTCACCCTACTGCCCGAAACAGAAAAAGATACAAGGATGCTTTGCATGTGGCTCGACGGAGCACCGAATTAAGGACTGCCCAAAGAAGGGAAGTAGCGGAGGTAGCCAACAAAGGGGAAATAAACTGATGATCGGCGGACCGACACAATCCAATGACCCAACCGCTAGAACCTTTAACATGACCGTCCAGGACGCAGTGGCTGCGAAAGACGTGGTGTCAGGTATAATCCTAATCAATGATATAAATGCTTATGTATTATTTGATTCGGGTGCCACCTGTTCTTTTGTATCTGAAGAATTTGCTAATAGACTTAACACACCCCGAGAACGATTAGAAAATCCCTTGAACATAGAAGTTACGAATATGGAAGTAATTCCTGTAGAATACGTTTATCAAAATTATCGCACAAATATTAGAGAACATGAATTGAGCGTAGACTTGATTCCTATTAGATTGGGAGAATTTGACGTAATACTGGGAATGGATTGGTTGTATAACCATGCAGCTATAATTGACTGTCAGAACAAATGTGTGAACCTTCAGACTCCGAGTAAGTCTAAGGTAGTGTTTTATGGTAGCTCATTGCTTAAGCAATCGTGTTGCGTTATGATGATGCAGGCCAAGAAATTGTTAAGAAAAGGATGTGTAGGTTATTTAGCTTACATCGTAGATACTCAGAAAAAGGGAGTAGAAATTAAGGTTATATCCGTAGTGAATGAATTTCAAGATGTATTTTCGGACGATCTGCCTGGTCTTCCGCCAGACAGAGAAATTAAATTCGTAATAGACTTAGCACCGGGAACGGCACCGATTTTGAAAGCTCCATATCGTATGGCGCCAATAGAAATGAAGGAATTGATGATACAACTACAAGAGTTATTAGATAAGGGTTACATTCAACCGAGTGTGTCTCCTTGGGGAGCACCAGTTTTATTCGTTAAGAAAAAGGACGGATCGATGAGGCTCTATATCGATTATCGAGAATTGAACAGAGTAACAATCAAGAACAGATATCCGCTACCAAGGATAGACGACCTATTTGATCAACTAAAGGGAGTGAAGTATTTCTCAAAGATAGACTTATGGACAAGATATCACCAACTGAAGGTACGGGATGAAGACATACCAAAGACTGCGTTTCGAACCCGTTATGGACATTACGAGTTTTTGGTAATGTTATTTGGATTGACTAATGCTCGGATAACATTTATGGACTTGATGAACCGAGTTTTCAAGCCATACTTGGATAAATTTGTGGCAGTTTTTATCGACGACATTATGATCTACTCGAAGACAGAGGAAGAACACGCCAAACATCTGAAAATTATTTTAGAGGCACTAAGGAAAGAGAAGATGTATGCAAAATTTTCTAAGTGTGAATTTTGGATGGAGAAGGTTCAATTCTTAGGTCACGTGGTGGATAAGAATGGAATCCCAGTAGACCCTGCGAAGGTCGAGGCAGTAAGTAATTGGGCGCAACCGAGAACACCAACAGAGGTGAGATGTTTTTTAGGGTTAGCTGGGTATTATCGAAGATTTATTCAAGATTTTTCTAAGATAGCAACCCCGTTGACCAATCTGACGAGGAAGACGGTGAAATTTGCATGGACCGACAAGTGTGAAGAGAGTTTTCAAGAGTTGAAGAAGAGATTGAGCGAAGCGCCTGTGTTGTCACTACTAGATGATGCGAGAAATTTTGTGGTGTATAGTGACGCATCGCACAAGGGACTTGGTTGTGCGCTCATACAACACGACAAAGTCATTGCGTATGCATCACAACAATTGAAGGATTACGAAAAAGGATACCCTATTCACGACTTAGAGTTAGCGGCAGTAGTTTTTGCGTTGAAGATTTGGAGATATTATTTGTACTGAGAAAAATGTGAGATATACACGGACGACAAGAGTCTGAAATATATCTTCACACAGAAGGAGTTGAATATGCGTCAGAGGAGGTGGTTAGAATTGATCAAGGATTATGATTGCGATATTCTTTATCACCTGGGTAAGGCAAACGTGGTTGCCGACGCTCTGAGCAGAAAAGGAAAGGAGAAACTGTTTCATTTGACGACTCAAGAAGAATTGGTAAGAGAAATGGAAAGATTAGAGATAGAGGTAAGAGGACCGGAAAGGTCGGAAGAGAAGTTGTTCGTAATGGAAGCTCGTCCAACCTTGTTGGATAGAGTAAAGGAATCACAAGAGAAAGATGAAGAGTGCGAGAAAATCAGAAAGAGGATTGCAAAAAATGAAGAAGAAAGATTCCGAATGGATAAAGACGGCATTTTAAGATTTAAAGAAAGAGTGTGGGTACCAGCGGTAACGAGTTGAGGGAAGAAATTTTGCACGAGGCACACAATACGACGTATTCCGTTCATCTGGGAGGTATGAAGATGTACTGATATTTGAGGCAACATTTTTGGCGGCCCAATTTAAAACGGGAAGTCACAGAGTGCGTTAGTAGATGTTTGACTTGCCAACGCGTTAAAGCAGAGCACCAGCGGCCGAGTGGGTTACAACAACCATTGGAAATACCGGAGTGGGAATGGGAGAATATTACGATGGACTTCGTGGTAGGACTTCCAGTCACACAGAAAGGTTATGATGCCATTTGGGTTATCGTGGATCGACTAACAAAGACCGCACATTTTCTACCGATCAAGATCCGCTATAGTATGAATCAGCTAGCAAGTTTGTACGTAAAGGTGATTGTTTCACGACATGGAGTGCCGGTGTCAATTGTCTCTAATCGAGATTCGCGCTTCACGTCAAATTTTTGGAAAAGCTTGCAAGAGAGAATGGGAACACAGTTGAGGTTGAGTACCGCTTATCATCCTCAAACAGACGGACTGAGTGAACGAACTATACAAACGCTAGAGGACATGCTTAGGACTTGCGTGATGGACTTCAAGGGAAATTGAGACGACCATATACCCTTAGTAGAATTTGCATATAACAATAGTTATCATGTGAGTATCGGCATGCCACCGTACGAAGCACTTTACGGGAGAAAATGCAGAACGCCATTATATTGGAACGAAGTCGGAGAACGACGAATACTCAGACCAGAATTAGTTCAACAAACCGCAAACGTGGTGATAGTGATAAGAGCCAGACTAGTAGCAGCTCAAGATCGTCAGAAAAAGTACGCAGATTTGCATCGGTAGGACCGAGACTTTAAAGTCGGCAGTTTCGTATTCTTGAAGGTATCTCCATGGAAGGGAAAGATCCGTTTCTGCAAAAAAGGAAAGTTGAGTCTAAGATTCATAGGACCGTTTGAGATACTGAAGCGAGTGGTCGAAGTGGCATACAAAGTTGCAATACTACCCGAGTTGGAGCACATCCACAATGTGTTCCATATTTTCGTGTTGTGATCGTACAAGGCCGACTACAAGCACGTGATTTCTTATGAGCCCATTTAAGTGGAGAAGAACTTGGCGTATGAAGAAATTCCTGTCCAGATATTAGATAGGAAAGAGCAAACCTTAAGAAATAAAGTTATTTTATCTGTAAAAGTACTTTGGCATAACCACGATGTCGAGGAGGCAACATAGGAGTTAGAAGATAGGATGATGAGGGACTATCCCCATCTATTTGTGTAACCTTGTAGCAATTCCGGGACGGAATTTTTATAAGGGGGGGGGGGAGGATGTAATACCCTAGAATTTTCGAATATTATAAATGAATATTTATTTGAATATAAATATTTATGTGTTATGAGATGAGTTAACTCAATTATATTAAAATGAATAATTATGATAATTGAGAAATCGTGGAGTTTATGATAAGCTCAATAAATGCTTTGTGTGGCATAATGATGAGAATTACGATGATTTAATTAATTAAAGAAATAATTAATGAGTGGATGATTAATCAATAATATATTGTTAATTAAAGATTACTAAATGTAATGACATATTAATGAATAAATATTTGATTAATACTATAAGATAAATGTTTGTTCAAGTATGTGTTAAAGTGTAAAGTATCACTACAACTATATTATATAAAGTCATGTAGTGTGACACTTTAGTAAGAATATGCAATATAAGAACTATATTGTAAGCGTAATAAAATTGTTTATGTGACCATGTGGTAGCTATAGTACTTTAATGAATACTATATGGTATATTAAATTAAAGTATGTAATAACAATAATTATTTCAATAAGTTATATAATTGGAATAATAAGGTTTGTACTAATGTATTATGCCACTAATTCATAATTTGACATTATTAAAATGGACACGAATTCTATATCAATGTGTATACTTGTACCTCAATTTGCTACCATGTAATGTTGTTGTGACATTTCAAGTCCATGTATACCCTTAAGTGAATATAAGCTAAGGTGTGCATATATGTACTAAGTATATAGTATATAATATTTCATCCCTAATTTGCAAATGCTGAGATATAATAGCTTGTCCCATTTTGAGTATCCATTTCTCCTTCATTTCTCATTCACGTGTTTTACCCAATGGCCTAGTCTACCATCTTGCTTCTCAATTTCCTCAATCTAGCTACAAATGATGGCCATGATGAAGAAGGGTGTGGGTGATGGGAGTGGTTGGGAACTATTGCACCAACTCTTGAATATCCCATGAACTCTCCTTCCGTCTCTTGGTTACAATCCTTGGACAAAGATTTGGCATGGATATTCAAAATTCTATAAATTAAGCATCTATCTTCTCATTTCATTTTGCTAGATTAATTGTTAAGTGTTATAGAGAGAGTAAGAATATTGCTTAGGGAGAATTCTGAAATTGGAGAGCAAGTCTTGTGCAAATTAGAACTCAAGAGGTATACTCTCTAAACCCATTTGAAGTTCAATTCATAGAAATTAGCATGACTCAGTTGGAATTGGTTGTGTGAAATGATGTTAACATGTTAGTTGAGTTAGTATGCATGTTAGAAACATAATGTAGTTAATTAAATGAATGTTTCATAAAGTGTATTGGGTGTGGCTTGAAGCTCTGCTTTAGCAGAAGACTTCCTGGTCTGGAAAATGAGTCGCGCGGCCGCGCGTCTCCCTAGTACAAATGGGGTCGCGCCCCTCTGTAGATTCTGTTGATGGCTTTGTTAGGCTATCTGATTTATAAAGCATGCTAATGTAACGTAGTTAGGCCTATTTTAGTCACTGACTTGTTAGTGTATGTGGCCTTTCATGAAAACACTTACCAAAGCTTGAGTATTTCAAAAGGAGCTTAAAGTTATGAAAAGAGAAACTTTGATATGTTAGCCTTATATTGATGTTCTGACTTGTGATACATGCTAGTATAGTTTAGAAATGCATGAGAGACATTAACTTATGTACACAGGTTCCGTAATGTAATATGAACATGTGAACCTCACTAGTACACATTCCTAACGAAAATGGAAGTTTTGAACACAAACCTTGACATGCTATGCCATGTTAATATTCTAATTTTTACGAGCGTAGTAGTATGGTTTAGAAATGCATGAACAACCCATTAACTTGTGTTTATATGATTCGTAATGAAGCGTGAGCATGTTGAACTCATTAGTGAACGTTACTAGCAACAACATAAGCTTTAAATGTGGAGTTTGACCTGCTATATTAGGAGTCTAAATTCTGATATTTTTGACATGTTTGAATGTGCTTTTAAGGCACGTTGACTTGTGTATATGGATTTCATAATATAGCATGAACATAGACTCTACTAACGAAAGTATAAGCTTTGCACGTGAGCATTGACATGTTACATTGAGGTTTAAATTCTGAAATTTATGGACGTGTTTGATAAAACTATTAACCTCATTAACGTCATACATATATATACCATGATTAGGTGTCGTGAAACCAAGTTTAGCGTAAACGAAGCATGCTTTCGAACTAATAACAATGATAGTTACATGTATGCAATATGAATATTCATGAGTATGCCTAATACAAGTTATATGAATACGTTATGTGTTTAAAAAGCAAGTATGTTAGACTTTGTGATTTTCATGACCTTGAATGACCGTAAGTTGTCAAAAGTGTTAACTTAGAACCATATCATAAAAGAGAGAACTTAGATGGACTTGGGAAGCATGAAGGCATCCTTTAATATGCATACATGTTATGTGATATCATATGTTGATACTTGAATCTGATTTTTTTTACGGTTAACTTATAACAATGCCATAAAAAATATAATTGGTATTGATTATGGTCTTATGTGATAATAATGATATGAGGGTGTGTTTAACTCAAAAAGAGGAACGTTAAGGATAAAAGTATAGTAGTCGAGACTTGTCATGGTATGACGGAATAGTAAGGTTAAAGACTTAGCTTATATATAGATTGTATATATAATATAAGATATGATGTTATAATATATGACTAATGGATATCATATATATAACTATATTACGATAGGGATTCGAAAGTGTTGAATTACTTTTCGTGGATAAACTACGCATAAGGCAAGTTCTCTAACTTACACTCTTTTAAAGTGCAAGTATCCTAAACCCTTGCATTACTTTATTCAACGGATATCGTAAGCGAGTACTTGAACTCTATTCTTATTGAATTCATATTAAGTTATTGTTGTGCAAGTGAGTTATTCAAATTATGACTTGTTGCGTCATAGTTACGATAAAGTCGATTATATTCTTCAAACTTTAAATGTCAAGTATTGAATTTATAAAAGAGTGGTCTATGCCATTTGATTCGGCTATACTTATACCATGATTAGAAAGCTATCTAAACCAATTGATTGGTGCGGAGTCTTATATAAATTGAGATGAAGAACCTTCTTTGAAGGGAAATTATATATTGTCGGGAGATCGACGTGCGCATTTTAGTACGATTGAACGATATGCATACCGTAGGGTACTTTAGGCTGATCACCTATTGTACTTGTTTGATTGGGTTTTCAGTTTAATACTGTTAATTTTAGTAGAAGTTCATAGTCCTTAGTGACTGCTCAGTTTTCAGTTATCTTGAAATCTTATACTGATTTAGCATTGAATCATATTGATATTATTCTGTCCTTAGCGACTGTTATTGAGAACTGTTGATATTCTTGTTATCTTTGAACTATCATATTCTGTTATACCCTTTTGAGATTTGAGAACTATATTACTCACCCTTGTTGTTATATTACTTGCTGAGCAAACTTGTTGCTCATTCTTTCTTTTCCCTAAAATATTTCAGTTAAGGCCAGTGCGAACCCTCGGGCACCGACAAGGGCAAGGGGAAGGCTAATGAGTAGCTTTATTTATATAGAACCTTACGACTGTAATAAGAACTTATTCTATTATATACTAGTTAAGGTTTTGTATGCTTAAGTTATGTCTAAGCTATGTAATCACTGTTTAAGTTTCGAGACCTTGTGACATGAATAAATTATATTAATTAAATGTAATCTATTCGATAATAGTTGTGTATTATTCCGCTGTGCGATGCGATATTTAGTCGTAATATTTATTGTGGTATTAGATTTTAGAACGTGACAAATCGAATTCGAGTGACCCTGTGGCGGTCCGAATTTGGGGGCGTCACACTTGAACTTGAGATCATCATAGTATCTTGTGTGTAATGAATTATACTTTGACTTATTCCTTAAGACCCTTAGGGTATATCAAAGGGTATGCTTGGGTGTAATAAATTACTTATGGAGATAATGAATGGTCAATAAAGAATCTACCACTTCTAGTAAAAGAAGAGATATGTCCTATGTGATTCGTTAAATGACAATCCAGTAGTCCTTGGCCAAGGCAGAATGAAAGTAGAAAGGAGTTTCTAATTTGCATTATTTGTAGTTGTGCATTTTCTAATCGAAATACATATAATTAAATAAAATAAGACATGCCAGTAATTCCATGTCTTATATTTAATTGGGACATTGTATGGTGGAATGATTGAATTGTACGGTAACTATTTACTCACAGGTTCTTTTATGATTAATGTTATTATCTGAAAAGTCGTTGATCGCTAAGGAGGTTTATCCCTATTGTAGAATAAATATTATTTATTTAAATAGATTATTAGTTTAATTTATTTATTTAAATAAGATTAGAATTGTTCTAATTGATTTATTCACAACCGGTTTTTTAATATGGAGAAAGTAATGGCATAATCGTAATAATGCATTATGTGTAATTAATTTAATCTATGTTGATAGAATAAATTAAATAGCTTAATATTTATTATTTAATATTTTAGAAATATTAAATATAAATTAATAAGAGGAGTCTTATTAATATTATTACAATTATTATTATTTTAATTTCTAAAGAAGTTTAGGAATTAATTTAATATTAGTACTCTCATTTATTCCTAATAAGATTAGGAAAAAAATTAATTAAAAGAGTTTAATTAATTACTCCCAATATGATTGGGAAGCCTAATTAATTAAAGGAGTTTAATTAATTAAATAAAAACCTATGTCTAATAGGATTAGAAGGGTTAACCAATATCTATATAAGAGGAGTCTTATGTTAGATATTAGTTGATGCAATTCTAATTGTTAGAGAGTACTCCTTTTCTATAGTGGATAGAAACCTAGGGTTTACCCAAACACCCTCCTTCTTGAATAATTTATTTTCCTTTGTGGATCACCTCTAGAGGCCAAACACTTGGGTGTCTAACGTTGATCAAAGGAAGGAATCTATCCCAGAAATTCAAGGAGATCACGAAGAACATAACCCCAACTTCTTATAGATAGACAGCGGCATCAGATTAATGCTAGCTCCTAAATCACATAGGGCTTTTTTGATGAACTGGTCCCCGATGGTGCAAGGAATAGTGAAGCTTCCATGGTCTTTCAGGTTAGGTGGAAGCTTATTCTATAGAATAGCACTACACTCCTCTGTAAGTGCCACTGTCTCATAGTCCCCCAGTTTCCTCTTCTTGGATAAAATGCCCTTCATGAATTTCACATAATTGGGTATTTGTTCTAGCGCTTCAGCAAATGGGATATTAATGTGAAGTTTCTTGAAAACTTCTAAGAACTTCAAAAATTATTTATCCAACTTTTGTTTCTGAAGACGTTGGGGAAATGGTAACGGTTGTACTACAGGACTAGGCTTGTTACCCATCGAAGTTGGTATTGTGGTTTCCTTCTGCGTATTCTCTTCTCCCCCAGACTTGTCACAATTTGGCTCAACACTGCTCTCCTCTACAATAACATCTGGTTGCACTATTGAAGTTTCTCCTCCAGTTTCATTCACTGTCTTGCCACTCCGAAGAGTGACTGCTTTGCATTGCTCCTTGCCCTCCCGTTTTGGGTTTACATCTGTGTCGCTTGGCAAGGTGTCTGGAGTACGACTATTTAAAGTAGTTGCCAATTGAACCATTTGGTTTTCCAAATTCTGGATAAAATCCTCTTGGCTATTGATCCTTATTTCATTCTGAGCAATGTATCTGGAGAGAAGATCTTCCAAGCTAGGCTTTCTTTGCTGAAGAGGTAGGGGTGGTAAGAGCTTGGTGGATGTTGATTCTGAGATTAAAAACTGGGAGGATTTAAATATATTGGTTTGGCGATAGAGGTTTGAGCTTGGTTACTGTTAGTGTTGCTCCACGAAAAATTTGGGTGATTTCTCAAACCAGGATGGTAGTGTGTGGAAAGATTGGTATTCTATTGCAACCCATAATCTGAGACAAACTGAAGTGACTCAGGGCTAATGGCACACTAATCAGTAGGGTGGTTCCTTGTGCACAAATCACATGGCACCGCCACAATTTGCACGGTTTGCAACCCCATAGCATCAATTTTTTTAGTAAGGGCAGTAACCTGAGCAGATAATGCAGTAACTACATCAACCTCGTACACCCCTGCTACTTTCTGTGGTACTTTCCTATCGTTAGGCCACTGATAATTGTTCGCAGCCATGGTGTCCACCAAGTCATAACCTTCATTAAAGTTCTTCGACATAAATGCCCCACTAGATGCGGCATCAATACTCGAACGAGTATAACCAGATAATCCGTTATAGAAGGTCTAAATTGGAAGCCAATCGGGCAATCCATAGTGTGGACATTTTCTCAATAAAACCTTAAATCTCTCCAACAAGTCATAAAGAGATTTAGATTCATGTTTTGTAAAAGATGTGATATCATGCCTGAGCCTTGTTGTTTTCGCAAGCGGAAAGAACTTTGCCATAAATTTCTGATCCAAGTCAGCCCAGGTTGTAATGGAGCCCAACGGAAGCGAATGCAACCAACTCTTTGCTTTATTCCGAACAGTAAATTGGAACAATCTGATCCTGATAGTATCATCGGATACTCCATTACATTTAAAAGTGTCACAGATTTCCATGAAGTTTATCAAATGATCATTCGGGTCATCATTCGGCATCCCTCCGAATGAAACATTGTTTTGTATCATTTAAATAGTACCCAGCTTTATTTCAAAGTTGTTTGCTTGAATTTCGGGTCTAAGTATGCTCACTTGAATATCTGTGATGCAGGGCATGGCATAATCCCGCAATGATTTTTGAATTTTCTCGGCCATGATAACTGGAGTTGGTATTTCCTGAGCTCTTTCTCTTCTCAGTCGTTTAAATATTCTGTCAACCTCAGGATCAAGAGGTATTATATTCCGATTCCTGCGAGGTGGCATACACAATCAAGAGTACCTGTAAAAAAGTTTAAACATATAAATTAGTTTAAATTAAGATTGTCTTGAGTTAGTATTAATATTGAAAAACAAATAATACTAATTCCCCAGCAACGGCGCACAAAACTTGTTGGTCGTTTTCACGATCAAATAAACACGCGCAAGTATACACGGTTAAACAAGTAATACAGTAATAAGTTGAGTGTCGAACCCACAGGGAGATAGTACTAACGCTATTCAAATACTAAAATTATATCAATTCATTCTTATCTAAACAAGTAGTAATGATGGTGTGTTTAAAACTATATGATTAAAACAATAAAATGTGAGAACGAGTTGTATCAAATTTGGCAAGCTAGGATTACAACTCCCCTAATGCTTTGTATAATCTCCTAACTCTCCAATTATCTAACAAATCACAAGAATGGTCAACCGAGAATACTGAGTACACATAAGCCTCTTCCGATGGTCAAATGCAAATTCCTTAGCTAAATAAATCACAATATTCCTATGGTGAAAATAATTAGACTAAGAGTCATTAAGCTTAATTCTCAATGGTTACACAAGGCCAATAGATATATTCCTATTCTATTATGCAAGATATACTCTCATTCCCTATGGAATGATCATAATAAGTGATATTATATTTAGGGTTAAGCATTAAAATCCATTTTCCAATATCAATTAATACTCATATCAATTCCTTAGCCAAACAATCAATAAATAAGCATGAAATACAATAACACATTCAAACATGATTCATTATAATAAATAGGAGAGAAATTCAATTAAACTAATCATTAGATTACATTGCAATCCTAGAAATGGAATTAGTTCATAACTATATAACTAATAAACATTATCAATGTGTTCAACATGCTCAAAATACACAAATAAATGAAAGACTTAGATAAAGAAAACTCATATTTTGAAGTTTTCTGGCTCTAACTCTTCTCTTCACCGTGTAGAATCCGAGCAATGAAGGAGGCAATGAACTTGGATGCTTTGAATGTCCAACTCTTTCTTCTACTAAGCTATCTCTCTCTCTATTCTATTCTCTGTCTAAACTAATAAGGAGGCTTGGAATGATAAGAAAGTGATAAGCAAAGTAGGTTATTTAACTCTGCTGTTTGACTGGAAACAGGAGGTGGCGCTTGGCGCCACCATTATGCCTTGTACAGGCGCTGCGGCGCCAGTTAAAGCTACCTAGTCAATAAGTCGCGTTGCGACGCCATCTTTGTGCAGGAATAGGAGCGATGTGGCTCACCAAGGGGGTGAGCTGGTAGGCATGCGGCACGGCGGCGCCACTCTTGTGCTATGTACCGGTGCTGCGGCGCTGGCACAAGGCTTTGCTGGCAGATGCAGGTGCTATGACGCCATTTTGCACAGGAAACTATGCGCTGCGACGTTGGTTGTATAAAAATTACAGTTTGCCCTTTAAAAGCTAGAAATAACCTAATAATCCCTGCAAAGCACTTTTAAGCCAAATAATAACAAACTCTATATAAAAGTAGTAATAAATAAGATGAATAAGCAACTTCTTGAGGTTTAGAGTGCTCGATTCGCGGGTATAAATTCCACTCATCAAAGGGCTGATCCCCTTAAGTATGAGAAGTAAGGTCCATATAGTCTTATGACTATTAAAGGTTTAATGTAGAGATACTTGACAACCTAGGACGTAGTTCATGGTCTTATGACCCTCAGATGTACTTTTGAACTCAAATTTTATTTTTGATTCAAATGTTGAGATTCTATTGAGTTTTATGTTCTTAATTATCATTGATAAGAAAGATTTTATTATTCAGCTGAGATTATTCATTATATATTGTCATTGTTCGTAATTATTCCAGTGACCTTTGTTTTGTTCACTCTTGCATATAATAACTTATAAATGGTTTTTATAACCACTTATTCGGATATGAACTAACTTATTTTGTGGCTTAAACACAAGTATCATTATGCTTTTCATGCATTTTTGCTTTGTTTTGTAGATTTCATGTTTTGGAACTCTCTTGGTGCATATGTGGCTAAAACGGCTGAAAGAATGCTAAAAGGGATGATGGCATGATAATGGAACGGAGTCAAGTAGCTTGATGGGAATATGATGATGCAAAAAGGCTCAAAGGATGCAAGAAGGCAGGAGGTGCCGGAGAAAGCAAATGAAGAATGCAGCAGAAGCCAGCCTTGCACCAAGAAAAACCACAGTCCAGCACAGCCGCGCCGGAATTACAAAGGCAGCACGCGAGCCCAAGCCAATTAGCAGTCCAGAGGGCAAAAGTCCGCAGAAGCGCGCGGTCGCCCCTGAACCAAAGCTTAAAGGCGCGCAGCCGCGCCAGCTCAAAACTTGACCAGCATTTGACTTTCACTTAGGCAGACGGGGCTTGGCTTTGAAGGCTTATATATTAGGACTTTTTCCCATTTTGAGAGATATAGAATATACTCCCCTTGGGAGCCCTAGCCCTAGATAGCTCTCTCTTCTTCTCTCTTTAATTTCTTGTCTAGATTAGGTTAGGAGTAGATTAATTCTAGGTTTAATTAGTTAGTTTCTAGGGTTTAATTAGAGACGAAGATTGAAGCAAGTGGATTTCATTGGAGATTCAACAAAGGAGGTTGAGCACTCAGATTTGCATTCTCTATCTTTATAATCTCTTTGCTTCCTATTTATAATCTTATGATGTGTATTCAACTTGTGGATTATAAATATTCTTCATTTATGATATCTTAAGCGTTATTTTGAAAATTCAATGGAACCTTTTGAGTAGTTTATATTGATATGCTTCCATGTTGGTCTTATTGATTGCTATGTGATTGTCTATTACGATTCGTGCCTTCATTGCTTAATTGCTTAGCTACCAATTACTGTGATAACCTATATGGACTTGAAAGACGAAATATGGGTTTAGATTTAATCGTAGTAGCGGGCAATTGTATGTCTACATGGTGTTGGATGTATGCTTTGTGCTTAGGATAGACATATACTGAAGCGCAGCTCGTAGTCAATTGAGAACTTGGACTTAAACCCTATTTATTTTTAAATCACATAGACATATAGGGGTTTAGATAATGTTGGTGTTCATGTGCATTCTATCATCTGTGGATTGTATGTGATATGGATTATGTGCATTGAAAGATGGCCTTATCTCACTTTCGTGTTCTCAGCTAACTATCTGTGACGAGAAATTTGACCTAACTGGGAGTATCTTGATTTAGATGAATCATTAGGGGAAGTTGAGATCTCATGTCTTCATTATCTGATTTTACCCTAGGTTTATTTAGTTTTAGTTTAATTACTTGTCTAGTTTTAATTCAAAAAATTTAATCGCTCGTTTAGATAAGACTGAATTGGTTATGGGCTAGTGGGTCGGTGACTTTTATTAGTTAATTCTCCGTGGAAACGATATCTGTACTTACTCTTTATTACTTGTTGATCGTGTATACTTGCACGCATATATTGATCGGTAAAACGACCAACAATAACACTGCAGCTAAAATTGAGAAAGTTGATCTCGTCCACAAGTAAGGGCAAGGGAAAAATGAACATGTGCTGAAGACTTATTTATGTTATTTGATTCAATTTATGTAATTAGACTATCTTATCTATTTTTCGCTTTTGAATGATGGTTTTAAGGTTAGATTACCTAGTATTATTTGAGAAGTTATAACCCTTTAATAGGGAAGTTTTTCATTTAAGTTTATTAAAGTTTATGTTATAATGTTATCCTTTATTGTGGATAGTTAGATGCATTATTTTGGACAGTGAACACCTAAATCCTGTGGGAATGAAGTACCTGTATTTGGGGGTGTCACAAGTTGGTATCAAAGCTTTAGGTTATGAACCTTAGGTGGAGAACCTTAGGAAGTAGCCTTATAGGAGATCGAAAACATAGTGGTGATAAAATAAGATAATAAAACACTTTATGTGCTATGTGCTAATGTGTTAGTAATCGCGAGTACCGAGTGATATTGAGTAATAACTAAAACTTAAAATTTTGTTGTCCGGATGACGATTGTTGGAGATGTTGGGTTTGTACGAAATCATGGCGCAATAAAATTGCAAAAATTAGCAGAAGCATGGTGTATCAGAGTTAAAAATTTCTATATAACCATTACCCGAATCATTCTTTATGCAAATTATTAATTTAAAATGATAAATAAGAAGTTATGGAATTTATACCCTTGTAGAACGAAGCTTCCACAGGTACAAGTTCAACTCCTTGTCCTTCGTGATCTCCTTAAATTTCCTGGTCAGATTCCTTTCTTTGATCAACATTAGCCACCCAAGTGTTTGGCCTCTAGAGGTGATCTACCAAGGAAGAGGAATTATCAAGAAGGAGGGTGGTTGGCTAAACCCTATGTTTCTATCCACTATAGAAAATGAGTACTCTCCAACAATTGGAATTGCATCAACTAATATCTATTATAAGACTTCTCTTATGTAGATATTGGTCAACCCTTCTACTCTTATTAGACATAGGGTTTCGTTTAATTAATTAAACTTCATTAATTAATTAGGCTTCCCAATATATTGGGATTAATTAATTAAACTCTTTTAATTAATTTGCCTCCTAATCTTATTAGGAATAAATGAGAGTACTAATATTAAATTAATTCCTAAACTCATTTAGAAATTAAAATAATATTAATTGTAATAATATTAATAAGAATCCTTTTATTAATTAATATTTAATATTTCTAAAATATTAAATAATACACATTAAGCTATTTAATTTATTCTATCATCATAGATTAAATTAATTACACTTAATGCATTATTATAATTATGACATTACCTTCTTAAATAATTTTTCTTTCTTTTATGGTGTGACCCTTTAGGTTCTCCATATTAAACCGTTTGTGAATAAATCAATTAGAACAATTCTAATCTTATTTAAATAAATAAATTAAACTAATAATCTATTTAAATAAATAATATTTATTCTACAATAGGGATAAGCCTCCCTAGCGATCAACGACTTTCTAGATAATATAGATTTCAACATTAATCATAAAAGAACCTGTGAGTAAATAGTTACCGTACAATTCAATCCTTCCACCATACAATGTCCCAATTGAATATAAGACATGGAATTACTGTAAAGTCTTATTTTATTTAATTATATGTATTTCGATTAAAAAATGCATAACTCCAAATAATGCAAATTAGAAACTCCTTTCTAATTTCATTCTGTCTTGGCCAAGGACTACTGGGTTGTCATTTAACGAATCATATAGGACATATCTCTTCTTTTACTAGAAGTGGTAGATTCTTTATTGATCATTCATTATCTCCATATGTAACTCATGATACACAAGCATACCCTTTGATATATCCTATGGGTCTTAAGGAATAAGTCAAAGTATAATTCATTACATACAAGATACTATGATGATCTCAAGTCCAAGGATCACTTGTACTACTATCACATTAGGAATTCCTATTGACAGGCAAGTAAAACTCCATTAGGAATTCCATAGCGAGTCACGTTCGGTGAACTTATTCTCCAATAAGCACCTACATACTTGCTTTAGTGTCTCCACACAAATGATAATGAGATCAATCATCCTCATCCAAATGAGCAAGAAACATATGTACCAATCTATCCGGATTTACTAATCCTCTTTTTAGTAATCCAGCGATTGGGAACTATTTTAGTTTTAAGCTTTCTAAGAATTTAGATCTCATTACCATGATCAACATCATGATTCTAAAAGCATTGCTTAAAACTATGGGTTATTTACATATTATAAAAATAGCATAATGTAGATAAATTAAATGTCTTTAATAAATAAATTTTTTTATTAATAAATAAATAAGATTGTTTACAAAGTATGTGCTTTATCATCATACATGATTGGCTTGTATGCGCACTACTATCAATCTCCCACCTACACTAAAGCCAATCGCCATTGTATCTCATACCCATCTTCTATAAGTGACGATCAAACTACTGTTTAGTTAAAGCTTTAGTAAATGGATTTGCAATGTTGTTTTGAGAGTTCACTATCTCTTCAGTGACTTCTTTTCTTTCAATGATTTCTTTAATCAAAGTGTCGCAACACATGTTTGGATTCAAGATGAGACTTAGGAACTATTCCTAGCTCTGCAATAAACTTTTCATCCAAAACATCAACTTGCAGCTTCACTTACAGTTATATAATTTGTCTTTGTCACTAAACCAGCAACCTTTTGCTGTTTGAAACCTTTCCAATTCACTGCACCACCTTTCAAGGTAACGACTTACCCTAAAGTGGATTTATTGTCGTCTTGGTTAGTCTGAAAACTTAAGTCTGTTTAGTCCTCTAGTTTATTCAAACCCATCATGTGTCATAATGACATACTTAGTGTCAGTTAAGAACTTTGAGATGTTTATCACTATCTTGCAATGATCTTCTCCAGAGTATGACTGATCAACATCAAGTCTCTTATATTTCATTGCATACATGATAGTAACTCATGCGATCTCTTTTTTATTGAGGACAATTATAGAGAGATACACTCCATGGCTCATCATCATGAGACACCTTTTGGAGTTTGCCATGCTAAACGCCTTTAGCATCTAATGAATATACGTTCCTTGGGTTAAGCCGAACATCCTTTTAAATCTATCTATACAGATTTATATCCTCAATGTAGGATGTTCTACCCAAATCATTCATTGAGAAATGTTTAGACAACTTTATTTTGACCAATTGTAGCATAGGAATGTCATTCCCTATCTGTAATATATCATCAACATATAACACAAGGAATGAAACAGCGCTCCCACTAACCTTCTTGTACACACATGATTCGTCCTCGTTTTTGATAAAATCAAACTCTTTGATTGTTTCATCAAAACGAATGCTCCATCTACGAGAAGCTTGCTTCAATACATAAAAGGATTGTTGTAGCTCATATACATGAGTAGCTTCAACCATTGAAACAAATTCATCTGGTTATATCATACATACATTCTCCTCGAATAATTTATATTTGAGGAAGGGCGTCTTCATGTCTATTTTGCCAGATCTAGTAATAATAAACTGCAATCGCAAGTAAAATCTAAATGGTCTTGTGTATTACTTCAAAGATCCATTTTAGATTTTATGGTCATCTACCATTTCTCTGAGTCTTAATTACTCATAGCCTATTCATAATTCAATGGATAATCATCATTCATGACGAGTACCTCATCGTCATCCTCTGTAACGAATCCATACCTTTCAAGTATCTTCAGTACTCTTCCAGATTTATGAATAGGGTGTTGTAAAGTAGGTGTCTCTACTTGGACAGGTTCATCCAATTGATTTGTAGTGGTTTATGGTTCTTGAATTTCTTTAAGATCTATTTTCCTCCCACTAGCCCCTTCAAGGGTAAACTCTTTTTTCCAAGAAGGCAGCGTGTTTCGCAACAAACACCTTTTACTCAGTAGGATTGTAGAAATAGTCTCCCAAACTTTCTTTAGGATATCCTACAAATGTGCACTTATCAGATCTTGTCCCAAACTTATCATTTTGAAACCTTTTCACATATGCTGGACATCCCCAAATCTTAACATGCTTAAAACCAGGTTTCATCCATGTCCACATCTCATATGGAGTCTTGGGGATGGATTTCGAGAGGACCTTATTTAGTAGATATGTAGCCGTTTCTAGAGCATGACCCCAGATTAAAATTGGACGATCGGTAAAACTCATTATGGAACGAACTATGTCCAATAATGTTTGATTTCTCCTTTCAGATACTCTATTTAAATGTGGTGTACCTGGTGGAGTCCATTATGAGATTATATCATTATCTTTGAGATAATTAAGAAACTCACCGCTTAATTATTCACCACCTCAATCTGATCAAAGAATCTTGATACTTTTGCCAATTTGTTTCTCTACTTCACTTCTGAACTCTTTGAACTTTTCAAATGATTTAGATTTGTATTTTATTAAATACACATATCCAAATCTTGAGTGATCATCAGTGAAAGTAATAAAATAAGAATACTTTCCCCGTGCATTCGTTGTCATAGGTCCACAAACATCTGTGTTAACCAACGCTAACAACTCTGTAACTCTTTCTCCTTTTCCACTAAAAGGAAATTTAGTCATTTTACCCATGAAACAAGATTCACAAGTTGGATATGATTTATAATCGGATAGCTCTAAGAGCCCATCCTTATGCAACTTGGATAATCTTGTTTCATTGATATGACCGAGTCTACAGTGCCACATATAGGTATAATTAACATCATCTTTTTTTCTTTTTTTAGTTTGTTCTATTTGAAGTATATTTTCATGCAAGACAAGAATATAAAGTCTATTTCGCAAATTACCAACACCATATAAAACATTGCTTTTAAAAATAGAACACTTGTTGTTCTTTATTATAATGTCAAATCCATCCATATCTAATACAAAAATAAAAATAATGTTTCTAATGATATTCGGAACAAAATAATAATTATTTAAATAAATGGACTTGCCCGTAGGCAGTGCTAAACAATAAGTGCTTGCAGCTAATACAGCAACCTTTGCTCCATTTCCCACCTCGTAGGACAACCTCATCTTTGTTCAGCTTTCTACTTCTGACCAGCCCCTGCACAGTATTACATATATGAGAACCACAGCCGGTATCCAATACCGAATTAGAATTTTAACTTTTTAAAAAATTAATTTCAATCATGAACAAACCTTGATTGGAAGTCAAAGCTTCTCCAAGCTTCTTCTCTAGCAAAAACTTCTTGCAGTTCCTCTTCCAATGATTCGACTCGTTGCAATGGAAGCACATTCCTTTGCTAGCTGGATCAGGTTTCTTTTGATCCTTCACTTTCGCCTTGCCCTTAGCCTTCTTAGATTTCTTCTTTTTAGAAGATACCTTGGGCCTCTTGTGACAACCCGAGAATTTATAAGATTTATAAGATTATAAATGATTAAATAAAGGTTAAATAATAAGACCTAGACTGAAAATAGAGTATAAATTTAAAATTTTTGTGAACAACTTATATGGTTTTGTGTATTGTTTATATATTTATTTAACATAAAAAGAGAATTAAGAATAAAGACTTATAACCTAATATATATATTAGGTATAGAAATTAAATAAATTAAGGGTTATAATATGTAAGGATGTTAGTATTTAAAATATTAACTAACACTAAGAGATTTATTTTATTATCTCAATTTATTAATTTTATTAAAGCAAGTCTAATTAGGTTAAGTAATTAAATGTGCATGAGTAAGGATTTGTATTACAATTGAGTGAATAGAAACCCTGATTAAATTATTAGCGTAGAATAGAATTAAAAGTATTGAACCTAATCTATTTTTATGGCCCAATTATTTTATTATCAAGCCCAAAGTAATAAATTTGGTGCCCAAGACTTTAACACAATAGAAGAAGAAGTTGGACATTTAGTTAGTTTAATAAAGCAATAAAAAAAAGCAAAATTGATCAATTATTGGGAGAGAGGAGTGGCCGATTATAACAAGGAAGAAAAAGAAGGAAAATGAGGGGGAATGTAAGTAATGATTACTTACTTTATTAGGTGAACAACTCCCACAAACTCACCTTATGTGTCAAGCTCTCCTTTTAACACCTCATTTCTCCAAGAGTGCAAGCAAACACCTTAGTAATGAGAGAGAGAAAACAAGATTGGTGGGAGATTTTATACATACATATGAATGTATGTATATATTTATCTAACTATTATTATTTCTACTCTTTATTTCTCTTTCATCTCATCTCACTTCCAAGCTTAGCAAACAAAACAAGGAAGAGAGAGAGAGAGAGGAGAGGGACGGTGGGAAGAGAGAGAAAGAGGGAAGATTTGATCTTTCTTCTACTCAAAATCGTCATCTACTTTGAAAGATTATGAAAGGCTAGCAAGAGATTAAGATATAAACCACATTTGATTTAAGTTATTCTTAGTTGTTTAAACCAAAATTTGGATTTATGTTCTTGAACTTCAAAACTCTAGATCTACATGATCTAGAGTGAGTTATGTGTAGATCTAACCATTTGGTTTATCAAAAGTTAGATCAAAAGCAAGAAAATGGAACTATGTTTTAAAAAGTTTGAAAATCTTAATTTTCTTAGCATAAATTATGTTTTGTTTGTGTTTGTTGAAGTTTTGATGAAATATATCATGGATCATGATAGATCCATGAGTATATGAGGTCTTAATAGGTATTATAGTTGTTTTATGATGGATTATGTTGATGAATAGGTGATGATACGGAAGATTTCTTAGAAATCACAAAAATTGGAAAAATCAGATTTTTAGAAAACGTAACATAAAATTCAAACGACCATATCTCCTATTGTATTTTGAATTTTTAAGTGTGGTCAATTTCTGGAGTTAGATATAGAAGTCTTATAATTTTTCCAAGTGAAATCACAGAAAAATTCCATGTAGATTTCTGTCTGTACAGCTTTTAGCAAAGTAAGAAAAATATGAAAACCCCAAAAAGCAATCTGTCCAGAAATTGTAAGGGCAGTTTCATCCACTTAATTTATGAAAGAAATTCCAATCTTTTCGGACATTGAAATATATTTTATAGAGTAGCTTGTGTCCAAAAATGAACTCATTCTGACTTAAATTGAGCAAGTTATGACCATTTCAATATTTGTATTTTTTCGACGAAAATCTCTACAACCGGAGTTGTATAACTCTGATGGCCACGAAATTTAAACCGGAGGCTCACGATAACTTGTGTAAGATCCCGTCAAGAGTTGGGGATTACTGGAGTTAAGCATGATGTAGCAAATTTCTTAAGAAATTAACTAGAAATGGATTTTTGGAAAATACTTAACGAAATTGAAAAATTTTTGAAAAATTATTTTTGTGTATGAAATATGTGTATATATGTTTGGCCAAACAGATAAAAAAATAATAAGATGATTTGGTTAAAAAAGGGGAATCCAGTTTGCTGGATTGGAATCTAGTTTGCTGGATTGCAATCTGGTTTGCTGGATTAACCATCAAGTTTCTGGATTGGAGGTTAGTTGAATCCAGGCTTGCTGGATTGGATGTCAGTGGAATCCGGGCTTGATGGATTGGAGGTCAGTTGAATCTAGTCTACTGGATTGGAAAATAATTTACTAAATTAAAATTCAGTCTGAATCCAGGTTGCTGGAATAGGTATTCGGCTTACTAGATTATAGAGGACTTATAAAATGAAAGACTGAGTGTTAATTCATAAGTTGTATAATAAAGTAAATGATAAGTCTAAGGTAGTGCACTCGTACCCTTTAATGGTTGATGTATAGTAGCTGGGCTAAACAACTCCTTCATATGGGGAAGGTATCTACGAATTAGTAACCGATCTAACTCATTGTGAAAATAGTGTAGACGAGACGGAAGCTAATTTGTTAGTTGTTTGTGGGAAACCACTCAGTATACTATATTGAATATTATTAAAGACTCCACGTGTGCTAGGTTTAGACTTGTAAATAAGTATGGTGTTAAGGATATATAATATTTGACTATGTGTTTAAATGTTAGATAGTTTACTTATAAGGTATGTTATGCTAATTGAAAGATCAATCTTATAACTGATAGGTCTTTTCAATAAAGCGACTAAATTAGAATGTGTAGCAGTAATCAACGGTACATGCAAGTTTTTTTTAACTCAACTTGAGTTATATTTTCAAAGCATGTTCGTGAATAATGATTGTTGATTATTCACATCTATACTAATTATTGATTCGCACTTAGTGCATGTTACATATGTTCATTAGGTATGAAATGCTGATCACCTTCATTACCCTAAGGTTCAGTTAAATTTGTTCATTGTTCATTGTTGGCCATTCATCATTATTGATTATGTCATTCAGTTTTGAAATTGATTCATATGCTTTCACAATCACTATATTGTTGAAAGTTTGTCAGCTTATTATTTTTTCCCATCATGATATATCTTCATTTAAACTTAAACTTGCTGGGCAAACTTGTTGCTCACCCTTGCTATATCATGATAAACATTTCAGATTAAAGAAGAAACTTCGGACATAGTCAAAGGCAAAGACAAGTTCCATGATGGAATTATTATACAGTTAAAATGATAATAGTATAGGACACAAATGACATTGTATGTCGTGTAGGATATTGAATGCAGGGATTAAGTTAAGGTTACAGACCTTGAAAATTATGTTATAAAAGTTATTATATAAACAATTTATGTTTATATCTTCTGCAATAGTTATAGAAATGATGTATCATAATGTACCAGGTCCAAGATTCTGGGGACCTGGATTTGGGGGCGCTACAATTGGTATCAGAGCTGTAGGTTATAAACCTTAGGTAGGGGTACCTTAGGCTATAACCACAGGGATGAGGATAAGGAATAAACTCAAATAGAGTTTAAGTTCTAAGCGATGAATTTTGGCAAGGTATTGGTAAGTCAATAAGATTCAAAGAAGAAACCTGACAAGTAATAAAGATCCAGAGTTACCTAACTCTGATAATAAATATGAACAATAGTAATGAATAGATAGAGTCTAAAAGACTAAAAGTATAAAGGGAAAGAATATCATAAAATAAAACGATTATAACATAGAAAAGAATCGTAATATAATACGATTATATTATGAGATCAGAACGTGATTTGATAAGGAGGACAGATAATCAATCATTTGATTGAAAGCTTTATAGCAGAATTGATGTATGACAGTTGTAATATGAAATTGTACTATTAAAACTCAGGAAAGAGTTGTGAGTTGTAGATACAGATTAAATGAAATTTATATCGAGTATTGAGGGAACTAAGATTATGTGGAATTTTAATTGAGAACTCAGGTGATTGCTGAGTTGTACAAACCTTTGTATGGGCAGGGGTTTTTTGCTTGGTCTAACGACTACTTAGTTTATCATTTTGACAATCATTGAAATGTCGGTGTCGCGCTATTCGCTATATGTATGATGAGAAGGTGATTCTTTTCTCATGTGTATGACGGATAGGTAGAGAATATAAGATTAGGTGCGAGTTCTTTAATCTCATATGTATGGTAAGTTTGTGACTCGTAATCGTATAGTGGAACCCCTCATCGAATGGACGACTTTGGTCTGACTAGGTTAAGTTTCAAAACCCATATGATTGTGGTAAGTTCCTGAACTCATAACGTGTGATATGTTTAATGAACTATACTGGGGTATAGGAAAATTGTGAATGAAGGATTGAGGATAATAGAAATAGATAGAATTATTAAGCAATCGATCATTAGAAAAATTGATGTTGATGGTGGAAGCATAGGTATTCCAAATCTTCTAGCTGTGCTAGACATCAAAATTTTTGACATCAAGCTAAATTCGCACTGATGTGCCTTTAAAAATATAACTGAATTTTTGTCATCAGCAACACATGGTTATAATTGTGTAGAAGTGGACTTCGTACCACTAACACATCGTTACCGGTTATGGCATGATAACACCAAAAATGAAGTTTTGTTATCCTTAAAACATGGTGATAAGTGTGTATGTGTGGACTTCGGGACCCTGACACATTATTACCTGTTGAATGATAACACAAACTAATTTTCAAAGATTTTTGAACCGTTTAAAAGAAAAGTCTATGCTAATTGTTTCGGCTAGACAAAAATTATTTAAAATATCTAAACGTATTTTTTTTATCATCAATGCATCATGGAACCTGATGCAAGGATGATAAAAACGATGGAGTCATTAATGCAGTATTGCCTAGTGTTGGATGTGATCTAGAGATCGTCAGCCCACTATGGTATATTGTTGTATGACAAAGTCACAAAAATGACATAATCTTCAACGGACTGTAAATACAGTGCGGTATAATGACGTCATAAAATGATTTTCAAAATTTTAAAGAAAAGTCAAGTGTTAATTAAATTTGGCCAGACACATGTTTCGATTGATGTTCTAATTATTGGTATATGTCTAAAGCTATTTAATTCAGCTAGATAAATGATTATGGAAATTCAAGTATCTCTTTGAGAACTTATTCCAAACCATATTGTTTTGATTCGAACTCCAGGCTGAGTATGAATATCCCTAAATTAGGAAATATTTTTGCGCCAAAGGCGGTGATGATGAACTCAAATGTCGTTCAAATTGTGCCGAATGACAGTGATGATGAACAAAAATGTCGTTTCAGCATGTAGCATCTGATCAATGCAGGGCATACGGGCTGATCACACAATGTGTCCGTAAGAACAGAGCGGTTTATAGATGAATTTCTGTTTAAACCTTTTTGAAATTGAAAAATGAAAGTTCATGGCCACTCAACATTATATGAAAAGTTTTTTTTTTACTCCTTGCGGAGAATTCTAGGTAGAATGTGATGATATAATAGTTTCTCATAAAAGAAAACCGTATGTACTCATTAAATGAGATTGAAATCAGATAAAGGTTAAGTTAAAAACTTAGTTTTTGTGAATAAAAGGAGTATGGATTAGTAGGCTGTAATTTCGAGGACGAAATTCTTAGAAGAAGGGGTGAATGTGACAACCCGAGAATTTATAAGATTTATAAGGTTATAAATGATTAAATAAAGGTTAAATAATAAGACCTAGACTAGAAATAGAGTATAAATTTAAAAATTTTGTGAAGAACTTATATGGTTTTGTGTATTGTTTATATATTTATTTAACATATAAAAAGAAATAAGAATAAAGTCTTCTAACCTAATATATATATTAAGTATAGAAATTATATAACTTAAGGGTTATAATATGTAAGGATGTTAGTATTTAAAATATTAACTAA
Organism: Panax stipuleanatus; assembly: GCA_020205555.1. NCBI lineage: Eukaryota > Viridiplantae > Streptophyta > Magnoliopsida > Apiales > Araliaceae > Panax > Panax stipuleanatus. The sequence goes on along the minus strand of CM035121.1, from coordinate 122,340,937 downwards.
CACTAAGAGATTTATTTTATTATCTCAATTTATTAATTTTATTAAAGCAAGTCTAATTAGGTTAAGTAATTAAATGTGCATGAGTAAGAATTTGTATTACAATTGAGTGAATAAAAACCCTAATTAAATTATTAGGGTAGAATAGAATTAAAAGTATTAGACCTAATCTATTTTTATGGCCCAATTATTTTATTATCAAGCCCAAAGTAATAAATTTGGTGCCAAAGACTTTAACCCAATAGAAGAAGAAGTTGGACATTTAGTTAGTTTAATAAAGCAATAAAAAGAAAGCAAAATTGATCAATTATTGGGAGAGAGGAGTGGCTGGTTATAACAAGGAAGAAAAAGAAGGAAATTGAGGGAGAATGTAAGTAATGATTACTTACTTTATTAGGTGAACAACTCCCACCAACTCACCTTATGTGTCAAGCTCTCCTTTTAACACCTCATTTCTCCAAGAGTGCAAGCAAACATCTTAGTAATGAGAGAGAGAAAACAAGATTGGTGGGAGATTGTATACATACATATCAAGTAATGAGAGAGAGAAAACAAGATTGGTGGGAGATTGTATACATACATATGATATGTATGTATACATTTTATCTAACTATTATTATTTCTTCTCTTTATTTCTCTTTCATCTCATCTCACTTTCAAGCTTAGCAACCAAAACAAGTAAGAGAGAGAGAGAGGAGAGGGACGGTGGGAATAGAGAGAGAGAGAGAGAGAGAGAGAGAGAGAGAGGGAAGCTTTGATCTTTCTTCTACTCAAAATCATCATCTACTTTGAAAGATTTTGAAAGGCTAGCAAGAGATTAAGGTATAAACCACCTTTGATTTAAGTTATTCTTAGTTGTTTAAACTAAAATTTGGATTTATGTTCTTGAACTTCAAAACTCTAGATCTAAATGATCTAGAGTGAGTTATGTGTAGATCTAACCATTTGGTTTATCAAAAGTTAGATCAAAAGCAAGAAAAATGAACTATGTTTTAAAAAGTTTGAAAATTTTAATTTTCTTAGCATAAATTATGTTTTGTTTGTGTTTGTTGAAGTTTTGATGAAATATATCATGGATTGTGATAGATTCATGAGTATATGAGGTCTTAATAGGTATTATGTTTTTTGATGATGGATTATGTTGATGAATAGGCGAGGATATGGAAGATTTCTTAAAAATCACAAAAATTGGAAAAATCAAATTTTTAGAAAACGTAACATAAAATTCAAACGACCATATCTCCTATTGTATTTTGAATTTTTGAGTGTGGTTAATTTTTAGAGTTAGATCTAGAAGTCTTATAACTTTTTCAAGTGGAATCACAGAAAAATTCCATGGAAATTTCTGTCTGGACAGTTTTTAGCAAAGTAGGAAAAATCTGAAAAACTCAAAAAGCAATCTGTCCGGAAATTGTAAGGGCAGTTTCGTGCACTTAATTTATGAAAGAAATTCCAATCTTTTCGGACATTGAAATATATGTTATAAAGTAGCTTGTGACCAAAAATGAACTCATTCCGACTTAAATTGAGAAAGTTATGACTATTTCAATATTTGCATTTTTTAGACAAAAATCGCTACAACCGGAGTTGTATAACTCTGATGGCCACGAAATTTAAACTGGAGGCTCACGATAACATGTTTAAGATCTCGCCAAGAGTTGAGGATTACTGGAGTTAAGCATGATGTATCAAATTTCTTAAGGAATTAACTAGAAATGGATTTTTAGAAAATACTTAACGAAATTGAAAAATTCCTAAAAAAATATTTTTGTGTATGAAATATGTGTGTATATATTTGGCTAAAAAGATAAAAAAAAATAATAAGATGATTTGGTTAAAAAAGGGGAATCCAGTTTGCTGGATTGACAATCAAGTTACTATTGGAGGTTTGTTGAATCCATGCTTGCTGGATTGGATGTCAGTGGAATCTAGGCTTGCTAGATTGGAGGTTAGTTGAATCCAGTCTGCTAGATTGAAAAATAATTTACTAAATTAAAATTCAGTCTGAATCCAGGTTGCTGGATTTGATATTCGGCTTACTAGATTATAAAGGACTTATAAAATGAAAGACTGAGTGTTAATTCATAAGTTGTATAATAAAGTAAATGATAAGTCTAAGGTAGTGCACTCGTACCCTTTAATGGTTGATGTATAGTAGTTGGGCTAAACGACTCCTTCATATGGGGAAGGTATCTACGAATTAGTAACCGATCTAACTCACTATGAAAATAGTGTAGACGAGACAGAAGCTAATTTGTTAGTTGTTTGTGGGAAACCACTCAGTATACTATAAGACTCGATGTGTGCTAGGTTTAGACTTGTAAATAAGTATGGTGTTAAGGATATCTAATATTTGACTATGTGTTTAAATGCTAGATAGTTTACTTATAAGATATGTTATGCTAATTGAAAGATCAATCTTATAACTGATAGGTCTTTTCAATAAAGCAATTAAATTAGATTGCATAGCAGTAATCAACGGTACAGGTAAGTTTTCTTTAACTCAACTTGAGTTATATTTTCAAAGCATGTTCGTGAATAATGATTGTTGATTATTCACATCTATACTAATTATTGATTCGCACTTAGTGCATGTTGCATATGTTCATCAGGTATGAAAGGCTGATCACCTTCATTACCTTAAGGTTCAGTTAAATTTGTTCATTGTTCATTGTTGGCCATTCATCATTATTGATTATGTCATTCAGTTTTGAAATTGATTCATATGCTTTCACAATCACTATATTGTTAAAATTTTGTCAGCTTATTATTCTTTTTCATCATGGTATATCTTCATTTGAACTTAAACTTGCTGGGCAAACTTGTTGCTCACCCTTGTTATATCATGATAAATATTTCAGATTAAAGATGAAACTTCGGACACAGTCAAAGGCAAAAATAAGTTCCAGGATAGAATTATTATACAGTTAAAATAGTAATAATATAGGATACAAATGACATTGTATGTCGTGTAGGATATTGAATGCAAGTATTAAGTTAAGGTTACAGACCTTGGGAATTATGTTGTAAAAGTTATTATATAAACAATTTATGTTTATATTTTTCGCAATAGTTATAGAAATGATGTATCGTAACGTACCAGGTCCGAGGTTCTAGGGACCTGGATTTGGGGGCGCTACACCTCTTCCTATTCTTGGAAGAATCATCCACCATTAAGATATAGTTCTTCTTGGATGGGAAGGGACCTTCTGCAGTTTTCAACATGTTAAGTAATTTAGGCAAGCTGACATCTAACTTATTCATGTGGAAATTTACGAAGAACTGCGAGAAGGTCTCAGGGAGTGACTGCAAGACCAAGTCTTGACTTAACTCCCCATCCATGATGAACCCAAGCTGTCCTAAGCGTTCAATCAGATTGATCACCCTTAGGACATAAGTCTCTACGGTAGTGCCCTCGATCATCCGAGATCGGAAAAGCTCCTTAGATATCTCATATCTAGCAGTCCTACTTTGTTCACCATACAACTCCTTGAGGTAAAGCAATATAGTAGGAGTATCCATGTTTTCATGCTGACGCTGAAGCTCTTTATTCACGGATGCAAGCATGATGCAATGAGCCCAAGATGCATCATTTTACCACTTTACAATAGTGGCAATCTCTTCCTCAAAGGGTGTTTCTGGAATGGTTCTAGACACAGGTGAATTTAGGACATAAATAATCTTTTCAGCAGTGAGAACTATTCTCAGATTCCTTAATCAGTCCGTGTAATTCGGCCCGGTTAGTTTGTTAGCATCAAGTATGCTACGCAGTAAAATTAGCGATTTCGACATTTTTAAATTTCTGTATGTGAAAAGACAATATTTTAGCAAAGATTCATTTAATTAATTTTATATACCAAAATAAATTAGGTCTTATTTTAAGTTGGTAGCTCCCACTATTTTCTTTAAACTATATTACCCCCACTTATATAGTTAGGCAACATTTAATTAAAAATTTGCTAGTGAGAATAAGGATCCCATTTCAAATATATATAGCCTTGTGGATAGCACAACAAATAATATATAAATAAATAGGTAGACAACTATTTGTCAATTACATCAACATGTAACTCCTTTTTATTTTGCCTCTTAAATCATAATAGTCAAGTGTGTGCATATCCGAACTAAAATTATTTAAGTTAAGTCCAACCTAGCACTTCCATAAATTCAAAAAAAAAATATTGTCCTTGTGGATAGCACAACAAAATAATATTGTTCAATTTTCTTGATAAACATCAAATGTGATTAAATTAATATCTTAATACGCAATATTTGCCTTGTGGATAGCACAACAAACTCGTATTAAATATTTAATACTCTATTAATTTATCATGCTAGAAGGCGACGTTTGATATTCCAAATATCATTGAACGCTTTAGACTTAATATGATTTCTTTGAGGAGTTTGTTATTATTTGTCTCATCTTGTTTAGCGCGCATGCACATATATATATATATATATATATATAATATGCTTCATTTTATTACAACATGCGAAGCATGTTTGCATAAAATATAATATATAATAATAGCATGCACATATAGAATACTATATTCTATCCGGATTGATTATGGACTTTTATTATATTTTGATTCACTAGAGCCACCAATTGAACCAAAAGGTCAAACCTAGGAGTGCAAGAATTGAAATTTAAACGTAACTATTATATTTAAACCCGGGTTCCATACAAACGGGTCTTCACGCGCTTCTTGCTTCTTAGTCTCCAATTTCTTCAAGATAATTCTTACTATCTCTATTACATAAACTATTTAAATTAATTAGAAACCTTGATCAGCAGTCAAGGGGAAGTACAAAGGAGGGAGATAGAATTTTACATCGAGAAAAAACCAGAGAAGACGAGATATGCAGACCCCATGTAATAAAAGTCTTTCATTCAAGCATTCAACTAAAATAAATTCCAATCACATTGGTCAATAGTCCATAATCAACCCCATTTATTATCATACATATCACCATATGCATCAATAAATAAATATTCATCTCATGAATTAAAACATTCCATATATATATGAGTATCATTTAATGGGCAATTTTAATTTGCATGAAATCCAATTTCAAGATTAAAATAAACTCTTTATTTTAATTATAAAATTATTAAAAATATTATATATATATATATATATATATATATATATATATATATATATAAATAAAATTACGGTTTATATATATATAAGTAGTTTTGCTTTTAAAACCATTCAGGAACTATATATCTAAGCTCCAGGATCCACGAATTGGTATATGTATATAAGTCCTTCGTGAATCACAGATAACGTGACCTTTTATGAAATCATGGGTCATCATTTTGAAAAAAAAAATCAATACAGCACGGAATACATACCCATCAATCGTGGGTCATCTTTTTCTTTCCGAAAAAATACTTAGCAGGTTACCCTTAACGTGATTTGCTCCCAAAAAAAATGCTTTCGCGCTTTTTATTTTTCAATTCCGAATTAAAAGACGCTTTCCTTTTTTTTTGTTTCAAAAAAAAAATAACTTTATACAATTAATTATGCCCAATAAATTATTCTAAATGCATACCCATACATATATGGAATCAAAATAATTAATAATTGCATAAAATTTTGACTTTGATATCACTGTTGGGTTTGTATGAAATCATGGCGCAATGAAATTGCAAAAATTAGCGGAAGCATAGTATATCAGAGTTTAAAAATTTTTACAAAACCATTACCCGGATTATCTTTTATGCAAATTATTAATTTAAAATGATAAATAAGAAGTTATGGAATTCATACCTTTGTAGAACGAAGCTTCCACAGGTACAAGTTCAACTCCTTGTTCTTCGTGATCTCCTTAAATTTCTGAGTTAGATTTCTTCCTTTGATCAACGTTAGTCACACGAGTGTTTGACCTCTAGAGATGATCCACCAAGGAAGAGGAAATATCAAGAAGGAGGGTGGTTGGCTAAACCCTATGTTTCTATCCACTATAAAAAATGAGTACTCTCCAACAATTAGAATTGCATCAACTAATATCTATTATAAGACTTCTCTTATATAGATATTGGTCAACCCTTCTAATCCTATTAGACATAGGGTTTCATTTAATTAATTAAACTTCATTAATTAATTAGGCTTCCCAATATATTGGGATTAATTAATTAAACTCCTTTAATTAATTTGCCTCCTAATCTTATTAGGAATAAATGAGAGTACTAATATTAAATTAATTCCTAAACTCCTTTAGAAATTAAAATAATATTAATTGTAATAATATTAATAAGACTCCTTTTATTAATTAATATTTAATATTTCCAAAATATTAAATAATAAATATTAAGCTATTTAATTTATTCTATCATCATAGATTAAATTAATTACACTTAATGCATTATTACGATTATGACATTACCTTCTTAAATAATTTTTCTTTCTTTTATGGTGTAACCCTTTAGGTTCTCCATATTAAACCGTTTGTAAATAAATCAATTAGAACAATTCTAATCTTATTTAAATAAATAAATTAAACTAATAATCTATTTAAATAAATAATATTTATTCTACACTAGGGATAAGTCTCCCTAGCGATCAACGACTTTCCAGATAATATAGATTTCAACATTAATCATAAAAGAACCTATGAGTAAATAGTTACCGTACAATTCAATCCTTCCACCATACAATGTCCCAATTAAATATAAGACATAGAATTACTGTAAAGTCTTATTTTATTTAATTATATGTATTTCGATTAGAAAATGCACAACTCCAAATAATGCAAATTAGAAACTCTTTTCTAATTTCATTCTGCCTTGGCCAAGGACTACTGGGTTACATTTAACGAATCATATAGGACATATCTCTTCTTTTACTAGAAGTGGTAGATTATTTATTAATCATTCATTATCTCCATATGTAACTCATTATACACAAGCATACCCTTTGATATACCTTATGGGTCTTAAGGAATAAGTCAAAGTATAATTCATTACATACAAGATACTATGATGATCTCAAGTCCAAGGATCACTTGTGCTACTATCACATTAGGAATTCCTATTGACAGGCAAGTAAAAGTCCATTAGGTATTCCATAGCGAGTCACGTTCGGTGAACTTATTCTCCAATAAGCACCTATATACTTGCTTTAGTATCTCCACACAAATGATAATGAGATCAATCATCCTCGTCCAAATGAGCAAGAAACAAATGTACCAATCTATCCGGATTTACTAATCCTCTTTTTAGTAATCCAGCGATTGAGAACTATTTTAGTTTTAAGCTTTCTAAGAATTTAGATCTCATTAGCATGATCAACATCATGATTCTAAAAGCATTGCTTAAAACTATGGGTTATTTATATATTATAAAAATAGCATCATATAGATAAATTAAATGCCTTTAATAAATGAATTTTTTTATTAATAAGTAAATAAGATTGTTTACAAAATATGTGCTTTATCATCATACATGATTGGATTGTATGCACACTACTATCAGGAGAATCGAATTAGGCTAGGGAGGAGGTACCTCAGGTGCTTAGAGATAAGGAGCCCCGAGACATCCATGATGTCTGGGAGCAATTGGTGTAGAGAGAGTCATCTCAAGAGCATGGGTCTGAGTTTGATTCAAAGGAGGTCTCTGAGGAAGCGGAGGTAGAAGCTGAGGAGGAAGAGGAAGATCCCGAGGAGATACCATCTAATTCTATTGCAGCTGAGATGTATAATTATAACATAGAGCTACAGGATAGAGTCAGGGATTTGGAGGAGCTAGTAGATGTACGTCAGACTACTATAGAGCAGAAGGATGAGTCGATCCAAGATCTTGATGAAACTTCTTCGAAACGTGGAGTGGAAGCTAGTACACATAGAGAGGCATAGGGATGAGCTGTTAGTTGAGGTTGAGAAATTGAAGGGTGACCTGAGAGAGGAGTTGGCAAAGCGCTCTAGAGCAGAAGACGCTTGGATGAAGGCTACCGAATGTGTTGATCGTGCTTAAGACAAGGTTCAGGTAAAGAAGGCCAGGATGAATAAGATGGACTATGCTTTTCATTCAGCTATTGATAGGGCCTAGGATCGAGTCTTTTATTACCCAGCTCAGTTCGAAGACTTGCCGTGGTATATGGTGGATCATAGAACGTTGTTCCGTATTATGGAGGAAGAACGTAGAGAAGCTGTGCGACGTCTTAATATGCCAAGATAGGAGGAATAATAAGCTATGTGGTGATTTATATATTAAATAAAATGTAAATCCTATATTTTGAGATAAATAATGGGATAAGACGATGATATAATCCTGAAACTTTTCTAGTTCAGGAAAGTTGATGTGAATAGTAGAGATGCTATCCTTTTCTATGTTTTAAAACTATGAATGAATAAAATATCAGAGTTTATTGAAATGTTATATGTTAAGTGTTTAAGTTAAATCATAAATATTTAAGGAATTGAGCAATGAATTAATAAGCGTATGTCTTAGCAGAAAGATGCCTCCTAGAAGAAGATAACTACTCCAGCAACCACCCTCTGAGGGGTCTACTCACAACAACAACGAGGCTAACGCCAATCCAGTGCAGCAACTGGAAAATCTGTTAACAGGAGCACTTGTGAATCAGCTGTAAGCTCCAGCTAATTCTTTTAAGGACTTCAAAGCGGTAGGACCGCTGGAGTTTCAGGGTTCCATTAATCCGATCGAAGCCCAGGCTTGGGTGATGGAAATGGAGAAAGTCTTCGATGTTGCTAGGGTTAATGATGACCAGAAAACTTCCTTTGCGACGTTTATGCTGAAGTCGGAAGCCAGCTACTGGTGGCAAGAAAATAAAGTTCGTGGAGGACAGAGTATAATAACGTGGGATAGGTTTAAGGAAATGTTATTCGAGATGTACTTCTCAACAAGCTCACGTAACCAGATGGAGGTCAAATTCCTGGAGCTGTAGTAGGGTACCATGTCTGTGCCAGAATATGCCGCAAAATTTAATGAGTTGGCAAGGTTTGCGATATATCAGGTAAATACTAATGAAAGGAAGGCGAGAAGGTTTGAACAAGAATTAAAGCCCTAGTTATTCATCAAAGTCTCGATGTTCTAGCTGAACACATTTGCAGTTGTGCTTGAAAAGGCGATCATCGCAAAAGGTGGAAGCGATGCCGTGATGAAATATAACCAGGAACAAAAGAAGAAGAAGAATGAGAATGAAAACAATGATGGTGGTAGTAATGGTGGTGGCGGTAATAAAAAGAGGAAGTGGAATGACAGTGCTTCTACCAAAAATTAACAGGGAAGCCAGAAGAGGTGAATTGAAGCATGTGCTACTTATGGGAAGAATCACATTGACGTGTGCCTGAGGGGAAAGTGGGTGTGTTTTAACTGTGGTCAGGAAGGCCACATTTCACCAAATTGTCCCAGCCCAAAGAAGGGAGCTTGTTTCACGTGCGGGTTAAAGGATCATATGGCTCGTGATTGTCCTAGAAAGGCAGCTGGAGGAGCCAGTGGAGGTAGAGGAAAAGACAGTGGTGGCACTCTGATTATCACTGGATTAACGCCGTCAAACCGACCCACAGCCAGCACTTTCAACATGATCGTGCAGGATGATGTGCAGTCAAAGGATATGGTGTTAGGTATTATTCTGATCAATAGTATTAATGCTTACATATTATTTAATTCAGGTGCTACTTGTTCATTTATATCTGATGATTTTGCTAATAGTTTAGATATGCTGAAAGAGGAATTAGATTACCCTTTGAACATAGAGATTGTGAATAGAGAGGTAATTCATGTTAGGTTTGTACACAAGAATTGTAGGGTGGATATTAAGGGCCACGAGATAATGGTAGATTTGATTCCGATTAAACTTGGAGAATTTGACGTTATGCTGGGAATGAATTGGTTGTTCAACCATGGGGCGATAATTGATTGCCAAAAGAAGTGTGTCAACCTTACGACTCCATCGAATGTAGTATTTTATGGTAGCAAGTCGCCTAGACAAGCGAGTTATCTGACGATTATGAAAGCCAGGAAGTTGTTAAAACAAGGATGTGTGGGATACTTAGCCTACATAGTTGACACTTGGAAGGAGAATTAAAAATTGGAAGAGATACCAGTCGTTAAGGAGTTTGTGGATGTGTTTTCGGGCAATTTTCCAGGACTCCAGCTAGATAGAGAAATCGAGTTCGTGATCGATCTAGAGCGAAGGACTACCCCGATATCTAAAGCCCCGTATAGAATGGCCCCAGGGAGATGAAGGAGCTGAGTGTACAGTTGCAAAAAATTTTGGAAAAAAATTATATTCAGCCGAGCGTATCATCGTGGGGAGCACCGGTGCTGTTTGTTAAGAAGAAGGATGGATCAATGCGGCTTTGCAATGATTATAGATAGTTGAACAAAGTCACGATCAAGAATAAGTATCCTTTACCTAGGATCGATGACTTGTTCGATCAGCTGAAGGGAGCCAAATATTTTTTGAAAATAGATTTGAGAAGTGGATACCATCAGTTGAAGGCAAGGAAGGAGGATGTGTCGAAGACCTGGTGATGTCATTTGGTTTCACAAATGCACCTGCAGCATTTTTGGACCTAATGAATAGAGTGTTTAAACTATTTTTGGATAAGTTCATAGTGGTGTTCATTGATGACATTTTGGTATATTCCAAAACCAAGGAGCAGCACGCTGAACATTTGATACTGAAGTTGGAATCATTGAGAAGAGAGAAGTTATATGCAAAGTTCTCAAAATGCTAATTTTAGATGGAACGTGTGCGCGCAGTTTCTTGGGCACGTAATTGATAAAGATGGAATTTTGGTGGATCCATCTAAGGTAGAAGCTGTAATAAATTGGGATCAGCCGAAGACATCGTCGGAAGTAAGGAGTTTCTTGGGTTTGATAGGTTACTACAAAAGATTCATTCAGGATTTTTCCAAAATTGTGACTCCGTTGACGAATTTGACTAGGAAAGTGGCAAAGTTCATTGGGACGGAGAAGTATGAGGAGAGTTTTCAGGAGTTAAAGAAGAGGTTAAGTACGGCACCTGTGTTGTCTCTTTCGGATAGTATAGGAAATTTTGTAGTATACAGTGATGCATAGCATAAAAGACTAGGTTGTGTGCTTATGCAAAACGGCAAGGTCATTGTGTATGCGTGGTCAACTGAAGGACTATAAGAAGGGGTATCCGGCCCATAATTTGGAATTGGCTGCTGTGGTGTTTGCTCTAAAGATATGGAGACACTATCTCTATGGGGGAAAATGTGAGATATATATAGACCATAAGAGTCTGAAGTATATCTTTACATAGAAGGATCTGAACATGATACAGAGGAGGTTGTTAGAACTGATAAAAGACTATGACTGCGAAATTCTATATCATCCAGGTAAAGCCAATGTCATTGTCGATGCCTTAAGCAGAATGGGTCGGGAGAAATTAATGTTGTTAACTTCTCAAGAGCAGTTGGTAGATGAAATGGCTAAATTGGAGTTGGAAGTTAAAAATCCGAAGGAGTCGGATGAAAAAACTATTTCAAATAGAAATCGGCCTAACTTTGCTGGATAGGGTGAAGGAAGCACAACTTCATGATGACGAGTATGAAAAAATCAGAAAAAGAGTAACCGAAGGTGAAGAGACAAAGTTCAAAGTCGATACTGAGGGATTGATGTGATTTGAAGGTAGAATCTGGGTTCCGTCGGTACCAGAATTCAAAGAGGAAATTTTAAGCGACTCTCATAATTTGAGGTATTCAATTCACCTAGGGAGTACAAAAATGTACCAGGATCTCCGACAACATTTCTGGTGGCCGAATATGAAGAGAGACATTGCTGAGTGTGTTGCGAAGTGCTTAACATGTCAAAAGGTCAAAGTTGAACATCAGAGACCGAGCGGGTTATTGCAACCATTAGAGATATCAGAATAAAAGTGGGAGCATATCACGATGGATTTCTTGGTTGGTCTTCCAACGACTCAGACAGGTTTTGACGCAGTGCGGGTTATCGTGGATCGACTAACGAAGTCAGCGCATTTCTTACCGATCAAGATCAGATTTAATTTGGATCAACTGGCAAAATTATATGTTAAGGAAATTATTTTAAGACACGGTGTTTTGGTGTCAATTGTATCAGACAGAGATCCGCATTTCACATCGAACTTCTGAAAGCGATTGCAGGAATGAGTACGGCGTATCATCCTCAAACTGATGGGCAGAGCGAGAGGACAATCCAGACTTTGGAGGATATGTTAAGAGCTTGTATTATGGATTTCAAGGGGAATTGGGATGGCCATCTACCGTTGGTGGAATTCGCTTACAATAAAAGTTACCACGCAAGTATTGGCATGCCTCTTTACGAAGCGTTGTACGATAGAAAATGCAGAACTCCATTATATTGTGATGAAGTTGGTGAGCAACAATTGTTAGGACCAAAATTGGTACAATAGATCGCTGAAATAGTCAAGATAATCAGGAAGAGATTGATAGCTGCTCAGGATAGGCAGAAGAAATATGCTGATCAACACCGAAAGAATTGAGAATTTGAAGTTGGCAATTTCTTTTTCCCAAAAGTGTTTCCCTGGAAGGGGAATATTTGATTTGGCAAGAAAGGAAAACTGAGACCCAGATTTATTGGACCTTTAGAGGTACTGCGAAGGGCTGGTGAGGTAGCTTATGAGGTTGCGTTACCTTCAGAATTAGACCATATCCATAACGTTTTTCATGTTTCAGTGTTACGACCATACAAACCTGATTACAAACATATCATAGAGTATGAATCGTTACAATTTGAAAAAGATTTATCTTACGAAAAAGTTCATGTTCGGATAGTTGACAGGAAAGAGCAAGTACTTAGAATCAAAGTAATACCTTCTGTTAAAGTAATCTGGAGGAACCACAATGCTGAAGAAGTTACGTGGGAACTCGAAGACGTTATGATGAAAAACTATCCTCAATTATTTGCTTAAATCCTTGTATAGCGATTCTGGGAAAAATATTTTTAAAGGGGGAAGAATGTGACGAATGAATTAATTGGGTCGTGATTCTGGGACAGAATCCTTTTAAGGAGGGAAGGATGTAACGAACAAGATTTTTGTATTTGATTTTAAATATTTATTGAGTTAAATAAATACTTTAGTTAATTTATTTATTGAGTTAAATAAATAATTGATTTGAATATATTGTGGAGTAATTTAATTAAGTGTGATATATTAATTAAATTGATGTTTAGTAATTCTATAGTTGAAGTTTTAATTTAGTTGGGATAATTAAATTTAAAGAGTTGTTAAATAGTTATAATGTTGTCCCAAATTAATTTAATAATTAAATTAGAGATTTAATGATTTGTTAAATAAATTATAATTTATAATGGGAATTATAATTATGTGGGAATTTGATTTAATGAGTAATATTAACTTTAGTTTAATTAAATTTATGAATTTAATTTGTTAGAGTGTGACAATTGAATCATATTATATAAGTAATATAAAAATAAATTAAAATGGGTTTAATAATGCTAGTCAAACAATGCCTTATGTCTTTTTGAATTTTGTAACTGACTTTTTTTTTAACTGATGGAGTGGGTACGTATTATTACTACATCAATTATTCTATCAAGTTTATTTCTTACGCTTAAGTTGAGAGAAAGAGCATAGTTTTGAGAGAAAAGTTTGAGAGAAATTGGAAGAAATTGAATAGGAGTTTGAGAGCTAAAGAAGGAAAAAGGGGATTAACAAAGCTAAATTCTTATCATCTAACAAGTTTAAAACTAGAATCAAAGGTAAAATTCTTAGCTTTAAAGTTTTAAGTTTTGTTTTCTAAAAAGTTCTCTGTAATTGAGCTTTATGGATAATTGTTGAAAATATGATTTGATATGTGTTAATAGATGTTTATAATATGTTTTATATCATTTATTCATGATTTAGAGTAATCAAATTCATGGAAATACGTTTAAAAGTGAAGAAATTGGATTATAGTGAAATATATATGATATGGCTTATTTTAGGGTCAAAATTGATGCTCAATTCATGTACTAAACTATAAATTGATGATTGATTGTGTTGAAACAGTAAGAAACGAAAAGAATGCAATTTGAATGGACTAATTTGGTTGAGAAACGAATGCATGGAAGTTAATTTCATTAAGGATGTCTAAAAAGGGAGTTTTTGCAAGAACATTGAATTTAAGGGTTTAAATTTGATTGTTTATGTTGTTTTGTTGGTTATAATCATGCTCTACATGCTTAGTAGTGAATCTGTGAAGTCTATATAGTTTGGGTATGTGTAATTTGTTATTTAAGCGAAGTTTATGGCTTTGTATGGCATTGTCTGTGTTCTTTGTGAGTTGTCTCTGCAGTGTCGCAACGCCTGTTCTGTGAGTAAACAGAGCGCTGCAGCGCCAGACCCAAGCCGCAGCGCCTGATTGTGGGCTTAAGTGTTGAGCCGTAGCGCCTTGGTTGCGCCGCAGCGCCATTTCCCAGTTCAAACTGGGGTGCTGCAGCGCCACTTGGCAGTTTGGCCAGAAATGGTTATTTAAGTGCACAATTTCTGGGAATGTTAATCTAATTTTATTTAACGATCTTGAAAGTGTATTCTATAATGAGATGCTAAAATAGGTTATTAACATGAAAATGATGATTTCAAGTGATCTATTAATAAGTTGAATGTGAACTTAAACTCTTTAGTCGTAATGTTTGATAATGTGTTTAAGAGTTAAGGTTTGTGTATGTGATTTGTATAATCAAATTTAAGTTAGGAATTATAAAGATAAGTTCAAAGAGAAGCATACCAATGATGTTAGTCGAATAATAATTAATTTGTGTTGTGATTATAAATGGTATGTAGGGTTAATTGGTGAACGTGAGTAGTAAATTGTTGAACCTACGCACGAGGCAAGTTTTCTATCCTTAACTTGTTATCTTACGTAAGTTTCTTATATCTAATTTTCATTGAGTGAGTTTCCAACTCTTTTCCTCAGTTACTCAAAGTCTAATTGTTCAAGTTCTTTATTTCAAATGAGATTTTCTAACTCCTTTGAAAGTAATATTTTAGATATACAATGTTTATTCAACTGTATATTATCGTAAGTCAATCTTTGATTTAAACACCGTTGTTCGATGCCATATTATTGTATTGAATCCTTGAACGACTAGTGAACCCTTTTGATTCGACTAGTCCATAGTTGATGAGCGTTCTAAATTCTAGAACTACTATTGAACCTAATCCAAATCAAATTTTCTTTGGTGTTGACTCTTAAGTCAAAACTGAGAAGAACAACCCTATTATAGAGGATTATTTATGTGTTAACGTTAAGATATTTGTGCACAATACATGGTACGAAGGGTTGATCCCCCTGAGTACGATGAGTAAGGTCCATATAGTTTTATGACTGCTAAAGGTTTAAAGTAGAGATACTTGACAACCTAGGACGTAGTTCATGGTCTTATGACCCTCAGATGTCCTTTTGAACTCATATTTTATTTTTGATTCAAAAGTTGAGATTCTATTGAGTTTTATGTTCTTAATTATCATTGACAAGAAAGATGTAATTATTCAGCTGAGATTATTCATTATATATTGTCATTGTTCGTAATTATTTCAGTGAGCTTTGTTTTGCTCACTCTTGCATATAATAACATTGTAGCTAAAATTGAGAAAGTTGATGAGTCGTCCACAAGTAAGGGCAAGGGCAAAATGAACAAGTGCTGAAGACTTGTTTATGTTATTTGATTCAATTAATGTAATTAGACTATCTTATCTATTTTCCGCTTTTGAATGATGATTTTAAGGTTAGATTACCTGGGATTATTTGAGAAGTTGTAACCCTTTAATAGGGAAGATTTTTCATTTAAGTTTATTAAAGTTTATGTTATAATGTTATTCTTTATTGTGGATAGTTAGATGCATTATTTTGGACAGTGAACACCAAATCCTATGGGAATGAAGTACCCGGATTTGGGGGTGTCACAATTAACTTCGTTCGGATCGTACCAATCCTTTATATGGGTCTATAGAGTGTGGCATGCACATGTTCCTTTATTCCGCAGAGCTTCCCGGTCAGTGAGATCTTGACCGACTCCGTGGCGTATACTCCTGACGCCCACGCCAACCCGGGGAGACTGATGAGAATAAAATATGTTATATTTTTATTTCTTAATGTTTAATCTTTTGTATTTATTTTGTGCCTAAATATATTCATTATTCTTATATCTTTATTTAAGGTGCAATTAAATGTTTTTCCTTTTTAATTATATTAGTTTATTTAATTAATATATTTTATTTTATTTTGTAGGATTTAATATTTTATTACAATAAAGTTAATATCTTGGTGATCAAACAATATTTAATGCTCCTATTCATGGAAGGAAATAAACAAGAAGAATCCTACAAGAAGAAGGAAAGAGGTGGAACAATCTTAGTGTGCAAGTCAAATCCGATGAAGGAAAGGAAAATCTATCTAGAAGATCTCTTTGAAAGAAGTTGATTGCCACTAGAAAGTTGAAACCTACATGGAAAGGAATTAATGTCTTATGCCTATAAATAGAGGATTACCAAGAGAGCTTAGACATGTATACAAACTTCTCTATATTATTATTTGGTGTTTTTCATAGCCATGTGTGGCTAAACTTCTATTCTTGGTTTAAGGAGACGGAAGCCTCAAAATATTACACTGTGAGATCTAATTAATTTTAATTATTCAATTTATATTTTGAGTATTGATTATTCTTCTATGCTTAAATTCTATGATTGATATGTTTAATTGCTAGGATCCATACTAGTTTATTATTCATTAAAATCTACTACTAAATTAGATATCAAATCCGTAATTGTTTGGTCACTCTAATTGGCGAGGCAACTAAGGTTAATAATTAACTACAGATCACGAGATTTTCATATCTTTGGAAGAATATTCAACTAAATTAAATGCAACCGCTTGTGCTTGTGTTGTTTAGCTTCATCAGTCTTTCTAATTCTTAAAGAATCTACTAGATTAAACTTTTAGCGCTTGTCTGAAGTTGTTTAGTAGTACTTAGGGTTCTTTAGATCACTTGTTCCTATCTAACTAAAATTAAGGAAAGACATGGAATGATTCTAAATGGTGAATTGATTCTAACGATGAATATTTAAAATATTAATTATTTATAATTGAGTAAATGATCAATGTATGTTTCTGATGTGGAAGTTGACTTGATCCATGTTTTTTTTCCTGATTTATTTTATTAGATTATTTTGCGTATTAGTTTACTTTAATTAACAATATTCAAAAAACCCCAATTTTGGTTACAAAGCATAAAAACAAAACAAATCATTCTCTGTGGGATCGACTCTTACTTGCACTACTACATAATTATCTTTCACAGTAAGGTTTTATTTTTGGTTGCCTGCGATAGCACACCAAATTTTAGCGCCGTTGTCAGGGAGTGATCACTTGTTTTTATTTATTCTTTGTTTCTTTTTCTTTGTTTCTTTTTGTTTCCTTTGTTTGTTTCTTTATAGTTGACAAAACTCCAGAAGTTAAAGGACCTTAATTGCAAACATGGCGCAACAGTATGGAAGTAGGATGGATCATAGGGTGAATGAGGTAAGTATATATAATATTGAACGTCAACTTTATGATCTGACTGCTATGATTCAACAAATTGCTACATGGAATATGCAAGTAGCAAAGGTGTGAAATTTGCTCAGTGTCAGGTCAGAATACAGACATGTGTCCAACACTGCAAGAATATGAAATTGTTCAACAAGTTAATGTGGGTGGGAATTTTCAGGGACAACCTCAGAGAATATATGATCCCTACTCTAACACTTATAATTCAGGATGGAGAAATCATTCCAACTTAAGATATGAGGGTAATAGGCAGCAGGTATAGACTGTTTTTCCACTTGAGTAGTCTGGTTTTCAACCGACTCAACAACAATACTCACCTAGACAAGTTACTCCTTTTCAGTTTGGACCATCTCCTGACGATGTGATTGAAGTTATCATGACCCAGACACAATAGTTTCAACAAGAGATGAGGGCTTCCATACATAATCTGGAAAACCAGATAAGTCAGCTTGCTACCACGATCAATCAATTGGAGGTACAAGGTTCTGAAAAATCACATTATCAAACTATTGATAATCCAAGGGAGAATGTGAGTGCAATAACATTGAAGAGTAGTGAACAGTTGGAAGTGACCAAAATAATTGATGAAGTTGATGAGGAGCAGTTCAAGGAAAAGGCAGAACCATCTAAGGTAATTACTAAATTTTTGGCAAAAATAACTATTTCCCCATCGAAGTTGGCATCTTTTACTTGATAACCCATTAAACTTTTAAAAATTGCAATTACCCAATTGAACTAATTAAAATTATAAAATTACACCATTCTGTTAAATTAATTGGACGAAAGTTATTTATTTTCCTACATAGCAATGTGAAGAAAAAAAATTAAAACCAATAAAAATGACATGGTAAAAAACATAGACAAATAAGAAAAAACAAACAAGTTACCTCCACATAAGATTAAAAATAATGAAAGTCCCAAAAATATTATCATCTTCAACCTCTAGTGGGTAAAACCCAACCCGTGAACCTGTAAATTGGGTCATTGAGAGACCGATCTCATCCTATCCCTCCTTGCAAACTTTGTGACGCCCCCAAATCCGGATTCTCTAACCTCGGATCCAGTGCTCACGATCCCTCAATAACATACACATTCTATAAACTATTACGGAATAATAAACATACATTGTTCATCAGAATAAAGTCTTACAACTTTGTCCCAAGGTATTCTTAACCTTAACTTAAACATACCCTTAATATAATTAAAGGTTTACATATCCAACTACATAAAAGTAAAACAATACTTAGACATTCTCATTAACTACTCATGCAATTTTCCCTTGCCTTTGTCCTTCTTGGACGTCTCGGGCTTAGCTGAAATAAATGTCATGATATAGCCAGTGGCAGAACCATAACGTTTTTAGAGGGGGCTCAAAATACATAAGTAAAAAAAATTATTTATTGATGCTTGGATTGCTTATTTCGGCTGTACAACTGAGAGGAGGCAACTTTATCTTGAGACTCGGCATAGTTTGAAAACGTCTCAAAATTTTGGTCAATATCAAAATTTATGTAGAAATATTATTTTTTTTATTTCATGTAGAAATACGTGAGAGGGATTTGTCGACGTCGATTAAAAAATTCGCAGGTCGAGTCACAACCCGAATCTTTTATCTCTTTTCCTAAGTTATCTCTATCCTCACTCTTTTTATTTAGGAAAAAGGCTTTGAAGGGTTTTTTAGGAAAAAAAAAGGCCAACATATATCATGTCGACGATTTGAACGTTTTACAGAGTCGCCAGTTGGTAGATTTGAAATAGTTGTACCAACTCAGCCGAGTTTTGTCTGAAAGAGGCCCAATTGCTGGACACTGTCGAAACTTAATCTTTGAAAACAAAGTTTTGAGCTCGGGGCTTGGTTAAGTGTGGAGAAGGTGTTAGGCACCCCACAACTCCGGTGTAAACACGGTACCGCATCTTTTCAATATTTTCCTTAAAACTGAAATGCGTGTGAGAATATTGTTTGAAAATTGGGCCTATGTTTGTTTGATTTAAAAGTAGTGCTTTGCTTCGTTGAACCTATCTACGAAGGGTTTGATTTGATTTGCAAAAAGTCTTTATTTTGATTTCCAAAAGTGTTTAATTTGATTTGCAAAAGCTTTTCTTCTGATTTGAATTGAAAGTGATGTTTTGAAAGCTGGTTATCAAACTCTTACGCTACCATAGGAATTGAAGCCTGTTGATACTTCTGATTTTATCTTTTTAGCCTTAAGGCTGCATTTGAATGGTGATTGTCGGGCTGCGAAGCATCCTCGACCACAGAAATTAATACGAATGTCGGTCTCCTCATGGGCATGATAGCCATCGGAGGGACACTGACACGACAATCCATATTTTTTCACTACGTTGAGACCTTAAATCCGGATAACCGTTTTAAGGTCTTTGAATGTATAATCCTAAAAAAACTGGCAGGGTACATTTGTACAGCAGAGTTTGTCCATCGTGGGAATCAGATTCAATTAGTTTGATCACGAATCCCACGGTTCCTAGGCTCACATGTGAGTAGCCCATAAACCTGCACAGTTCAAATTTGAACAAAAACAGATATATCCCAAGATTGCCAGAACCGAGTATTTATTCAGCAAATCCCGATTCGCACGACCGAAGCGTCTCGTTCCCACTAGATAGCGATCTAAGGGACGCGAGATTGCTTTTGTAACTGAAAAATACCGATTCATATCAAATGAATATTTAAAGCATTAAATTAAATAAAAAGCAAGTAATGGCAATATATATACACAATTGTATATATATAACTGTAAAAGGGCGATGGGTTTTCACTCGCAGGCCCGAACTTGAATTGAAATATATATATATATATATATATATATATATTTATAAAAATTGTAAATAGCCATGAAATGATCCAGGCTTGACAGAAATGAAATATATATATATATATATATATATATATATATATATATATAAACAGTAAAAAGGGCGATGGATTTTCACACCGATGCCAGTACTGGAATGGAAATTGATATAAAAGTAGTCAACCAGTGACTAGGAAGATCACCCAGTATGGTGAGGAGTGCAAAAGCAGTAAAAAGGCCACAAAATGATCCAGGCCGTACAGAAATATATAAATATATATATATATATATATATATATATATATTGACAAAAATGTAGTCAACCAAGACTGGGAAGAGAACCCAGTGGTGGTGAAGCCTGCTTATATATGCATAAATATATATAAAAGCAGTAAACTACCTCTAATTTGACATCCGGGCTTGACAAAATTGAAATGTTCGTATATATATAGTTGAATAAACACAAAAAAGGGCCAAACCCGGACTGGGAAGATAACCAAGTCCGGCGAAGTTGCCAAAAAGAAGAATTTAGTGCATTAAAGCTGATGGAGATGACGGATCATCAATTCGAGTTGTAAAAATGCCAGAAATTGAGCTTATGTACAAAAATATACCAAATTTTGACAAAAACGGCCACAGAACTAAGTTCTGGGCATATTTAGGAAGCGAAACTTAACGTTCAAGTGTATAAAGGTACGAAGAAATAATATAAACTTGCTGATCATAAAAATACTCACAATGGACTGCTACACGGGCGTTTTGCCAAATCGTAGGCTCTATACGTTTAAATCTACTGGTTATTTCTTATATGTGGTAGTATGTGGGTATATCTATGTGTTAGAGTGAAAAAATTTGGGTTTAGAAGAGGTGAAAAAGTCAAAAAATCAAACGGGTAGAGGTTCGCTGCGTTTTAGAATTACGAAATATGAGGGGGTGCACATTTATTTATAGCCCAGGGAGCCTCCACTCTGCCTGCTGCTGCCTCAGGTAGAGGTACGGCTCCTTAAGGTGGGGCCCATGTGGCCGGCTTTGTCGTCTCAAAGTACGTGCACTTTGAGCAATGCGATATCAGGTTTGAAACTTCATAACTTTTTATCAGAGCGTCCGTTTGAGGCGTGCCATATCTTTCTGAAAACACCTTGCTGAGAGTGTCACAATGACATAGGATTTAACCCTTTTTTAAGTCCAAAAATATGGGTTCATAACTGGGTCTTCGTTTTCCCGCAGTTTATCCGTCGAGCCGTCTTGCGCTATTTTCACTCGGGATCACCGTTATGGTTCTTTTTGACCTTGGTGACATCAATTTGGCTTGAGTTTGACTGAATAGGCTTTAATTTGATAAAAATACCATGTTGCCCCTCCCAGGGTTGCTTTCAATGTCGGCATGGCATTCGGCTGACTTCTTGGGGTTGTTTCCAAGGTTTGGATCCCATTTGAGTCTATTTGTCCTCAATGTCGTTCTCCGAGGTTGACTTGGTAGCTCCAAGTTTTTCTCTGGAGATGTTTTTATGCTTCCAGACTATTTTCAAAGTTGGCCTGACTTCCCGGGTTGAGACCGGGGCTGACCTGTACCTCCCGGGTTGAGACTGGGGCTGATGTGATTCTTTGGGTTTGTCTCTGAAGGTTGACTTGGCTTCCCAGGGCTATCTCTGGGGCTGAACTGGATCTCCTGGTTGTGACCGGGGCTTAACTGTACCTCCCGGGTTGTGACCAGGGCTGAATTAATATCTAGATATTAAAACCGGGGTTGATCTAATGGCCCGATATTGAGACCGGGGTTGAGTTTGACATCCCAATATTGGTGATCGGGGTTAAGAATGCGATTTTACCCTCCTTCATGGTTAGTAATAGGAAAATGAAATTTTAAGTATCTATAGATGCCCCTCTTTATCATGTCATGTAATGTAATGGAATAAACAATATAAAGATTGCTAGACACTTGAAACATGAGAAGATATTAATGATGCAAATCGCAATGCAATGAATGTTAATATGTTTTTGCAAATCACATTTCGTACTTCGCAAATCGCATATCGCATCGCAAATCGCTTACCTTTACCGGTGCATATGTTGGGGCTGATTCCACAGTTGACTTTTATCAGTGATGATGATGTCTATGTTGGTGTTAACTCTAACGGTTTGATTTCCATCGGTGTTGTTGATGCTCATTTGATAAGGTTGAACTGAAATGTTTCCCACATTTCTACTGGGGATGACGTTCTTTACGATAGCCTTTACTGTTATCTTGGTTTTAAGACCAATGGTCTCCCTAATCTGTAGATAGTATCAGGGGGAAAATCTTCTCTTGGCTGATGTCGTTGTACATTTCTGAAGGGTCCTCTGCTGGAGATATATCTCTTTTGTTGAGTTACCTCAGTGTGTGCTCCCGATGCCTATGTTGATGATAACTTACACCGGTAGTTTGCAACAGTGCCTACCCAGATGGTAGGGACAATGGTTGATCATTGGACTGTCCCGATGCCTACTCGAACGGTAGCAGACTTTTTCATCGAGTTTATATAATTAATGTGTATGCATATTAACTCTACTGGGTATGTATGCCTAACTTTTTAATGGAGATGTGTGCTGATGTAGCGCTTGTTGCACATGTGCAAACCAGACATGATATGATGATCTTAATTTGTCCTAAGTTGATGCATATGCTTAATTGCATTGATGTAGAACCATACCTCACCCTTTCTGAGGTGATTTGGAGTTTCTTTTCATGCTTGAATTTTGATAGGCTTAGCAGCTCTAACTCCCGTATGGCTCCTTTTGTCATTCGCATAGCAGATTCGGATGTTCCCCTTTTATATGCCGTCTTTGGTGGGGATCTCGTAGGGGCTGCTATTTTTCTTTCAGAATTGGGATCTGGTGGTGGTCCCTCTGGCGGTCTAAACACTGATGGCTGTATTAGGAGATATCCCGATATCTTCGCTGAAGTTGTGTTCCACAGTATTCATCACCGGATCCTTCTTCGATGCTACGCTGGATTGATGCCAACAGTTTGATCATTGAGTGTGAAAAAGGGGTAAGCTTTTCACTTGCGGCCCTGTTGGGTTAGACGATGGCTCAGCTGATGACCCAGGTGTTGCTGACGTCCTAGAGGATGTAGCATATTCTTTCATTGCCCAGATTTGAACTTTGGTGTAGAGGCCTCGACTTGTGATGACTTGGCACATGTTGATATGTTTAATGGTGTAGATTTCATTCGCTAGATCTTTTGTCATCGAGCATCTGTTCTTCCTGAGTTAAGGACTCTTTTGTGAATTTTTCCCTTTTTGTGAAGGGACATCTTATGTTGCCTTGATTTCTTTTAGAATTCTCCCTTTTCTTTTGATGAGGAACTTGGTCCCGCTGTAGATCATTTCCACTTCTTAGAATCAGCAATGCCCCAGCCCTTTAGCATGTTGTTTCTGGGGTTCACAGAAGAACTCGCTTTGTCGACCACATCCACGGTGAGCAATATCCTGCACATTCAGACAAATAACAATATGTGCCAAAAACTTGATAGCTCGGGCTGTCGGGGTTAGTATGATCTTGTGAATGAGGCATTTGAAGTAAAAGTTTATAAAATTGAATGCTTGTATTTAATGCGCTCTTATCTTATTGCTAAAGATCTTGAAATTGAGTATGAAAATGCATCTTTCCTAAGGAAATCGAAATTTTCATTTGACAAGTTATGAAATCGCAAGAAAACTTTTAAAACGTCCATGGTCATTTTTCATGGGTAGGATCAGATTTAAAAGACTTATCTCCGTTCATCAAAGACACCTCATCTTCGCTCTAGACACTGCTCTTCACAGAATTAACATCATATGACACATGCACTATGAATGACGCAACCTTTAGCAGGGGTTTCTCTTCTATGACTTCTAGATGATCTCATTTTCTTGTAAATATTTTTTGCTCTCCTCGCTTAACTTCGTCTCGTTTTCTTCGGCAATTAAGGGTTACCCATGTAATAAGTTTTGGACCAATGACTCCTAAACCAAATCGTTTTAGGGCACTAGGTGTTAAGACACCCCTTAGGGTTTACTGGCTCGAGTAACAAAGGCCACACTTCGAGATAAGTCAGGCGGACTACTCTTTTGATCCTCGCCTGAGCTTGGACAAGATTCATTTTCTTAGGCTTTAAATTACTCGTGTAGTGAGTGTTGGGCCGGTGACTCCTAAACCAGACGGCTTTAGGGAACTAGGTGTAGAGACACCCCTCGAGCTTAATTACTCGAGTAACCTAGGCCACGATTCGGATCTGCTCAGGTTTTTCCTTCTTCTTGTAATGCTCGTTTTCTTAGGCACTGAGTTACCCATGTAACGAGCGTTGGGCCGGTGGCTCCCAAACCAGATGGCTTTAGGGCACCAGGTGTAAAGACATCCCTCAGGCTTAATAACTCGAGTAACCCAGACCACGATTCGAGATATTAGGCTGGTTATTAATTGTCATCCTTGTCGTTATAGTCTCATACCCCACAACTAAGAGTCAGGTCAATCGCAAAGTGCAGACATACATATGAGGTCAAGTTTGCACTAAAAAATGCTTTGAACTAGGATGTCATTCCTAATCAAAAGGTATAATAGTCTTAATTCTCTAATCGTTCCTGTGATTCTCGCTCCACGGATGCTTATCGGAATTAATCCAATTCATAAATAGTTATGCAAAAATCTTTTTTCCTTTTCAAAACCTTTTTCCAAGATTCTAACGCAAGATTTATCTATACTTAACATGTATACCATTGTCAATGCATGTAACTGGAAAATTGAAAGCACGTAAAGAGATGAAAGAGTCATACCTTATCGGTGGGTCGCAGTATTCTAAGAAAATTATGATTAGAAAAGACAGATTGATCATACCGGATTGCCAATGATGGAAGCTTGGATGATAACAGACCATGTTGATGGTGCCGACTGGTGCATGTTGATTGGATGGTTGATAAATGCCCCAGTGTTGAATTCTTATAATTTCCAAAATTAGTCCAGTCTTGTTGTAGTGGTCCCAACATCGGGTTGTTGTTGACTTTGAACTTTCTCCAGTCTTGGTTGTCATCTGGGAGGATTGCTTGGTTGTATGTTTGACTGATGGGCTAATAAGATGTCGAGATCGCAAGAGTCCTTAATCGCATGACCCCCATGGTGAACAGGTAGTGGATTTTGGCTTTAATGCTTGGATGCCCCAGTCATTATTTTAGATTTGTAGGAGCAATTGGCTTTGATGACCTTTCTTCTGGTTTGATGAAGGTTTCATATTGAGGGTGTCAGCTCTTCGAAGGTCCTTGCAGATGTTTATGCTTAATATATCGTTGTGTGGTTATTTCAACTTTGATGATTGATGTCGAGATGCCTTAGGACTCCAATGAATTGGACTCAACGGCTTGTGATGGTTGGTGATATGATGGCTTTGACCGAATTTGGTTTGATTTGTGAGGTTTAATTCGTGGCCTTTTGCTCAAGGAACAGATCATCGGGTGTGAGATAGACTTTTTCATAACGGTCGCCCCTATTCTTCTGTAGGTCAAAAGAGATCAAGTCTTCTCACACTTCAACAGTGATGAGATACGAAAAGGTTGCATCCTATGATGATTGCCATTTCATCCGTGTGATTGGTCGCCTTGAGGCATCGATATCTCTTCCTTTTAAGACTTGCTCCGGATTTGATAGAACAACATTGGGATGTCGTTGGGTCCTCTCAACTTGGGTCATCGATCTTGAGTGTCTTTCTTGAATGTAGGCTTTTTATGTTTGGCCTTCATGAGTTGACTCCTGAGCTAGAGGAGTATGAGCGCCTCACGGGTTTGTCATTAGATCTGCCATTTGCCAGGACAGCCATTAGTGACATTAGACGACCGTTCATGACCATGACTGGTCTGAGATGCAGAGTTGACGCTAAAGAGATTATTGCCGAACATGTAGTGTCTATGGACTTTTTGATTGATCGCTTTAGTGGTTTGGATAGCTACGAACGATTCTCTAGGGATTTTATTATTCCTGCAGATGAGTGGTAGTTTGTACGAGTGGATGTGCTGTTGATGTGGATCACTGCTTATCTATATATGCCCCTGTATATGGACCACTTAGATACTAGATTGATGATAGTGGTTTGTGCTCTCAGACAGGGTTGTACGATTCTGTCGATAATATTAGCTGAGACTCTGCAGTCGGCAACTTTCTGCAGTATCCATCAAGAGGGATTTTTTAGAGGCAGCGCCATTCTGCTGTATGTATGGTTCATGATGCATTCAAGTCCGATCGGCACCTTTAGAAATCATGAGTACTGCTTTACCCATGAGATAGCCTTGTAGTACTCCTTCCAGCCACTAGAGTGTTCATATGCGGCATCATGGTTGATTTTTTTTTCGGGAGATCGAGCACCCCTTTTCGATCTTGCCATATTCAGGGCTGAGTTCCCCCTACAGCTTTATTACTCATATAATTGGCATGGATTATCTGCCCCTGGTAGGTTTAAGAGGGGTGACCATATATCCTCCACTGGCAGTCATGGGCCAGTTTGATTAGTTCAGAGCATTCACCACTTTGAGGGGCTATGGATCAGCGAATATCAGCTTCATCTTTGTCATCAACTGACCTTACCTGGTCTTATGAGTGTTGACTCGTAGGGAGAGGGCTGATTTCTCTACTAGCCACCCATATCGTTCTCCAGAGTATTTGGCATGGTTGGAGTCTAATATCGCATTGGCTACGGCTGCCCAGTCAGCTCCGAGTATTGATTCTGATGAGGAGGAACCT
The DNA here is from genome assembly GCA_020205555.1 of Panax stipuleanatus. Taxonomy (NCBI): domain Eukaryota; kingdom Viridiplantae; phylum Streptophyta; class Magnoliopsida; order Apiales; family Araliaceae; genus Panax; species Panax stipuleanatus. The sequence continues at coordinate 122,313,830 of CM035121.1, read as the reverse complement.
ATGGAGGATCCCGATTCTCCTACTGAGGATGATTTGTTTACCGGTTTGACAGCGGCTTTAGTTAGTGACCCTCCGAGCATCCTTATCGGGACAGATCCATCTATCGTTGATTCACTAGCTCGGATGACCTTTGAGAGGGATTAGGCTAGGGTGTTGATGTTGACAGCCCTATCTGGCAGATATATAGTTTTTACTGCTAGAGACGAGGCTCAACCTACTCGGGTTGCAGTATTGAGAAGAGATATAAGATCCGTTCTGTCAGAGATGCAGCCTTTGAGGAGATTCAGGAGGTTTCAGTTGCTCGGGATGCCGCATTTGCTGAGAGGGACAAGGCCATAGTATGCAGATGGTAGTGGATGTTCTTGCTCGTATGGAGACCAAGGGTTAGAAGCTTAAAGCTGTTCCTCTATCTTCAGAGAGATGCCATATTGGCACTGTTATCCTGCTTATCCACGAGTTTAGAGTCCAGCTTTGATTTTCCTCAGCAGGGCTTGTTGACCAGGAGGTTTGATAGAATTTGAGTTTTAGAAGATTCGGTATCTTGGGACTGGTTTTTTGTTTTTTCTGAAGGTCAGGCCGCACCAGGAATGGTTGCCTACGTACTCCCAGGTTGAGGGAGATCAGGTCATTCGTAGTTCCTGTTTTTGTGTGAGAGGTTTGAGAAGTGTCTCTTTTGGGGTTTGAGTTTGGTTTGATAGGTTTTTGGATTTTTGTGTTGGGATTCGAGGGTTTTTGAATTTTTTTTGTTTGGTTTGACCGCACCAAGATGGTTGCCTACGTACTCCCGATTTGAGGGAGATCAGGTCTTTCGTAGTTCACATTTTTGGCTTGAAAGGCTCGATTTTTGAATTTTTTTGATTTTTTCTTTTTAATTTTTTGATTTTTTTTGATTTTTTGATTTTTTTGGTCTTTTGATTTTGTATGCATAGAAAATAAATGGCATAATGCTAAGAAAAGGATAACATCCCAACATCCTCTGGAACTCGCAACTTTCCTCTGGCTTTACGTCCTCCTGGCTAGCAGAGGCCTAATAGTCCAGTCGTCCGTGGTTATGCTGCCTTCGAGGCTTGTGATGGAGGTTACCTCCTAGTCATGAATATCTTCAATCACTTCCATAAATTGATCGCCTTCTGAATCAGCATATCCCTTAAGGAGGCCTAAACTGGACTCGTCGCAAAAAAGGATGAACTCTAGATTCCTCGATGGGTTGGCTTCCTTGAGAACTTTACCATCTTTCCCTTTATCTGCTCCTTCACCTTTCTCGTAGGCTTGAGAGGATTTGAGTATGAAATCCCTCTCGTACTGTTGTTGTATCTCTCGCATGGAACTTTCCTTTTAGGCTTTTTCCATACGGGGAAGGATCAGTATCTCCTCATCATCATCCAGGAGGATAAGGTCAGGAATGCGGTTGCTAACTTCTGGCAACAAGATGTTTGATTGTGGTGGATGAATTTCCTTAGAGGACTCTCCTGTTTCCTCTGTCACTCCAAGCATTAAGATTTGTCCACCTAGTGTTCTACCAGGATTGGTGCTTTCGTCACCTCCTCTGAACTACCTACCTCAAGTGGACCTTTTAAGCTCTTTATTTTCATTTTGCTTTTTCGGTCATGGGGACTTCTATCTGTAGTTTTCTATTTTCAATGAGATCCTGGATTTTGTGCTTTAGAGACCAGCATTCCTCAGTTGCATGTCCAGGTGAGTTAGAATAATAGCGACATATCTTTGTGGCATCATAACTTTTCGTCTCGGGTTTGGTAGGAGGCAGCAACTCAATAATCTTTCTCTGCGCAACCATCAATGCTAACATATTTTCCAATGAGTCCCCCAAATGTGTGAATACCCTTCTCCACCTACTCTCCCCGACTCTCAGTGTCGTAGGATTTCGAGGGTTTGCCTGTGTTTGGAATGTTGCTTGATATTTCCTATTTGGGAGTTCTTACTCCCCCAGACGATTTTTCTTTTGGTGAGATCTTCTAGTAATTTCATTATTCCCCCTTTCTCGTCTACTCAGCATGCTTTGATCTTCTTCATTTAGCTGGCTGATCTTGGAGGGAGATATACTTACATTCTGAATAACCTCCTCTTTTCCTTAACTTCCTGATAGTTGAGTGAAAAGCTGCCTCATATCCTGATGTTGGCGCACTATTAGATTCTCCAATAGAGTTACTTGATGCTGGATCGTATCCAATTTTTACATCACTGTCATAATCCCCTCTGCATTTTCCAGTTCTAGGACATTTGTTCTGCTCCTTTGGGGGTATTCCTCCATCCTTCATATGTATTTATGATTTGGATGCATTTCATCGCTTCCTGACCCGATCATGTTTACTCCCTCCGTATCATGCGGTATCAAAAGGTTGGTGTTGCCATTTGGATGGTCAGGTTGCTTGACCACAATATCACCGTTTTCAATCAGGTTTTGGATTTTATGCTTCAAGGACCAACAATCTTATGTATCGTGTCCTGGAGATCCTGAATGGTAAGCACATATTTGGCTTGGATTGTATCTTTTGCTTTTTGGATCCATAGGTGTAGCCAGTTCAGTAATTTTCTTGTGATCTATTAACATTACCAACATGTTTTCAAGGGAATCGCCTAGTGGAGTGAACACCTGATTTTTTGTTCTTTCAAATTTTCTCTTTCTGCCTGGGTAATTGTTGAATGCAGTTTGTTCTGATGACAGATTGCCTTCCCTCTTCTAAATATGGGGACTATGGTTGGGTCTCCTAGACTGCCCCTGTACAATGAGGGATACATCTTCATCGCCTTTCCTGAGTATCCTCATGGGATCACTCGCATAGTTGGCAGACTGTATATGATTGGCGACTACTTTCAAGGCCGTGAGATCTTTGATCTTGCCTGCTTTCAGGCCCATCTCTGTCATTTTGCCATGTTTGATCATCTCTGAGAATGGCTTTCCTATTCCAGCTAGGATCCTCTCATAGTGAGGTGCCTCTTATATGTTTATGAAGGTCATCACCATTTCAGCTTCTGTCATAGGTGGGCTGACTTGTGCTGCTAGACGTCTCCATCTTTGGGCATACTAACGGAAAGACTCAGTATTCTGCTTTTTGATCTTGGACACTTAATACCGATCTGGAGCCATCTGAGACTGGAAGCTATATTGAGTTAGGAAGGCATAAGCTAGCTCTTCCAAACTGTGGATTTTTGTATTATCAAGTCGGGCATACCATATCCTAGCCTCTCCAATGAGACACTTTTGGAAAACCTGCATTCGAAGCTTGTCATCCTCTGCATAGGATCCGAGTTCTCCGATAAATACTTTTAGATGTGTATAAGGGTCTCCCAATCCATCATATTTCTCAAAATCGGGAGTTCTGAACTTCTCGGGATAACGAGCTCCGGGGAAAATACAAAGGTCGGAGTAATTGACACTGCTGAATGCCCCAGTCCCTTTGATAGACCGGAGAGTTTCCTCCATTTGTTGTACTTTCTTCATGATGTCACCGGCCTCCTGTTCTTTGTTGAGGGCGGTGATTTCAGGGGTTTTGTTGGTTGTGTCCTGGTTCTGTGGTCCTGGAATCTGAGTCTCGACTTTTTTAGTCTCGTAACTGCCACTACCACCAGGTACCCCTGGTTCTGTATGAACTTGGGATTGCTTCCCTTTAAGGGCCTTGCTTTGTTCTCTTAGAAAACCAGCTAGTTCAGCTATCTGATTTCGCAGTCCTTCAAACTCTTCCCTAGACACAGGGGTGGATTCTGGTTGAGCACTCGAAGTTATGTCCGTGGATGGACCTAGTGCTTTCTTAGACTTAGATCTAGCGACAGAACTAATTTTTCACCTACACCAAAACGTAGGAGTGTCAATTTCCTAAGGTAGGTAGAGATAGGATGCATGATGTGTTTTTTATTCTTATCCTGCAAAACCGAGGTTAGTTGTTTTGATGACAGAATGACAAGAGTTAAATATTGAAAACTGGACATTGAATTGAAAGCATAAGGCATAAAGAGACTTCCCGTCGGATTTGGTTAATCAGAGGCTGACCTATCTTAGGTTACTCTCGCGTTGGCTTTTTGGCATGAAGGTCCCCAGATCATCGTAATCTACTAGAGGGGAAATTAATCATATCTTTTAACTGGAGAGAATCTGGGTGGTGCATTTTCATGAGCCCTAGAGACTTAGCCGATCCCCAGAGACATTACTTATCACCGACGGGGTTTTGCATCCTTGTGAGAGGAACACAACATACATTCACATACATCGTGCCTTACCGTTATGCACATGATGATAGTTTATGCGAAGCACTAATATGGGTACGAAACACTAAAAAACCAGTAAAGCATTCATTCACATTCATTTAATGCAGAGATGTAGCATTCAAGCATTCATTTAATGTGGAGACGCAGAATTCACGCATTCATAATTTTGAAAGGGAAATGTTTGAAAAGATTGGAAAGCGGCCTAAGCCCTCTACTGTCCCCAGCAGAGTCTCCACCTGTCGACGTCGGTTAAAAAATCCACGGGTCGAGTCACAACCCGGATCTTTTATCTCTTTTCCTAAGTTATCTCTACCCTCACTCTTTTTATTTAGGAAAATGGCTTTGAAGGGTTTTTTAGGAAAAAGGCCAACATGTATCATATCGACGATTTGAATGTTTTACAGAGTCGCCAGTTAGTATATTTGAAATGGTTGTACCAACTCAACCGAGTTTTGTTTGAAAGAGGCCCAATTGCTGGACACTGTCGAAACTTGATCTTTGAAAACAAAGTTTTGAGCTCGGGGGATTGGTTAAGTGTGGGGAAGGTGTTAGGCACCCCACAACTCCCGTGTAAACACGGTACCACATCTTTTCAATATTTCCTTTAAAACTGAAATGCGTGTCTGAATGTTGTTTGAAAATTGGGCCTATGTTTGATTGATTTGAAAGTAATGCTTTGCTTCGTTGAACCTATAAACGAAGGGTTTGATTTGATTTGCAAAAAGTCTTTGATTTGATTTCCAAAAGTGTTTAATTTGATTTGCAAAAGCTTTTCTTTTGATTTGAATTGAAAGTGATATTTTGAAAGCTGGTTATCAAACCCTTACGCTACCATAGGAATTGAAGCCTGTTGATACTTTCGATTTTATCTTTTTAGCCTTAAGTCTGCATTTGAATGGTGATTGTCGGGCTGCGAAGCATCCTTGACCACAGAAATGAATACGAATGTCGGTCTCCTCATGGGCATGATAGCCATCGGAGGGACGCTGACATGACAATCCATATTTTTTCAATACGTTGAGACCTTAAATTCAGATAACCGTTTTAAGGTCTTTGTATGTACATTCCAAAAAAAAATTGGCAGGGTACAATTGTACTGCGAAGTTTGTCCATCGTGGGAATCAGATTCTGATCAGTTTGATCACGAATCCCACGGTTCCTAGGCTCACATGTGAGTAGCCCATAAACCTGCACAGTTCAAATTTGTACAGAAACAGATATATCCCAAGATTGCTAGACCCGAGGATTCATTCAGTAAATCCCGATTCGCACGGCCGAAGCGTCTCGTTCCTACTAGATAGCGATCTAAGGGACGCGAAGTTACTTTTGTAACTGAAAAATGTCAATTTATATCAAATGAACATTTAAAGCATTAAATTAAATAAAAAGCAAGTAATAGCAATATATATACACAATTATATATATATATAACTGTAAAAGGGCGATGGGTTTTCACTCGCAGGCCCGAACTGGAATTGAAATATATATATATATATATATATATATATTTATAAAAACTGTAAATAGCCACGAAATGATCCAAGATTGACAAAAATGATATATATATATATATATAAATAGTAATAAGGGCGATGGATTTTCACACCAGTGCCCGTACTAGAATGGAAATTGACATAAAAGTAGTCAACCATTAACTGGGAAGATCACCCAGTATGGTAAGGAGTGCAAAAGCAGTAAAAAGGCCACGAAATGATCCAGGCCATACAGAAATATATAAATATATATATATATATATATATATATATATATTGACAGAAATGTAGTCAACCAAGACTAGGAACAGAACCCAGTGGTGGTGAAGACAGCTTATATATGCATAAATATATATAAAAGCAGTAAACTACCTCGGATTTGACATCCGGGCTTGACAAAATTGAAATGTTAGTATATATACAGTTGAATAAACACAAAAAAGGGCCAAACCCGAACCGGGAAGATAACCCAGTCCGGCGAAGTAGCCAAAACGAAGAATTTAGTGCATTGAAGCTGATGGAGGTTACGGATCGTCAATCAGAGTTTTAGAAATGCTAAAAATTGAGTTTATGTACAAAAATGTACTAAATTTTGATGAAAACGGCCACGAAACTAAGTTTCAGGCATATTTAGAAAGCAAAACTTAACGTGCAAGTGTATAAAAGTACGAAGAAGTAATATAAACTTACTGATCGTAAAAATACTCACAATGGACTGCTACACGGGCTTTTTACTAAATTATAGGCTCTATACATCCAAATCTACTGATTATTTTCTGATATGTGGTAGTATGTGGGTATATCTACGTGTTAGAGTGAAAAAAAATTGGATTTAGAAGAGGTGAAAAAGTCAGAAAATCAAACGGGTAGAGGTTCGCTGCGTTTCAGAATTACAAAATATGAGCGGGGGTGCACGTTTATTTATAGGCCAGAGAGCCTCCACTCTACCTACTGCTGCTGCAGGTAGAGGTGCGGCTCCCCAAGGTGGGGCCCACATAGCCAGCTTTCTCATCTCGAAGTACGTGCACTCCGAGCAATGCGATGTCAGGTTCTAAACTTCATAACTTTTTATCGGAGCGTTTGTTTGCGGCGTGCCATATCTTTCCGAAAAGCCCTGGCTGAGAGTATCACAATGACATAGGATTTAACCCTTTTTAAGTCCAAAAATATGGGCTCATAATTGGGTCTTCGTTTCCCCGCAGTTTGTCCGTCTAGCCGTCTTGCGCTGTTTTCACTCGAAATCACCGTTATGGTTCTTTCTGACCTTGGTGACATCAATTTGGCTTGAGTTTGACCAAATCGGCTTCAAATTGATAAAAAGACCATTTTGCCCCTCCCGTTGTTGCTTTCAATGTCGGCATGGCATTCGACTAACTTCCTGGGGTTGTTTCCAAGGTTTGGATCCCATTTAAGTCTATTTTTCCTCAATGTCGTTCTCCGAGGTTCACTTAGTCGCTCCAGGTTTTCCTCTGGAGATTTTTTTATGCTTCTAGACTGTTTCCGAAGTTGACCTGACTTCCCGGGTTGAGATCGGGGCTGACCTGTACCTCTCGGGTTGAGACTGGGCTTGATATGATTCTTCGGGTTTGTCTCTGAAGGTTGACTTGGCTTCCTAGGGCTATCTCTGGGGCTGAACTAGATCTCATGGTTGTGACCGGGGCTTAACTGTACCTCCCGGGTTGTGACCAGGGCTGAAGATATCCCGGTATTAAGACCGGGGTTGATCTGATGGCCTAGTATTGAGATCGGGGTTGAGTTTGACATCCCGATATTGGTGATTTGAGAAGGCAATTTTGCCCTACTGCAGGGTTAGTAACAGGAAAATGAAATTTCGAGTGTCTACAGGATTCATGTAGAAATATTATTTTTTTATGTAAAAATATCAATTTTATATATAGAACAAAAAAATTAATCCAGAAAGAAATCAAAAAGGGGAGAGTCTCTTAATCCTCAAAGAATCCTCAAGTAGCGACCTAGATTTGATTATGTTTTAAGTTCTTTAATTTGAATTTCATTGTAAAATAAAATTTATTCTATTTTTTAATTTATGGAACGCATGTAGAAAATTTTGGACTACTATTATAAACAACTATTATTATACATATATATATATATATATATATATGTGTGTGTGTGTATATATATTGACAATTAATATATGTATGATATTGATTATTAATATACGTATTAATATACAGCCTGTACAAAATTTTGTTGGGGGTCAGATGCCCCCCCCCCCTCGCCCCCTAGTTCCGCTAATGGATATAGCAAGAGTAAGCAACTAATTTGCTCAGCAAGTTTAAATACAAAAGAAATATATCATGATTAGAAAGGAATTTAGCTTTCAGTGTTCAACAATAGAAATCGATTATGAAAGAACATGAATTAATTCTCAATAACTGAATATTCGAATATTTGAATAATGGAAGCTGAGTGGTTTGAAATAACCATGAACATATACTACGGTTGTCAGTATTTAAACTGGTCCTTTTAATAAATTTTGATAATCAATGGGATCAGCCTTTCATACCCATTATATTATGCATAAACACTTAATAATCGAGCAACAATTGTTTTTCAATATCATGCTTTAATAAAATTGTTCTGTTTCTCTGTCAAGAGTCCATACCCAAATCAATTGGTTAGGAATAACTTTTAAAATATATTTGATTTAACAAATTTAAACATGCTTGATCTAGCTGATATAACTAGCATAGATCTATCTCATAAACAGTACATGAATGAAAGAACTTTAATTAATTCACAGTTCAATAATAATAGAACAGGAATTCAATTGCACAAAGTGCGATTAACAATAATCATTATAGATGTGAAATAATTAACAATAATTATCCACTAACATGATTCAAAAATAATAACTCGAATTTGAGTTAGAGATCTCGCCTCGTTTGCAGTCTACTGCTACGAAATTAAATTTATCCAATTAAGCAATTTAACTATCTCCCTTGGAAAAACCTATAATTGATTTATCAATTAGTAAATCGTGTAATGTCATCACTCTATATTAAATGGTTGAACATTACATCAATTCCTTAGTTATATTATCATCCATTGATAACATTACTATCACGTAACATTATCTTAAACCCATCTAATATTATTACCCTTAATAATATTTTATTTATCTCTTAATATTATTAATCAACTAATAATATCTTACTCGTTTACTAATATTATTCATCATTAAATAATATCTTATTCATTTAATATTATTAATCTTTTAATAATATTTTATTCAATTACGAATATTATTAATTATTTAATAATATTTTAATCCTTAACTAATAGTATTAATCTTTTAATAATATTTTATTTAATTACGAATAATATTAATTATTTAATAATATTTTAATCCTTAACTAATATTATTAATCTTTTAATAATATTTTATTTAACTTCAAATATTATTAGTCATTCAATAATATTTTAATCATCTAATAATAATTTAATATAATATTATTAATCTTTGAATAATATTTTAATCTAATATTATTAATTACATGAAAAATATTTTAATATAATATTATTAGTTATTTAATAATATTTTAATCATTTGTTAATGCTTTAGTCTAATATTATTAGTCATCTAATAATATTTTAAATTCACTTTTAATCTAAATATTTTAAATTATTTAAAAATATCTTAATCTAATATTATTAATACCTTAATAACATTTTAATAATTTATTAGGCCAATAAATAATTTATTTTATTTGTTTACCATTTAACAAACCACTTATTTAATACCCATAAAAGGTCATACATGTTACTTTTCATTAAAAATTACCAAAATACCCTCAATAATCAGAATACAATATATTAGGAGTGCCCAAGCATTAAAATCACATTTCCATTATTTATGACTTCATTTACCTAATTATTTTCATTTATTTAAAACTACATCATTTCCATGAAAAATACCAAATCAGTTCCAAAACTTTTCTTTTCTGAATTTAGACAAAATGTGATCTCATGATGATCCCCAAATTTTTCTGAAATTTGCCAACTTGATTTACTATATTAAAAGTGCTTAAAATATCAGGATCTTGCCATAGTTTTCATAAATCGAATTTTTGTCCACAAATTATGAAATTTTCAGGTGATGTTCTCATGATGTGTATGAACTTCCTGTAAACATTTCACATTTTTCTGAATTACACACAAGGAGATATTTGGGTTTAATTTTAAAAGAGTCCTTTCTTGCAAGAGGCATAACTCCTATTCTACACATCAATAAATGTCCATCTTTAGGGAGAATATATTTAACTCATCAAAGTATCTTTTCAAATTTTTCTAGAATTTTTAAAGTAACGAAAATGGACAAAATGCCCCTGGTAAGACATGGCCAGAAACTAACCACTTTGCTCTTGTTCAATGTGGACTGTTTTGGCTCCAATAATCCTAATAGCTTGAAAAAGTATTGGATTTGAGTGTTACCACTTGGGTTTACAAGATAACTTATATATCTATCACCCCCCTCTGACGGATCACAAATCGGAGGTGTAGATCTCGAGTTATGGGTGATCCAAGTGAAGAAAAGCTAGGATTTTTCACCTTTTAAGAACATATGTTCATTTTCTTCCTTTGGATCTACATTCTAACACTCAAAAATGGTTAGATCCTTACATGAAACATGTAGATCTAAGAGGTTTTAAGTCTTAGAACATAACGCCTCTAAAACTTTTAAAATAAAACAAAATCAAAAAAAAGAAATTAGGTTAGGGTTTCATCTTGATCTCCTATCAATCTTTCTTATCTTTCCAAAATAGTTTAGGTGTTTGGGATGCATAAGGGCTTGAGCTCTCTCCCTCTTTCCCCCCTTCAATATCCGGCCTCCTGTAAAGACCAGGAATTTTAAACTCCTTATTTATTTTATCTGTGATTTAAAAAATTTTAAGAGTTAGTTTTGTGAACTTATTTAAACCTTATGTGGTTATGTGATTATGTGAATCGAAACTATGCGAATAAATGCTAGAATTTTATTAAAGGAAATCACTAATGGTTATTTAAATTAGTAGATTAACCCTGAGACTTTTATATTAGAATATTGATAAAAGTGTTGGTAATTACATATTCAAATTTCTTGAATATAATGTAGAGATTTAATCGTGTTTGATTAATTTCAATTGGGAGTAATTAATTGATAATGATTTGAATTAATTATTATGAATAACTAATAATTAATGAGTAAGAGATTAATAGATATAATAATATTATATTTACTTTGTTAATTGATTAATTGTTATATACAAGTATATGTTATATTAAACCTTTAGTATATGGTAGTTATCTATATAATACAATGTGACCTTTGATATGGCTATGTATATATAGACTATATAGTAACCTTAATTGAATTATGTGAGATTGATAAATTGAATGTGTACATAAGAACATGTGACAATGTAGGGATGGACATTTATATGTATACCCTATTACCTTAATATCAATAAACAATTGTTATTGGCCAGGCAATTTCAATAAGTTATTAATCGAAGTAATAACAGTTATAGTAATGAGTAATAATAATACTCAATTGAATTATATTAAAGAAAATGTATATGGATTATATGATTGGTATATAAATACCTACTTCATACATTATTTTATTAACTGAAATAATATTGTAACACCTATTTAAATATATATGGAATAAATACTTATAACCTATGTATATACTATGTGTGTATATATATAGTATATAACTTAGTGTATATTATTATATGGCTAAGTGTTGGGCATATAGGATATACACCCATTTAATGTATAACTTAAATATATACTATATGTGTATATATCTAAATATTAGTACTTCGAATGTTAGTTACTGAGTAATATGAGAGCCCCAACTTCATTCTCTTCCCACACGTAAACTCTCACATGGCTACACCACCCTATAACTCTCCTTAAATTCATCAAAGCTAGCCATAATCATTATAGGGGGAGTGGGATTTATGATTGCATTCACCCACTTCTTGTTATCTAGCATACAATCATGTAATCCTTTGTGTTGATTTGGTGAGTAAAATTAAGAACCGTGTATTCATTTTTCTATATAAGAGTTTTCCCCTTCTCAATTTCTATTGCTAAGATTTTCTTGGAATTGATAGAAAGAGAATTGAGAGTGAGTAGCATAGTAGCATTATATAATCTGTAACAGCAAGTTTGGTTTCCATCACAGAGGTATAACTTCCCATTCTCATTCTCTACATAATTTTCAAAATTCTTGATTATTGAATTGATTCATGGATTGAATAATTAATTGATTGAGATATGTTTTTAAGTAGTTATATGATGTTATATTAGTTTGGAATTGCTAAATGTTATGTTAGAAACGATTTTCATTGGAAATTTTGTGAATTGGGCTAGCAAGCTGTCGAAGCAGCCTGCGTCTGCGTCTGCGTCTGGTCTGTGCCCGGCGCAGCTGCGCCTGTTTTGAACTGGCCAGCTGTGCAGAGCCTGCTGCAGAATTTTTGCTTCTGTTTCGTTTTCTGTCCAGGCTAGATTGATGGTAACCTTTAGTCAAGCATGGGAACTGATATGAATCCATAATATAAACTTCTTGGTATTACATGGCCATGTTAGCATGTTTTATGAAAGGAAAGTATAAGGTTTACGAAGGAAAACTTATGTTTTGAAAATGAAACTTGTAGCTTTGAATGCGAACTTTGTCATATAAGTAACATGCATGTATTCTGATATTATCAGCATGATAATAGGTTTATATTAACTTCAAAACGCATATTTAAAATGTTGAACACGTTAGCATACGAGATTGATGGATTTAAAGGTTTTCAAAGGAGAAACTTAAGACTTTTGAAAACAAACTTGACCAAGATTTTGTCTTGTACATTCTGACCATTTGAACATGTATAAGTGGTTTATATATGCGTTCTAATACATGTGAGTCGTGGTTACGAGATGCTTTACATATACCGTGTCGTCTTTATTGACTTAGTGTAAATTTCAAAGAAACTTAGAATGTGAAATGACATCAATTATCATGTGAAAAACATTATGAACATGCAAGCATGTATGTTAGGATTGTTGGGTTTGTACGAAATCGTGACGCAATCAAATTGCAAAAACTAGCGAAAGCATGGTATATCAGAGTTTAAAATTTTCTACAAAACCATTACCCGGATCATCCTTTATGCAAATTATTAATTTAAAATGATAAATAAGAAGTTATGGAATCATACCCTTGTAGAACGAAGCTTCCACAGGTACTAGTTCAACTCCTTGTTCTTCGTGATCTCCTTGAATTTCTGGGTTAGATTCCTTCCTTTGATCAACGTTATCCACCCATGTGTTTGGCCTCCAGAGGTGATCCACCAAGGAAGAGGAATTATCAAGAAGGAGGATGTTTGGCTAAACCTTAGTTTTCTATCCTCTATAGAAAAGGAGTACTCTCCAAGGATTGGAATTTCATCAAGTAATATCTATTATAAGAATCCTCTTATATAGATATTGGTCAACCCTTCTAATCCTATTAGACATGGGATTTCTTTTAATTAATTAAACTCCTTTAATTAATTTAGGCTTCCCACCACATGGGAAATAATTAATTAAATTCATTTAATTAATTTGTCTCCTAATCTTATTAGGAATAAATGAGAGTACTAATATTAAATTAATTACTAAACTCCTTTAAAAATTAAAATAATAATAATATTAATAATATTAATAAGACTCCTCTTATTAATTTATATTTAATATTTTCAAAATATTAAATAATAAATATTAAGCTATTTAATTTATTCTATCACCATAGATTAAATTAATTTCACTTAATGCATTATTACGATTATGCCATTACCTTTTTAAATAATTATTCTTCCTTTTATGGTGTGACCCATTAGGTTCTCCATATTAAACCGGTTGTGAATAAATCAATTAGAACAATTCTAATCTTATTTAAATAAATAAATTAAACTAATAATCTATTTAAATAAATAATATTTATTCTACAATAGGGATAAGCCTCCCTAGCGATCAACGACTTTTCAGATAATATAAATTTCAACATTAATCATAAAAGAACCTGTGAGTAAATAGTTACCATACAATTCAATCCTTCTACCATACAATGTCCCAATTAAATATAAGACATGAATTTACTGTCAAGTCTTATTTTATTTAATTATATGTATTTCGATTAGAAAATGCACAACTCCAAAAAATACAAATTAGAAACTCCTTTCTAATTTGATTTCACCTTGGCCAAGGATTTCTGGGTTGTCATTTAACGAATCACATAGGACATATCTCCTCTTTATTACTAGAGGTGGTAGATTCTTTATTGATCATTCATTATCTCCATATATAACTCATTATACCTAAGCATACCCTTTTATATACCCTAAAGGGCTTTAAGGAATAAGTCAAAGTATAATTCATTACATACAAGATACTATGATGATCTCAAGTCCAAGGATCACTTGTACTACTATCACATTAGGAATTCCTATTGACAGGCGAGTAAAACTCCATTAGGTATTTCATAGCGTGTCACGTTTAGTGAACTTATTCTCTAATAAGCACCTACATACTTGCTTTAGTGTCTCCACATAAATGATTATGAGATCAATCATCCTCATCCAATGAGCAAGCAACATATGTACTAATCTATCCGAATTTACTAATTCCCTTTTTTTAGTAATCCCATGATTAGGAACTATTTTAGTTTTTAAGCTTTCTAAGAATTTAGATCTCATTAGCATGATCAACATCATGATTCTAAAAGCATTGCTTAAAACTATAGGTTATTTACATATTATAAAAACAGCACCATGTAGATAATTAAATGCCTTTAATAAATGAATATTTTATTAATAAATAAATAAGATTGTTTATAAAGTACGTGCTTTATCATCATACATGATTGGCTTGTATGCACACTACTATCAAGGATTTCATTATGCCTATAGATATGTTGACATGAGCATTATATATAGATTTCACATATACACGCATATTCATAGAAAGTGGATTTCTAAAGCATGAACTATGTGGTTCATGTATGCATGAGTAGTATTCGCACAAGCATGTTTACTAAGTGTTATTAGCCTCGTTATGTGGTATTATGACTTTAATAGTTGACCTTGGGGCATGGACGTGATTAACTTAAGGTTTACCAGGATGGAACCTTATAACTTAGAATTATGAACAGAACCTTGCAAAATGTGTATCGTAAACTATATTGCATGATTAAATTGGAATGCTATGTGTTCAAGCCTATGTTGATGCTTATGAACTAGACAATCTAAAGTTATTAAATCTAAGACAAGATTAGATTGACTTACGTGAACTATGTGATAAAATTATATGATAATCAGATTCTTGTAAGTATAGACTTATATTAGTTTATACATGCTAATTGAAAGGCCGACTTGTTAATGTTAGGTTGTTTCAACAAGTTTAATTAAAGCTAGAACTTAATTGTAGCTGAGCAAACAAGAAAGTCTCCTAACTTCATTGATTGTAATATTGAATGCAAGTTCTCTAACTTTACTCAAATTCATATTGAGCAAGTTTTCTTGACTTACACTTATTTATTGTGCAAGTATCATATCCTTGTGTTTACTTTACCCAAGGAACGTTGTAAGCGAGTTCTTTAATTCTTACTCTTTTATTTGAGCAAGTATCATGTCCTTGTGTTTAATTTATGCAAGGAATCTATTATTGTGAAATTCCCCGAATTTCACTCTTTGATTTGCAAGTTCTCCGAACTTCACACTTTAAGTTCCCCGAACTTCACTCTTTGATTTTGCAAGTTCCCCGAACTTACACAAATTCATATATTGTGCAAATTCTAAACTTCACTTTGTGCAAGTTCCCTATCCTTCTCATATTGTATTGAGTAGGTTCTTGTTGAATCGAAAGTTGTTTACTTAATGCTTGAACTTTATTCCCAAGCATGTTATTTAGTGGTTTAACTATTCTACAATTATTCCACATCGATATTATTGATATCCGCACTTAGTGCATTTGAGTTCGTACAGTCTTGGACTTGTACATTTTTCAAAGTTCTAAATTCTTGAACTGTGTCAGATAGAGTCTGAACCTTTGTTCGGTCAGACAAGTGTATGAAGTTTTCTTTAAAGCTATCCAAACCAATTGATGGTAAGGATTCTTAGATAGAACAGAACACCCCTCATATGTTAGGAGTATGCCCAGGTATCTAATATATGATACGAGTAAGCATATGTAAGTGTTATGCATATACATGTTGTACTCGAGGCTAATCTCCTTGAGGTACTGATTTTCGGTAGCCAATAGCTAGTAACCAAAAGGTCAATTAGTTATTGAACCCATTGGAAGTTATAGTTCAAAGTCTACTTGACATCAGTCATTCTAAAAGTAATTAGGATCCTTGTTTTTAGATATTCATATTGTTGAATCCTTTTAGATATTCATATTGTTGAATCTTTCTAATATTCATATTGTTGAATCTTTCTAATATTCATATTGTTGAATCCTTTTAGATATTCATATTGTTGAATCTTTCTAATATTCATATTGTTGAATCCTTAAGATATTCATATATTGAATTCATTGTTAGCTATTTTCCATTAATCATGATATATCCTTTATTGTTGTATTTAAACTTGCTGAGCAAACTTGTTGCTCATTCTTGCTATATCATGACTTATATTGCAGTTAAGCCAGAGACTTCAGGGAAGGACAATGGTAAAGAAAAGATTGTAGGATTGTTTGCAAGGTGCAGACTTTGTCTTTACATTTCGTTTAATTACTATTATTGTAATATGAACCCTAATGATTATTCAAGGGTATGTTTATAAGGTTGTATTAAGGTTATCGAATCTTGGGACTAGTAACACCTTTTGAATGAACGACGTACGTTTATTATATTTCGCATTTTTAGTTATCGTATGTTGTTTAGAGGTGGATGTTAGTATTGTATCGTGGCGACCGGACCGGGTTCAGAGGACCCGGATTCTGGGGTGTCATAGGTTGGTATCAGAGCTTTAGGTTATAAACGTTAGGAATGCGAAACCTAAGTTATGACCTTAGTAGAAAACTCAAATAAAGTTTGTAAGTGATGGATTGAGGAGATCCATCAAGTCTTATTGTGATACTGAAGTTGTTTATTTAAATCAGCTGTGATTGATAGACGTCCTAAACTTCTTAATGCTAACTTGAATAGCATATCACGTAACGACTAAAGTTTTCTTCCTTTCCTCAGGATCATGTCGCCTAGGAGATTTTCGTGGAACCAGAGGGAGGAAGGATCTGTAAGCAATGGTGGAGGGGGAAATGTCGACCTAATGCAGAGCTTCGTTAACCTGCTAACAGAAGCAATGCAGAACAGACCCCAGCCAGCAGCAGAGCATCCAGGACATCACTTGGCTAGCATTAAGGACTTTAAATTGGTAGGACCACCGAAATTCCCGGAAACCTTAGACCCAATCGATGCCCAGACATGGATAGAAGAAATAGAGAACGTGTTTGAGGTCGCACGGGTGGCCGAATCACAGAAGACGAGTTTTTCCACTTTCATGATGAAGGGCGAAGCTAACTATTGGTGGGAAGCCAATACAGGACTAGCAGGCGAATGAGTTATTATGTGGGACAAATTTAAGAATTTCTTTTCGGAGAATACACAACAAGATATGGAAGTTAAGTTTCTGGAACTGAGACAAGGAGGTATGTCTGTCGCAGAGTACACGGCAAGATTTAACGAGTTGGCCCGATTCGCGTCACACCAGGTGGACATGGAGGCCAGGAAGGCAAAGAGATTTGAATTAGAATTAAAACCATGGGTACAAAAAGCAATAAATGAATTAAAGATTAAGACTTTCTCTGATCTTTTAGAAAGGGCTATCATTGTCGAAGGAGGCATTAAAGTCATAGCGCGATTTAAACAAGAAAAGAAGACCGGTCAGGAAGGACAGAAGGGGGAAAGCAGCGGAGGCAACAACCCCAATAAGCGTAAATGGATGGAAAGCCAATCATCCAGAGGTAGCAAATCCGGGGGAGAGGCTAAGAAAAGTGTAAAGTGCAGTAACTGCGGGAGGAACCACTGGGGGAAATGCTTGAAGAGAAAGAGCGCTTGTTATCATTGTGGACAACCGGGGCACATGGCTCCTTAGTGTTGGAACAAGTCGAAAGGAGGATGTTTCGCGTGTAGAGCCACAGACCATTAAATCAAGGACTGCCCGAAGAAAAAGGGCGATGTAGCTAGCAGAAACCGCAATAACAACAACGGACTGAACATCGAAGAGCCAGCCAGTCAAGCCAACATGACCGTACAGGATGCGGTGGTGTCCAAGGACGTAGTGTCAGGTATTATCCCGATCAATGATATAAATGCATATGTGTTATTTGATTCGGGTGCTACCTGCTCTTTAGTTTCTGAAGAATTTGCTAACAGTTAGACTTATCACATGAAAAATTAGAACACCCTATGAGCATAGAAGTAGCAAACAAGGAAGTTATCTCCGTAGAATACAGTCATAGGAACTGTTATACCGATTGGAAGGGAATTAGTGGGTGTCTTCCTAAACGAGATTTAGCAGCAGTAGTTTTTGCCTTAGAGTTTTGGAAGCATTATTTGTATGGCGAGAAGTGTGAGATATACACAGATCACAAAAGTCTGAAGTGTATCTTCACGCAGTAGGAGTTAAACATGAGGCAGCGCCGATGGCTAGAATTGATCAAAGATTATGATTGTGAGATTCTATACCATCCCGACAAAGAAAATGTAGTGACAGATGCCTTGAGCAGGAACGGCAGAGAGAAGTTATTGAAGTTAACCATTCAAGAAGAATTAGTGAAAGATTTTGAATGACTAGACTTAGAGGTTAAGTATCCGATGGAGACCGACGAGAAATTATTTACAGTGACAGCGAGCCCGACTTTGTTAGATAAGGTTAAGGGGGCACAAGAGAAGGACAAAGTTTGTGATAACATCATGAAGCAGTTAGCTGAAGCTAATGAATTGAAATTTAAGATTGATAGCACTGAACTGCTAAGATTTGAAGGACCAATTTGGGTACCGTTAGTACCAGAACTAAGAGAAGAGATTTTACAAGAAGCATTTATGGGAGATAGTGTCGAACACCGTTATATTGGGACGAAGTAGGTGAACGTCGACTATTGGGACCAGAATTGGTACAACAGACAGTAGAGATTATCTAGGTGATAAAAGTGAATTATCTGTTTGTATTTGAGTAACCTTATTTTTACAATTTCGAGGACGGAATTTTTATAAGGGGGGGGGGGGGGGAGGGATGTAACGACCAGGAATTTTAAACTCCTTATTAATTTTAACTGTGATTTAAAAACTTTTAAGAGTTAGTTTTGTGAACTTATTTAAACCTTATGTGGTTATGTGATTATGTGAATCGAAACTATGCGAATAAATGCTAGGATTTTATTAAAGAAAATCACTAATGGCTATTTAAATTAGTAGATTAACCCTAAGACTTTTATATCAGAATATTGATAAAAGTGTTGGTAATTACATATTCAAATTTCTTGAATATAATATAGAGATTAAATCGTGTTTGATTAATTTAAATTGGGAGTAATTAATTGATAATGATTTGGATTAATTATTATTATGAATAAATAATAATTAATGAGTAAGAGATTAATAGATATAATAATATTATATTTACTTGGTTAATTGATTAATTGTTATATGCAAGTATATGTTATATTAAACCTTTAGTATATGGTAGTTATCTATATAATACAATGTGACCTTTGATATAGCTATGTATATATAGACTATATAGTAACCTTAATTGAATTATGTGAGATTGATAAATTAAATGCGTACATAAGAACATGTGACAATGTAGGGATGGACATTTATATGTATACCCTATTACCTTAATATCAATAAACAATTGTTATTGGCCAGGCAATTTCAATAAGTTATTAATCGAAGTAATAACAGTTATAGTAATGAGTAATAATAATACTTAATTGAATTATATTAAGGAAAATATACATGAATTATATGATTGGTATATAAATACCTACTTGATACATTATTTTATTAATTGAGATAACATTGTAACACCTATTTAAATATGTTTGGAATAAATACTTATAACCTATGTATATACTATGTGTATATATATATAGTATATAACTTAGTGTATATTATTATATGGATAAGTGTTGTGCATATATGATATACACCCATTTAATGTATAACTTAAATATATGCTATATGTGTACATATCTAAATATTAGTACTTAGAATGTTAGTTACTGAGTAATATGAGAGCCCCAACTTCATTCTCTTCCCACACGTAAACTCTCACATGGCTACACCACCCTATAACTCTCCTCAAATTCATCAAAGCTAGCCATAAGCATTATAGGGGGAGTGGGATTTATGATTGCATTCACCCACTTCTTGTTATCTAGTATACAATCATGTAATCCTTTGTGTTGATTTGGTGAGTAAAATCAAGAACCGTGTATTCATTTTTCTATATAAGAGTTCTTCCCCTTCTCAATTTCTATTGCTGAGATTTTCTTGGAATTGATAGAAAGAGAATTGAGAGTGAGTAGCATAGTAGCATTATATAATCTGTAACAGCAAGTTTAGTTTCCATCACAGAGGTATAACTTCCCATTCTCATTCTCTACATAATTTTCAAAATTCTTGATTCTTGAATTGATTCATGGATTGAGTACTTAATTGATTGGTATATGTTATTAAGTAGTTATATGATGTTATAATAGTTTAGAATTGCTAAATGTTATGTTAGAAACGATTTTCGTTGGAAATTTTGTGAATTGGGCTAGCAAGCTGTCGAAGCAGCCTGCGTCTGCGTCTGCGTCTGGTCTGTGCCCGGCGCAGCTGCGCCTGTTTTGAACTGGCCAGCTGCGCAGAGCCTGCTGCAGAATTTTTGCTTCTATTTCATTTTCTGTCCAGGCTAGATTGATGGTAACCTTTAGTCAAGCATGGGAACTGATATAAATCCATAATATAAACTTCTTGGTATTACATGGTCATATTAGCATGTTTTATGAAAGGAAAGTATAAGGTTTACGAAGGAAAACTTATGTTTTGAAAATGAAACTTGTAGCTTTGAATGCGAACTTTTTCATATAAGTAACATATATGTATTCTGATATTATGAGCATGATAGTAGGTTTATATTAACTTGAAATGCATGTTTAAAATGTTGAACACGTTAGCATACGAGATTGATGGATTTAAAGGTTTTCAAAGGAGAAACTTAAGACTTTTGAAAACAAACTTGACCAAGATTTTGTCTTGTACATTCTGACCATTTGAACATGTATAAGTGGTTTATATATGCGTTCTAATACATGTGAGTCGTGGTTACGAGATGCTTTATATATACCGTGTCGTCTTTATTGACTTAGTGTAAATTTCAAAGAAACTTAGAATGTGAAATGACATCAATTATCATATGAAAAACTTTATGATCATGCAAGCATGTATGTTAGGATTTCATTATGCCTATAGATATGTTGACATGAGCATTATATACAGATTTCACATATACACGCATATTCATAGAAAGTGGATTTCTAAGGCATGAACTATGTGGTTTATGTATGCATGAGTAGTATTCGCACAAGCATGTTTACCAAGTGTTATTAGCCTCGTTATGTGGTATTATGACTTTAATAGTTGACCTTGGGCCATGGACGTGATTAACTTAAGGTTTACCGGCATTGAACCTTATAACTTAGAATTATGAACAGAACCTTGCAAAATGTGTATCATAAACTATATTGCATGATTAAATTGGAATGCTATGTGTTCAAGCCTATGTTGATGCTTATGAACTAGACAATCTAAAGTTATTAAATCTAAGACAAGATTAGATTGACTTACGTGAACTATGTGATAGAATTATATGATAATCAGATTCTTGTAAGTATAGACATATATTAGTTTATACATGCTAATTGAAAGGCCGACTTGTTAATGTTAGGTTGTTTTAAAGAGTTTAATTAAAACTAGAACTTAATTGTAGCTGAGCAAACAGGCAAGTCTCCTAACTTCATTTGATTGTAGTATTGAATGCAAGTTCTCTAACTTTACTCAAATTCATATTGAGCAAGTTTTCT
Source organism: Panax stipuleanatus (assembly GCA_020205555.1). NCBI lineage: Eukaryota > Viridiplantae > Streptophyta > Magnoliopsida > Apiales > Araliaceae > Panax > Panax stipuleanatus. Next base: position 122,292,000 of record CM035121.1, on the reverse strand, counting down.
TGACTTACACTTATTTATTATGCAAGTATCATATTCTTGTGTTTACTTTACCCAAGGAACGTTGTAAGCGAGTTCTTTAATTCTTACTCTTTTATTTGAGCAAGTATCATGTCCTTGTGTTTAATTTATGCAAGGAATCTATTATTGTAAAATTCCTCGAATTTCACTCTTTGATTTGCAAGTTCCCCGAACTTCACACTTTAAGTTCCCCGAACTTCACTCTTTGATTTTTCAAGTTCCCCGAACTTACACAAATTCATATATTGTGCAAATTCTAAACTTCACTTTGTGCAGGTTCCCTATCCTTCTCATATTGTATTGAGTAGGTTCTTGTTGAATCGAAAGTTGTTTACTTAATGCTTGAACTTTATTCCCAAGCATGTTATTTAGTGGTTTAACTATTCTACAATTATTCCACATCGATATTATTGATATCCGCACTTAGTGCATTTGAGTTCGTACAGTCTTGGACTTGTACATTTTTCAAAGTTCTAAATTCTTGAACTATGTCAGATAGAGTCTGAACCTTTGTTCGGTCAGACAAGTGTATGAAGTTTTCTTTAAAGCTATCCAAACCAATTGATGGTAAGGATTCTTAGATAGAACAGAACACCCCTCATATGTTAGGAGTGTGCCCAGGTATCTAATATATGATACGAGTAAGCATATGTAAGTGTTATGCATATACATGTTGTACTCGAGGCTAATCTCCTTGAGGTACTGATTTTCGGTAGCCAATAGCTAGTAACCAAAAGGTCAATTAGTTATTGAACCCATTGGAAGTTATAGTTCAAAGTCTACTTGACATCAGTCATTCTAGAAGTAATTAGGATCCTTGTTTTTAGATATTCATATTGTTGAATCCTTTTAGATATTCATATTGTTGAATCTTTCTAATATTCATATTGTTGAATCTTTCTAATGTTCATATTGTTGAATCCTTTTAGATATTCATATTGTTGAATCTTTCTAATATTCATATTGTTGAATCCTTAAGATATTCATATATTGAATTCATTGTTAGCTATTTTCCATTAATCATGATATATCCTTTATTGTTGTATTTAAACTTGCTGAGCAAACTTGTTGCTCATTCTTGCTATATCATGACTTATATTGCAGTTAAGCCAGAGACTTCAGGGAAGGACAATGGTAAAGAAAAGATTGTAGGATTGTTTGCAAGGTGCAGACTTTGTCTTTACATTTCGTTTAATTACTATTATTGTAATATGAACCCTAATGATTATTCAAGGGTATGTTTATAAGGTTGTATTAAGGTTATCGAATCTTGGGACTAGTAACACCTTTTGAATGAACGACGTACGTTTATTATATTTCGCATTTTTAGTTATCGTATGTTGTTTAGAGGTGGATGTTAGTATTGTATCGTGGCGACCGGACCGGGTTCAGAGGACCCGGATTCTGGGGTGTCATAGGTTGGTATCAGAGCTTTAGGTTATAAACGTTAGGAATGCGAAACCTAAGTTATGACCTTAGTAGAAAACTCAAATAAAGTTTGTAAGTGATGGATTGAGGAGATCCATCGAGTCTTATTGTGATACTGAAGTTGTTTATTTAAATCAGCTGTGATTGATAGACGTCCTAAACTTCTTAATGCTAACTTGAATAGCATATCACGTAACGACTAAAGTTTTCTTCCTTTCCTCAGGATCATGTCGCCTAGGAGATTTTCGTGGAACCAGAGGGAGGAAGGATCTGTAAGCAATGGTGGAGGGGGAAATGTCGACCTAATGCAGAGCTTCGTTAACCTGCTAACAGAAGCAATGCAGAACAGACCCCAGCCAGCAGCAGAGCATCCAGGACATCACTTGGCTAGCATTAAGGACTTTAAATTGGTAGGACCACCGAAATTCCCGGAAACCTTAGACCCAATCGATGCCCAGACATGGATAGAAGAAATAGAGAAGGTGTTTGAGGTCGCACGGGTGGCCGAATCACAGAAGACGAGTTTTTCCACTTTCATGATGAAGGGCGAAGCTAACTATTGGTGGGAAGCCAATACAGGACTAGCAGGCGAATGAGTTATTATGTGGGACAAATTTAAGAATTTCTTTTCGGAGAATACACAACAAGATATGGAAGTTAAGTTTCTGGAACTGAGACAAGGAGGTATGTCTGTCGCAGAGTACACGGCAAGATTTAACGAGTTGGCCCGATTCGCGTCACACCAGGTGGACATGGAGGCCAGGAAGGCAAAGAGATTTGAATTAGAATTAAAACCATGGGTACAAAAAGCAATAAATGAATTAAAGATTAAGACTTTCTCTGATCTTTTAGAAAGGGCTATCATTGTCGAAGGAGGCATTAAAGTCATAGCGCGATTTAAACAAGAAAAGAAGACCGGTCAGGAAGGACAGAAGGGGGAAAGCAGCGGAGGCAACAACCCCAATAAGCGTAAATGGATGGAAAGCCAATCATCCAGAGGTAGCAAATCCGGGGGAGAGGCTAAGAAAAGTGTAAAGTGCAGTAACTGCGGGAGGAACCACTGGGGGAAATGCTTGAAGAGAAAGAGCGCTTGTTATCATTGTGGACAACCGGGGCACATGGCTCCTTAGTGTTGGAACAAGTCGAAAGGAGGATGTTTCGCGTGTAGAGCCACAGACCATTAAATCAAGGACTGCCCGAAGAAAAAGGGCGATGTAGCTAGCAGAAACCGCAATAACAACAACGGACTGAACATCGAAGAGCCAGCCAGTCAAGCCAACATGACCGTACAGGATGCGGTGGTGTCCAAGGACGTAGTGTCAGGTATTATCCCGATCAATGATATAAATGCATATGTGTTATTTGATTCGGGTGCTACCTGCTCTTTAGTTTCTGAAGAATTTGCTAACAGTTAGACTTATCACATGAAAAATTAGAACACCCTATGAGCATAGAAGTAGCAAACAAGGAAGTTATCTCCGTAGAATACAGTCATAGGAACTGTTATACCGATTGGAAGGGAATTAGTGGGTGTCTTCCTAAACGAGATTTAGCAGCAGTAGTTTTTGCCTTAGAGTTTTGGAAGCATTATTTGTATGGCGAGAAGTGTGAGATATACACAGATCACAAAAGTCTGAAGTGTATCTTCACGCAGTAGGAGTTAAACATGAGGCAGCGCCGATGGCTAGAATTGATCAAAGATTATGATTGTGAGATTCTATACCATCCCGACAAAGAAAATGTAGTGACAGATGCCTTGAGCAGGAACGGCAGAGAGAAGTTATTGAAGTTAACCATTCAAGAAGAATTAGTGAAAGATTTTGAATGACTAGACTTAGAGGTTAAGTATCCGATGGAGACCGACGAGAAATTATTTACAGTGACAGCGAGCCCGACTTTGTTAGATAAGGTTAAGGGGGCACAAGAGAAGGACAAAGTTTGTGATAACATCATGAAGCAGTTAGCTGAAGCTAATGAATTGAAATTTAAGATTGATAGCACTGAACTGCTAAGATTTGAAGGACCAATTTGGGTACCGTTAGTACCAGAACTAAGAGAAGAGATTTTACAAGAAGCATTTATGGGAGATAGTGTCGAACACCGTTGTATTGGGACGAAGTAGGTGAACGTCGACTATTGGGACCAGAATTGGTACAACAGACAGTAGAGATTATCTAGGTGATAAAAGTGAATTATCTGTTTGTATTTGAGTAACCTTATTTTTACAATTTCGAGGACGGAATTTTTATAAGGGGGGGGGGGGGAGGGATGTAACGACCAGGAATTTTAAACTCCTTATTAATTTTAACTGTGATTTAAAAACTTTTAAGAGTTAGTTTTGTGAACTTATTTAAACCTTATGTGGTTATGTGATTATGTGAATCGAAACTATGCGAATAAATGCTAGGATTTTATTAAAGAAAATCACTAATGGCTATTTAAATTAGTAGATTAACCCTGAGACTTTTATATCAGAATATTGATAAAAGTGTTGGTAATTACATATTCAAATTTCTTGAATATAATATAGAGATTAAATCGTGTTTGATTAATTTAAATTGGGAGTAATTAATTGATAATGATTTGGATTAATTATTATTATGAATAAATAATAATTAATGAGTAAGAGATTAATAGATATAATAATATTATATTTACTTGGTTAATTGATTAATTGTTATATGCAAGTATATGTTATATTAAACCTTTAGTATATGGTAGTTATCTATATAATACAATGTGACCTTTGATATAGCTATGTATATATAGACTATATAGTAACCTTAATTGAATTATGTGAGATTGATAAATTAAATGCGTACATAAGAACATGTGACAATGTAGGGATGGACATTTATATGTATACCCTATTACCTTAATATCAATAAACAATTGTTATTGGCCAGGCAATTTCAATAAGTTATTAATCGAAGTAATAACAGTTATAGTAATGAGTAATAATAATACTTAATTGAATTATATTAAGGAAAATATACATGAATTATATGATTGGTATATAAATACCTACTTGATACATTATTTTATTAATTGAGATAACATTGTAACACCTATTTAAATATGTTTGGAATAAATACTTATAACCTATGTATATATTATGTGTATATATATATAGTATATAACTTAGTGTATATTATTATATGGATAAGTGTTGTGCATATATGATATACACCCATTTAATGTATAACTTAAATATATGCTATATGTGTACATATCTAAATATTAGTACTTAGAATGTTAGTTACTGAGTAATATGAGAGCCCCAACTTCATTCTCTTCCCACACGTAAACTCTCACATGGCTACACCACCCTATAACTCTCCTCAAATTCATCAAAGCTAGCTATAAGCATTATAGGGGGAGTGGGATTTATGATTGCATTCACCCACTTCTTGTTATCTAGCATACAATCATGTAATCCTTTGTGTTGATTTGGTGAGTAAAATCAAGAACCGTGTATTCATTTTTCTATATAAGAGTTCTTCCCCTTCTCAATTTCTATTGCTGAGATTTTCTTGGAATTGATAGAAAGAGAATTGAGAGTGAGTAGCATAGTAGCATTATATAATCTGTAACAGCAAGTTTAGTTTCCATCACAGAGGTATAACTTCCCATTCTCATTCTCTACATAATTTTCAAAATTCTTGATTCTTGAATTGATTCATGGATTGAGTACTTAATTGATTGGTATATGTTATTAAGTAGTTATATGATGTTATATGATTGATATATCATCATGAATAACATCATGTAGCTTTCCTTTTAAAGTTAATTTTCACAATTAATAATTATCCATAGCCACACATACAATATAGATATTTTTTTAGCCATATACCCTTTCCATATAAGTCATCACATATATATTCACTATATACCACAAAGTTTTTCAATATCATTAATATATTTTCTTACAAAGTGACTTGAAATTCTTGGTTATTACATCCTCCCCCTATAAGAATTTCGTCTCCGGAATTTCACATAAGGTTACTTGAAAAGATTTGGATAATTCTTCCTCATCTTTTTCTCGGGTTCCCACGTAGCCTCTTCGATATTATGGTTCCTCCAAAGAACTTTTACAGAATGTATAACCTTATTACTTAAATTCTGCTCTTTCCTATCTAAAATTTCTACAGGAACTTCTTCTTACGATAAATCCTTCTCGACTTGAATTGGTTCATACGATATCACGTGCTTGTAATCAGGCTTATACGGTCGTAACACTGACAAATGGAACACGTTATGAATATGTTCCAGTTCAGGAGGTAGAGCTACCTCGTACGGCACTTCACGTATCTTCCTCAGTATTTCAAAGGGTCCAATAAATCTCGGACTCAATTTACCTTTCTTTCCAAATCCGATCTTCCCTTTCCAGGGAGATACTTTCAAAAACGCATAACTTCCCACTTCGAAGTCTCTTTTCTTGTGATGCAAATATGCATCTTCTTTTGATGATCCTGAGCTGCTATCAGTCGAGCTCTTATCACCTTGATGATCTCCACAATATGCTGCACCAACTCTTGCCCCAACATTCTGCGCTCACCTACTTTATCCCAACATAAGGGCGTTCTTCATTTCCTCCCATACAGTGCTTCGTACGGAGGCATACCAATGCTCGCGTCATAACTATTGTTATATGCGAACTCTACCAGTGGAATGATCCTCCCAGCTTTCCTTGAAGTTCCTCACGCAAGCCCTGAGCATGTCTTCTAATGTTTGAATTGTTCTCTCGCTCTACCCATTGGTCTGTGGATGATACGCGGTACTCAACCTTAGCTGTGTCCCCATTCTTTCTTGAAGACTCTTCCAAAAGTTTGACGTAAAGCGCGGATCTCTATCAGATACAATTGATATTGGCACTCCATGTCTCAAAATAATTTCCTTGATATACAATTTGGCTAACTGATCCAAACTATACCGGATCTTGATTGGCAAAAAGTGTGCTGACTTTGTAAGACGATCTATAATCACCCATATGGCGTCGGAACCTTTCTGCATTGCTGGAAGTCCCACCACAAAATCCATCGTGATGTGCCCCCATTTCCATTCAGGAATTTCTAACGGCTACAACAATCCTCTCTGTCGTTGATGCTCTCCCTTGACTCTCTGACAAGTTAAACATCTGCTAACATATTCTGTAACCTCTCTTTTCATGTTTGGCAAACAATAGTGTTGACGTAAATCTTGATATATCTTTGTGCTTCCTGGGTGTATCAATTATCTCGTACTGTATGCTTCTTGCAAAATCTCCTCTCTTAGTTCTGGTAAAAAAGGTACCCAAATTCGTCCTTCAAATTTCAGCAGTCCGGTGCCATCGATCTTGTACTTCAACTCATCGCCTTCAGCTAATCTCTTCTTGATGTTACCACAGTCTTCGTCATTTTCTTGTGCCTCTTTCACCTTGTCGATTAAATTCGGACTTGCTTCCATTTCTATTACTTCATCTGAATTCTTCGTATTTTTCACCTCCAACTCCATTTTCTCCATTTCCTTTACTAACTCTTCTTGCTCTGACAAAATGAATAACTTCTCTCTGTTCTTTCTGCTTAAAGCATCAGCTACTACATTGGCCTTCCGTCGATGATATAGAATCTCACAATCATAGTCTTTAATCAATTCTAACCACCTCATGTTCAACTCCTTTTGTGTAAAGATATATTTCAGACTCTTGTGGTCTATGTATATCTCACACTTTTCTCCGTAAAGATAATGTCTCCAAATCTTAAGGGCAAACACTACCGCAACTAATTCTAGGTCATGGGTAGGGTATCCCTTCTCATAATCTTTTAACTGTCATGATGTGTACGCAATGACCTTACCATTCTACATCAAGACACAACCTAGTCTCTTGTGTGACGCATCACTGTATACTGTAAAACCCCCCGTATTATCTGGTAAGGATAACACAGGTGCTTCACTCAATATCTTCTTTAACTCCTGAAAACTCTGCTCACATTTCTCTGTCCATACATACTTAACTGCCTTCCTGGTTAGATTTGTCAACGGTGTCGCTATTTTCTAGAAATCTTGAATAAACCTTCGGTAATATCCTACCAATCCCAAAAAACTTCTAGCTTTTATCAGCGTCTTTAGTTGTCCCCAATTTTTCACCGCTTCAACTTTTGCTGGATCAACAAAAATTCCTTCATTGTCGATAACATGTCCCAAAAACTGAACTCTCTTCAACCAAAATTCACACTTTAAAAGTTTTGCATATAGCTTCTCCTTCCTCAACGTCTCCAATACTATCCTTAAATGTTCGGCATGCTCCTCCTCAGTCTTTGAATACACCAATATGTCCTCAATAAACACGACCAAAAACTTGTCCAAGTATTGCTTGAACACTCTATTCATCAAGTCCATAAAAGCAGCTGGCGCATTCATCAGTCTAAACGACATCACTCATAATAGTCGTAACGAGTCCTAAATGCTATCTTTGGTACATCCTCCGTCCTCACCTTCAACTGATGATAACCAATCCTTAAATTAATCTTTGAAAAGCATCTTGCTCCTTTGAGTTGATCAAACAGGTTGTCTATTCTCGAAAATGGATACTTATTTTTGATCGTCACCTTATTAAATTCTCTATAATCCATGCACAACCACATTGATCCATCATTCTTCTTTACAAACAACACCGGTGCTCCCCACGGAGATACACTAGGTTGGATGTACTTCTTGTCCAATAAATCCTACAGCTGGACTATTAACTCTTTCATTTCTATCGGAGCCATCCTATAGGGTGCTTTCGATATCGGCGCTGTCCCCAGTACTAAGTCAATCACAAACTCTATTTCTCTGTCTAGTGGAAGTCCTGGAAATTCCTCTGGAAAGACACCCCCAAACTCCTTAACTATAGGTATTTGCTCTATATCAGAATTCACTATCCGTGTATCCACTACATGAGCCAAATAACCTTCGCACCCTTTCTTTAACATTCTCCTGGCCTGCATCATCGTCAGACAACTAGTTTGTCTTGGCGACTTGCTACCATAAAATACAACCTTAGACTTCTTCTTTGTCTTAAGGCGTATACTTTTCTTCTGACAGTCAATAACCGGCTCATAGTCAAACAACCAATCCATTTCTAGGATTACATCCAATTCTCCTAAGCATATTGGAATTAAATTCACGCTTAACTTTTGTCCCCTTACTTCTACACAATAATTTCTTTGGATAATTTCTACAGGGATCAATTCTTTGTTTGCAACCTCTATATTCATTGGGTTTTCTAACCTCTCGCGAGTTAAATTTAGCCTTTTAGCAAATTCATCAGATACAAAAGAACAGGTAGCTCCCGAATCAAATAACACATATGCATTTATACTTTTGATCGGAATTATACCTGACATCACCTCCCTGGATGCCACTACATCTTGCACAGTCATGTTAAAGGTTCTAGCTGTTGGCTTGCCGGGTTGAGCTGATCCTCCCATGGGTAATTTGGTGTTACTGCCCCTAATGTCGCTTCCTCCATCAGTGTTCTTCTTCAGTGGACAGTCTTTGAATCGATGTCCTGTTCCTTCACATAAAAAGCAACCTCCTTTCTTTGGCTTAGGACAATTTGGCGAAATATATCCTTCTTGCCCATAGTTGTAACAGACACTCTTTCCCTTTATACACTCTCCCAAGTGACTCTTTCCATAATTCCCATATGTTTGCTTCTTCTATTGAACATTTCCTTGTTGACTTTCAGAATTGTTACCACTGTTGTTCCACTTCCGTTTCTTACTGTTACTACCACCACTGCTGGCATTCGAATTTCCTCATTCGAACTTCTTCTTATTCTTTTCTCGATTGTACTTTGAAACTGCTTCACTCCCACCTTCTGCAATGAGAGCTTTCTCCAATAGAGTTAAAAACGAAGTGATTTGCAATACTGCTACCTTTCTGTAAATCCACGGCTTTAACCTATTCTCAAATCTCCTTGCCTTCCTTACCTCAGTGTCCACCTGATGTGGAGCAAATCTGGCTAAATCATAAATTTGGCAGCGTATTCTGACACTGATATATTCTCTTATTTTAACTCTAGAAATTTAACCTCCATCCTTGCTTGCATACTTTCTGAGAAATAATTTTCAAAACAAATCATTTTGAACCTTTCCCATATCACAACTCCTGTTCTGACTCTATTATGGTTTACTTCCCACCAAAAATTTGCCTCACCCTTTATTAAATAAGTGGCAAAAGCTGTCTTCTGCTCCTCTGCAACTCTTGCAATGATAAATGCTTTCTCCAGCTCCTTCACCCAAGTTTGGGCTTCAATAGGCTCAGTGGTTCCTCTAAATTCTTGCGGTCCCACTGCCTTAAAGTCTTTAAAGTTTGCTAACCTACTAGCTTGCCGATTCCTTGCTACTGGTGCTCTATTCTGCATCGCTTGAGTTAACATGTCAACAAAATCTTGCATCGGGTCTGCTTCTTAACCTCCTCCATTGTTAACGGATTCTTCTATCCTTCAGTTCCGTGTCTCTCTTCTTGGCAGCATTACCTGATTAAGCAAAACCTTAACGCATTACTATGGTTTATTATATGTCATATCGTTTTAGTGTTTAGCACATAATTTAAACTCAAACAATCACATATTCATGATGTGACGATTTTAGTTCACTGGACTTTTTGAATTCAGCTTATCGGATTAATGGATTTAGTTTGCTAGATTACCAATTCAGGTTGCTGAATTCACATTTTATTAGATAGATAATCTATTATCTTAATTCTCAAAACACATAACATAATACTGCATTTATATTCGGCAAAACTAATGAAATACCAACTGTAGTTGGCACGTTTTACTGATTACACCATTGAACTTTTAATTTTTTAAATTACCCCACTAAACTAATTATTATTTTGAAATTGGGTTATTCCGTTAAAAAAATAAACGGATTTTATTTTTTTAGCAACAAAACTAATGAATTACCCATTGTAGTTGACACATTTTACTAATTACACCATTAAACTTTTAGTTTGTTAAATTACCCCATTAAACTAATTAATATTTTAAAATTGGATCATTCTGTTTTCTTTGCCTCACGAGTGTTAAATCGTTTTAGTTTTTATCCAATGTGGACGTGAAAAAGAAAAATAAATAAATTTGATTTATTCTCTCTCTTCCTTCCTCTTATTCTCTTCTCTCTCTTTTTCTAGATCAAATAGATCTGTGTATTTTCTCTCTCTAAAATCTATGAAAATTTCTAAATTCGAATACCCAAAACATTGATTTGAGCTTGAAAGTTCAACATTAGATATAATAATAGAGTCTGAATCCCCAACAACAACAGATGAAGTAAATGGTGTTGCAGTAGGTTTCCTCCCTCTCACCTCCAACTATCAGTAGCCTTTTGTCTCCGTACTCCTCTCATTCACTCTTGATCGCCTCCACAAGGTCCACTCTTTCCCCAATCTCTCTATATATATCTATGTGTGTGTGTATATATATATATATATATATATATATATATATATATATACATGTGGTATTAATATTTGGTTAAATTAATTTTGATAGGATTGTATTTATGATATTATAGGAGCCTGAGTTTTTATGGATGAATGCGGAGATAATTCATAGGCAGATGCAAAATATTGTTGCCAATTACCGCGTTTTTATTTCTATTACTGATGCATTGCATTTCATTCATGAGAAAATTTGTTCTATCGATAAATATCTGAGATTAGAGTACCCAAAATATATTTTTTTTAATTTTTTTTTCCAGAGCCACATAGATAAAAAATTAATGTCTGCTTAGATTTTTTAAACAGAATGACCCAATTTTAAAATAATAATTAGTTTAGTGGGGTTATTTGAAAAATTAAAAGTTCAATAGTGTAATCAGTAAAACGTGTCAACTACAGTGAGTAATTCATTAGTTTTGTCGATAAAAAAATAACACCTGTTTTTTTTTTTTAACGGAATGACCCAATTTCAAAATAATAATTAGTTTAGTGGGGTAATTTAAAAAATTAAAAGTTTAATGACGTAATCAGTAAAACGTGCCAACTACAGTAGGTATTTCATTAGTTTTGCCATTTATATTCATATACCAAATCTTGGTGTCTTACACTTTTATACCTGGCATATTACTATAAATGCTACTATCCCATTTTAAACCACAAAAGATGGGATCTAATCAAACGGTACTCCTCTAAATACACAAATGGGGATACAACATACCTATATACTACCTCACACCTGCTGAGGTTTACATAAAACCCTAATAAATAAAAGGGGGTACTATTGCATCTATCTACATAACAACTAGTCCATCCCATAACCTCACTAGTGGCCTTGCTAGGTCACATGCACATGCTCTTGGGGAAATACTCCGTCCATGACTAGACGTCGAACTGATTGGCTCAACTGCCCTAACTCCATATGAGGCCTCCTGGTACCCCCTCGTTGACCCTCATAAGCTGAATGTAGTGCTAGCCCCAGAGTCTCGATCCTGACCTCCTTATCTTGTAGCTCAAGCTCTAGCTGGTCAACCCTATGAGAAGCATTGAACCATGCTACTCCAATTCGGGCCCTCTCAACCTTCTCCAGCTCGATCTCATAAAGCATCGCCTGACGCTCCACCCATAGCGCTCCCAACTACAGTTCTAACTCCTCTAGTTTACCCTTCAGCCCAACCACCTCCATCTGGGCCTGGTAAGCCACATCTTTGTATTGTTTCTCCGAGTACTATAAGTTGTGGTTCTCCACCTCTAATTGTCCTATCCTTCTTTCCATTTGATTGTTCCTCATCAGCAAATCCCCTATCAAGGTCTCATGTGGGGTATCCTCCAGTAGCTCATGCTCTACTGGTCCCTGCTCGATGGATTGGCTATCTTGTCGGTCTTCCGATATCCTATAACCACCACAAACAAAACCAACATCAGTACCCCAATAAAATATATTCATTGATAAAATGAAATGATATTTTATTAAGTACAACCAAAACTCGATGAATTTCCTCAATCCATCTCCTAATATACTCTATAAGAGTTTTCTTCTAAGGTTATAACCTAGGTTTCGCATTCCTAATGTTTATAACCTAGGTTTCACATTCCTAATGTTTATAACCTACAGCTTTGATACCAACCTGTGACATCCCCAAATCCGGGTTCTCTAACCTCGGATCCAATATTCACGATCCCTCAATAACAGACACATTTTATAAACTATTGCGGAATAATAAACATACATTGTTCATCATAATAAAGTCTTACAACTTTGTCACAAGGTATTCTTAACCTTAGCTTAAACATACCCTTAATATAATAAAAGGTTTACATATCCAACTACATAAAAGTAAAACAATACTTAGACATTCTCATTAACTACTCTTGCACTTTTCCCTTGCCTTTGTCCTTCTTGGACGTCTCGGGCTTAGCTGAAATAAATGTTATGATATAGCAAGAGTAAGCAACTAATTTGCTTAGCAAGTTTAAATACAAAGGAGATATATCATGATTAGAAATGAATTTAGCTTTCAATGTTCAACAATAGAAATCGATTGTGAAAGAAATTGAATTACTTCTCAATAATTGAATATTCGAATATTTGAATAATGGAAGCTGAGTGGTTTGAAATAACCATGAACATATACTAAGGTTGTCATTATTTAAACTGGTCCTTTTAATAAGTTTTGGTAATCAAGGGGATAAGCCTTTCATACCCGGTGTATTATGCATAAACACTTAATAATCGAGCAACAATTGTTTTCCAATATCATGCTTTAATAAAATTATTCTTTTTCTGTGTCAAGAGTCCATACCCAAATCAATTGGTTAGGAATAGCTTTTCAAACATATTTGATTTAATAAATTTAAACATGCTTGATCTAGCTGATATAACTAGCATAGATCTATCTCATAAATAGTACATGAATTAAAGAACTTTAATTAATTTACAGTTCAATAATAATAGAACAGGAATTCAATTGCACAAAGTGTGATTAACAATAATCATTATAGATGTGGAATAATTAACAATAATTATCCACTAACATGATTCGAAAATAATAACTCGAGTTTGAGTTAGAGATCTTGCCTCGTTTGTAGTCTACTATTACGAAATTAAATTTATTCGGTTAAGCAATTTAACTATCTCCCTTGGAAAAACCTATAATTGATTTTCCAATTAGTAAATCGTATAATGTCATCACTCTATATTAAATGATTGAACATTACATCAATTCCTTAGTTATATTATCACCCCTTGATAACTTTACTATCACGTAACATTATCTTAAACCCATCTAATATTATTACCCTTAATAATATTTTATTTACCTCTTAGTATTAATCAACTAATAATACCTTACTTGTTTACTAATATTATTCATCATTAAATAATATCTTATTCATTTAATATTATTAACCTTTTAATAATATTTTATTCAATTACGAATATTATTAATCATATAATAATATTTTAATCATTAACTAATATTATTAATCTTTTAATAATATTTTATTCAATTACAAATATTATTAATTATTTAATAATATTTTAATCCTTAACTAATATTATTAATCTTTTAATAATATTTTATTCAATTTTGAATATTATTAGTCATTCAATAATATTTTAATTATCTAATAATACTTTAATATAATATTATTAATCTTTGAATAATATTTTAATCTAATATTATTAGTTATTTAATAATATATATTTTAATCATTTATTAATGCTTTAATCTAATATTATTAGTCATCAAATAAAATTTTAAATCCACTTTTAATCTAAATAACTCGTATTCTACACATCAATAAATGTCCATCTTTGGAGAGGATGTATTTAACTCATCAAAGTATCTTCCCAAATTTTTCCAAAAATTTTAAAGTAGCAAAAATGGAGGAAAATGCCCCTGGTAGGACATGGCCATAAATTGTCCACTTTGCTCTTGTTCAATGTGGACGGTTTTGGCTCCAACAGCCCTTATGGCTTGAAAAATCAGTGGATTTGAGTGCTACCACTTAGGTTTACTAGATAACTTATATATCTAACACCCCCCCCCCCCCTGACGGATCACAAATCGAAGGTGTAGATCTCAAGTTATGGGTGATCCAAGTGAAAAAAAGCTAGAGCTTTTCACCCTTTAAGAACATATGTTCATTTTCTTCCTTTGGATCTACATTCCAACACTCAAAATGGATAGATCCTTACATGAAACATGTAGATCTAAGAGATTTTGAGTCTTAGAACATAACCCCTCTAAAACATTGAAAATAAAACAAAATAAGAAAAAAGAAATTAGGTTAGGGTTTCACCTTGATCTCCTAGCAATCTTTCTTATCTTTACAAAGTAGTTTTGGTGTTTAAGATGCATAAGAGCTTGAGCTCTCTCCCTCTTTCCCCTTTCAATATCCGGCCTCCTCTCTCTCTCTCTCTTGTGTTTTTGTTTCTTTTGTTAAGCTAAGAAGGGAAGTGAAGAATGGGAATAAAAATGAAGTGAGTTATTTTAGTAAATAAACATAGATACACACATGTATCTATATTTTCTTTTACCCCCAATGCCCTTTATCTCATCAAATTCTTATCTTTAAGAAGTTCATATAATCTTAATTAGAGATTTTGAACCAATGGGAGCTTGACACCTAAGAGCTTTGTGTAAGAAAAGAGATTAGTTCACATAAATGGTAAGTTGATCAGCACATTATAAGGCCAAAAATGGCCTTGTATACCCGGCCAGTCCACCCCTTTTTACCCCATTTTTGTTTTATTTGTCATGCCTAATTTGATTAACCTAATGTACAAAAAGTCCCTTAACAAATGGAGTTTGGACTTTCAATTTAATTCTTTAGGGCTTCCTAATTAATTGTTTGGACCATGTAAGTAACATTGTCCAATACTTTTAATCTATCTTGCCCTAATTATTAATTAGGGATTTCTGTAAGACCCCAACTTTTTATGAATAAGATTTAATTTCCTCTATTTATTATTTTAAATAGTAAGGTGTGGATTTGATAAATGTGATAGTTATAGGTGATATGTGTAAATTTTTCAAAGTAAGCAAGTTGTCATAAAATATTCGGAGAATATTCTTTTTGTCGGATAATATTCTTTTTGTCGGGGAATATTCTTACGACGGCGCAATCATTGGTGAGCCCATAACAGAATAACTGTCGGATGAAGAAAAAGACAAAAATAAATTTTCTAAAAATTAACTGAGAAACTTTTACCGTTAACTGTTGAAATACCCGGTGATAAAAGTACAGTAATACGAGTTGTTGCACAATAGCACACGGTATTGCCCAGTATCTCTGATTATTGATGCTTACGTGAGAAGTCACTCAGTATTTTCATTCAATAATTGCTACAGTGATAATTGGATAGTTTTTATATTATCAAATCAATAATTGCCACAACACAGTAACTCGCATTATTGAAATGATATTATTAGATAACATTATTGACAATATCTAAAAAAATTCTGTTGAGAAAAGGGGTTAGGTTATATAATTGTGCGCCAATAAGGATAAATCCTTATCGAAAAGCCCCTTCTTTCTTGGGAACGATCTGGTTGTCAATATTGTGAGCTTATAATATTAATTATGAATAATTGTTATGTGGTGGATAATTGTCCAATTTTTGTTACAAATGGAGGAATTTAGCCTGAGATATTTGTTGAAAGCTCGGCATATTTTTCTGTGGAATTATAATTATCTTCTCCGATAAAATATTCATTCAAATATATTATTATAATAGTATATTATAATAGTCTAGTTTTTTTAATATCATATTATAATATTATATTAACTTTGTCATATTATTAAGTTTTTTCAAAACTTCTCGTGCACTTCTCTTTTTCCTAATGGGAGGAATACTTCCTGCAAAATCCTTTTATTTCCAAATTGTGGGACCTCATCAACCAATAAGAAAGAAAGAAAGAAAGAAAAAAAGTTAGGCAGGTTAGACAAAGAAAAAAAAGGATAGTTAGGCAGAGAAAGAAAAAAAAAGTTAGGCAACTCATTTTATTTTTCTTCCGATGATGCACTATAAAAGGGGGGGGGGGGTACCCCTTTATCCAAAACATAGCAAAACATAGGTGTTTCTACTATTATATTGTGATTAAATCTTTTGAGTATAAGGATACTTTGAGTGTAGTTTATAGTGCAAGATTTTCTCAAAATAATATCCGGTATACCAGTCAAATCTTGTTTTCTACTAAGGTAAAGGATGTTATTTTCTTTCAATATTCATAAAGGTTATTATTTTCTTTCATACTCCATATTATGAAAGTGATATTATTTCATTTCATATTCTTAAATTTAAACTTACTATGGTAAGTATTGCTTCTATAATTCCTGAAATGATTAGAAATTCTTTGAATTTTGCGCTTCATTTAATATCATTTCACCGAAATATTGGTTTGAACATTTTTATCAAATTTTAATATTTTCATGTTGGGGGTACTATTCATAAGGTACTATTTATATGGGATACTATTCACGATAAAAATTGATTTCTTTTCTGTCCAAATTATTTTTGATATATGAATATCATTCTTGGATTTTGCTCTACAATTGATTATTAATGTGATAATTTGAACATTCTTGAACTTGGATAAATTAAATTACAAATCTCTAATATTTATCCTTGATCTCACTTGATTCGTTCTTTATATCATTTTTCATCATCCTCAGTCTTAAATTGTGGTGAAAGTTATCTTGGGCCCGTAGTGCAAATATGAACTGTTGATTGATGAATATCTTTGGCCCGTAGTGCAAAAATGAACTGTTGATTGATAAATATCTTTGGCCCGTAGTGCAAAGATGGACAGGTGTTTAGGCATGATCATGACCACTGGTGATACAAATGAATATCTTTGGCCCGTAGTGCAAAGATAAATTATTGATTTGAAATATTTATTGATTGATGTTACAGGAATAAAATATTGATGATGGACTTTTAAATCATAGAAGATAGTAGTCATCATGCTCTACTTGACTCTTCTAATGGATTGCTATTTTCGCTGCAGTTGTTGATCTAAAACTTGTTGTCCATTATATTTTATATGATTTGTTATTGTTAAAGGCTAAAGATAATTTATTCTTCATTATCTTGGTCATAATATTCTTTACTGGGCTAGTTGAGCTCATCCTTTTCTTTTATTGTTCTCTTCAGGAAATGAGAATATAGCTGGGACTAGCCGGGGAATGGAGTGATGGTCCGAGATAGTACTATAGTAGTCCTCACTATTTTGTAAAATAGTGTGATAATAATTGTAATGAGGACTGAATTTGAGCGTTGATATTTTCGTATTATATACGATATAATATCTGTATTGAAGCACAGTTTGTGTGGTCGCATTTTGCACGACAGTTTTATATAAAAAGATTTGTATTTGGATTATGTACCATGTATTTGGCGACTAATGCAGACAAGAGGGACACATCCGCCCAAACTGCATACAGCAATCCAAGGTGTGCTAAAATTGTGGAAAGAAAGGTCACATAGCTCGAGTATTTCCTATAGCGAAGTCAAGTCCAGCTGGGATGGTGACACCAAAGGCTGTCCCAGACAAGTCAAAGTCGGTGGTTCAGGAGAGAGCTTTTGTCGTGACTACCCAAAAAGCGAGGAACCCGAACGAAGTTATCACGGGTAATCTAATCATAAACTCTTGCGAGGTCTATACCTTATTAGATACCGGTTCTACCCATTCTTTTATTTCACCTACTTGTGCTCAACGTTTGAACTTGACCCTTGAGAAATTAGACTTTGACTTATCTGTTGAAACTCCTTTGGGAGAAACCTTCATTACATCCACATTTTATAATTCTTATTTGATTCAAATTGGCACCCTCACATTACCTGTTGATCTCATCTCGTTTAAAATACTTGCATTTGATGTGATTTTAGGAATCGACTGGTTAACCACTCATCGTGCTAAAATTGATTATTTTCGTAAGATTGTTAGCTTTCATATTCCTAACCAACATGTTACGCAAATTCAAACAACCAAACCACTAAAATCAATCACTGTCGTTTCAAGTCATAAAGCTATTCGTTTATTAAAAATGGATGTCAAGCTTTCTTAGCCCATGTCACCGATTTAAACAAGAATACGTTAGATTTGAATGATATTTTTGTTGTTAATAAATTCCCTGATGTATTTCCCGAAGAACTTTCTGGCCTACCCCCGGAATGTGAAGTTGAATTTTTTATTGACCTTGAACCCGGTACAAAACCTATTTCCAAAACCCCATATCGAATGGCTCCTATTGAACTTCATGAGTTAAAGGTCCAACTACAGGAGTTGTTAGACATCGGCTTTATACGTTCTAGTACATCGCCTTGGGGTGCTCCTATTTTATTCGTAAAGAAGAAAGACGTGAGTATGCGACTTTAGTATTGACTATCGGGAGTTGAACCGTGTCACCATCAAGAATAGGTATCTGTTAGCTCGCATTGATGACTTGTTTGACCAGTTGCAAGGTGCTAAATTCTTCTGAAAGATCGATCTTCGTTCTAGATATCATCAGTTAAAGATTAAAACTGATGACATTCCAAAGACTGCCTTCAGAACTAGATACGGGAATTATGAATTCTTAGTCATGTCTTTTGGATTGACTAATACTTCTGCTGCCTTCATGGATATGATGAACCGGATATTCAAGGAATATTTGGATCATTTTGTGGTTGTCTTTATTAATGACATCCTCATTTACTCTAAAAGTCATGAAGATCATGAGCAACACTTAAGGCTGATACTCCAAAAGCTTCGTGAAAACAAACTATATTCCAAGTTGAAGAAATGCGAGTTCTGGTTTGAAGAAGTAGCATTCCTTAGGCACGTGGTATTGAAACATGGAATATCAGTTGACCCGGCGAAGATTGAAGCAATACAAAGTTGGGAGCAACCTAAGTCAGTAACCGAAATGCGTAGCTTTCTGGGCTTAGCTGGTTATTATCAGAGATTAGTGGAAGGATTTTCTCGAATCGCTACTCCATTAAATCAACTGACTCAAAAAGATACAAAATTCAGATGGAGCGAGGAATGTGAGAAAAGCTTCCAAGAGCTCAAGTGGAGACTCATTTCAGCACCTATTCTGACAATACCATCTGGTTCAGAGGGATTTGACATCTACAGCGATGTATCAGGCAAAGGGTTAGGACGTGTTCTCAAAAAACATGGTAAAGTCATAGCCTATGCCTCCTGACAACTCAAAGAATATGAGAGGAATTATCCTCCTCATGATCTAGAGTTGGCAGCTGTCGTTTTCGAGTTAAAGATCTGGAGACACTACCTGTATGGGGAGAAAGTGGAGATCTATACGGATCACAAGAGCCTTAAATATTTCTTCACTCAAAAAGAACTCAACATGCGACAACGACGTTGGCTTGAGCTATTAAAAGATTACGACCATACCATCCAATACCATCCTCGAAAAGCGAACGTGGTAGCGGACGCGTTGAGTATAAGATCATATGTGGGAACGAGTGCAATGTTGTCAACACAAAGACCCATTTTGTATGAATTACTAAGGATGGAGATAGAGTTAAAGACTCCATGGACCCACATGAATATGGAAAATATACGCGTAGAACCAACTTTAATTGATAAAGTTAAAGTTGCTCAAGCTACAGACCCGGAGCTGATGAATATGAAGAAGAAGGTGCTATACCAGAAGCAAGAATCGACAAAGAGGGAATACTTCAAGTCAACTCCAGACTTTGTGTTCCTAACGACTCTGATTTGAAGTATAAAATCTTGATGGAAGCACACAACACACCGTTTGTAATCCATTCTGGAAGCACAAAATGTATCGTGATCTTTGACATACATTTTGGTGGAGCAATATGAAGAGAGAGATCGCGAAGTTGATCTCGAGGTGTTTAACGTGTTAACGTGTCAAGGAAAAGCATCAAGTGCCAAAAGTTCCAATGCAACCAGTTGAAATTCCAAAATGGAAGTGGGAACACATCAATATGGATTTCGTTACAGGTCTTCCTAAGGTTTCTCAAGGTATAGATGCAATTTGGGTTATAGTCGATAGATTAACCAAGTCTGCTCATTTGTTGCCTATACGAGAAACTTATTCACTTAAACGTCTTGCTTGTATGTACATAAATGAGATTGTAAGACTGCATCGTATGCCAGTATCCATAGTTTCTGATCGAGACCCAAGATTTTCTTCATGATTTTGGGTCAGCTTGCAGAAAGCTATGGGCACTGATTTACGTTTCAGTTCTGCATATCATCCTCAAACGGACGGGCAATCAAAAAGGATTATTCAAACTCTTAAAAATCTATTGAGACTCTGTGTTCTAGATTTCAAAGGAAGTTGGGACAAGTACTTACCATTGGTGGGTGAAACAACATTGTTGGGGCCGAAGTTAGTATGTATGACTATAGAAAAGATTCAAATGATCCGGCAACGTATACAAACAGTACAAGATCGACAAAAGAGTTATGCTGATATTAATCGAAGGAACGTGGAATTTAATGTCGGAAACCATGTATTGTTACGTGTTGCTCCATGGAAAGAAGTTACGATATTCGAAAAGAGAGGAAAGCTCAACCCATGATTTATTGGTCCATTTGAAATCCTCGATCGAGTAGGAATTGTGGCCTATAGACTGGCCTTACCGCCAAGCATGTCTTGTGTTCATAACATTTTTCACATATCCATGCTACGTAAATATGTGAAAGACCCAAACCACATTATTGAATTAGAACCAAACGAGATAGCCGAAGATTTAACGTATGAGGAGGTACCTGTCAAGATCTTGGATAAGAAGGAACATATTCTACGCTCAAAGGTTATGCCTCAAGGAAAAGTTTTATGGAGAAACCATGATATTGAGGAAATGACCTGGGAGTTAGAATCTAAAATGAAAGCAAGGTATTCTCACCTCTTCGAAACACCAGGTACGTACGTCAATTTCGAGAACGAAAATTCATATGGAGGAGAGGTTGTAAGTCCCTAACTTTTTATGAATAAGATTTAATTTCCTCTATATATTATTTTAAATAATAAGGTGTGGATTTGATAAATGTGATAGTTATGGGTCATATGTGCAAATTTTTCAAAGTAAGCAAGTTGTCATAAAATATTCGGGGAATATTCATTTTGTTGGATAATATTCTTTTTGTTGGGGAATATTCGTACGACGGCTCAATCATTGGTGAGCCTATAACAGAATAACTGTCGGATGAAGAAAACGACAAAAATATGTTTTCTAAAAATTAACGGCGGAACTTTTACGCTTAACGGTTGAAATACCCGGTGATAAAAGTACAGTAATACGCGTTGTTGCACAGTAGCACACAGTATTGCACAGTATCTCGGATTATTGATGCTTACGTAAGACGTCACTCAGTATTTCATTCAATAATTGCTACAGTGATAATTGCATAGTATTTTATATTATCAAATCAATAATTGTCACAACACAATAACTCGTATTATTGAAATGATATTATTAGATAGCATTATTGACAAGGTCTAAAAAGTTTTGTCGAGGAAAGGGGTTAAGGTTATATAATTGCGCCCAATAAAGATAAATCCTTATCGAAAAGTCCTCTTTTTCTTGAGAACGATCTGGTTGTCAATATTGTGAGCATATAATATTAATTGTGAATAATTGTTATGTGATGGATAATTGTCCAACTTTTGTTACAAATGAAGGAATTTAGCATGAGATATTTGTTGAAAGTTTGACATATTTTTCTGTGGAATTATAATTATCTCCTCCGATAAAATATTCATTCAAATATATTATTATAATATTATATTATAATAGTATAGTTTTTTAATATAATATTATAATATTATAATATTATATTAACTTTATCAGTTTGTTAAGTTTTTTTAAAACTTCCCGTGCACTTCTCTTTTTCCTAATGGGAGGAATACTTCCTGCAAAATCCTTTTACTTCCAAATTGTGGGCCCTCATCAACCAATAAGAAAGAAAGAAAGAAAGAAAGAAAGAAAGAAATTTAGGCAGGTTAGGCATAGAAAGAGAAGGAAAGAAAAAAAAGGACAGTTGGGCGGAGAAAGAAAAAAAAAAGTTAGGCAGCTCATTTTATTTTTCTTCCGATGATGCACTATAAAAGGGGGGTTACCCCTTCATCCAAAACACACCAAAACATAGGTGTTTCTACTATTATATTGTGAGTATTTTTTTGAGTATAAGGATTTTTTTAGTGTAATTTATAGTGCAAAATTTTCTCAGAATAATATCCGGTATACCAGTCAAATCTAGTTTTCTACTAAGGTAAAGGATGTTATTTTCTTTGAATAATCGTAAAGGTTATTATTTTCTTCCATACTCCATATTATGAAAGTGATATTATTTCATTTCATATTCTTAAATTTAAACTTACTATGGTAAGTATTGCTTTTCTAATTCCTGAAATGATTAGAAATTCTTTGAATTTTACGTTATATCTAATATCATTTCACCGGAATATTGGTTTGAACATTTTTATCAAATTTTAATATTTTCATGTTGGGATACATTTTTATACGGGGTACTATTCACGATAAAAATTGATTTCTTTTCTATCCAAATTATTTTTGATATATGAATATCATTCTTGAATTTTGCTCCACAATTGATTATTATGTTGACAATTTGAACATTCTTTAACTTGGATAAATTAAATTACAAATCTCTAATATTTATTCTAGATATCACTTGATTCGTTCTTTATATCATTTTTCATCATCCTCAGTCTTAAATTGTGGTGAAAGTTATCTTTGGCCCATAGTGCAAAGATGAACTGTTGATTGATGAATATCTTTGGCCCGTAGTGCAAAGATGAACTGTTGATTGATAAATATCTTTGGCCCATAGTGCAAAGATGGACAGGTGTTTGGCATAATCATAACCACTGGTAATACAAATGAATATCTTTGGCCCGTAGTGCAAAGATAAATTATTGGTTTGAAATATTTATTGATTGATGTTACATGGATAAAATATTGATGATGTACTTTTAAATCATAGAAGATAGTAGATATCATGCTCTACTTGACTCTTCTAATGGATTGTTATTTCCGCTGCAGTTGTTGATCTAAAACTTGTTGTCCATTATATTTTATCTGATTTATTATTGTTAAAGGCTAAAGATAATTTATTCTTCAATATTTTTGTCATAATATTCTTTAATGGGCTAGTTGAGATCACCCTTTTCTTTTATTATTCTCTTCAGAAAATGAGAATATAGATGGGACTAGCCGGGGAATGGAGCAATGGTCCGAGATAGTACTATAGTAGTCCTCACTATTTTGTAAAATAGTGTGATAATAATTGTAATGAGGACTAAATTTGAGCGTTGATATTTTTGTATTATATACAATATAATATCTGTATTAAAGCTCACAGTTTGTGTGGTCGTATTTTGCTCGACAGTTTTATATAAAAATATTTGTATTTGAATTATATACCATGTATTTGGCGAATCAGAATGGGTTGTGTGGACCTTATTTTGGGGGCGTCACAGTTGGTATCAGAGCTTAGGGATATGATCTCTGGTGGAGATCTGGGATTAGAACTAGAAGGGGAGAGACGAGTAAAACCTTTGCTAGTGTGTCCTACCTAAGCTTATTTGCTATTTAATTGTTCTGTCGGAATATAGGGATAATATGTGACATGTCAATTGTTTTTAATTAACCCTTGTTCTTTGGCAGTATTTGAGAATGACATTTGAAAATCGGGATATAAACAATGGAGCATATGTGACTTTTGAGACACTGACAATCAATAAGCAGGATAATGTGTCTTAAGAAGGCAATAATACTCCTGTAAACAAACACCACTGACCAAATGATAAACGATGGTGTTTAAAAGCTTTCTACAATTCATGCAAAACCAAACGAGAGAGACTCCTGTTCAAAATGCAGGTGGAAAAAATGGTAACTCGCGGCTTGTCACTGCTAAGCAATTCAAGGAGTTGGGACCGCCAGAGTTTTTGGGAAAGCCAGAGCCACTCAAGGCAGAAGCTTGGATTAAGCAGATCACCAAAATATTTTTTATATTCTGGGATGCACAGAGGAGCAAAAGGTTCCCTTCGCCACCTTTATGTTACGTGGAGAGGCAGATTACTAGTGGGAATCTATGAAACGTATTCAGCTTTTCGCACTTAAGATGTCTTGGGAGAAGTTCCAGGAATTGTTCAACGACAAATACTTTCCATAAAGTATTCGTCATATGAAGGAGGTGGAATTCATCAAACTGGAACAGAACAATATGATTGTATCATAATACAAGGCCAAGTTTGTGGAATTATCCCGGTTTGCATCCCATTTGGTGGATAATGAGGAACGAATGACACGAATATTTTTGAGAGATTTGAAACCTGAAATTCGTCAATACCTCGTTTCTCATAAACTTTGTTTGTATTCAAATGTTGTGAATATGGATCAATTATTGGAGCAAGATAATGAGACTGTTCAACCAAAGGACAACAATCATAGTCGTACCGGTGGCAACAGTCATCGGAACAATGATAACCAGCGTGAAGGAAATTATCATGCCAAAAATGGTAACCACTTCAGTGGTAATCATGGCCAAGATAATAGAAGAAGTGAGTCAGGTGAAAATTTTAAAAAAGAAGATTCAACAATGACGACGGAAAGACATAGGCAGCAGCACCAGCACCAACAATCGTTTCTAGGGGAGGGGAACGACCACCGATCGTATGTTACAAATGAGGACAAGAGGGACACATCAGTCCAAACTCCACACAGCAATCCAAGGTGTGCTACAATTACGGAAAAGAAGGTCACATAGCTCGAGTGTGCCCTATAGCGAAGTCAAGTCCAGCTGGGATAGTGACACCAAAGGCTATCCCAGACAAGTCAAAGTGGGTGGTTCATGGGAGAGCTTTTTCTGTGACTACCAAAAAAGCAAGGAACCCGAACGAAGTTATCACGGGTAAGCTAATCATAAACTCTTGCGAAGTCTATACCTTATTTGATACCGGTTCTACCCATTCTTTTATTTCACCTACTTGTGCTCAACGTTTGAACTTGAACTTTGAGAAATTAGACTTTGACTTATCTGTTGAAACTCCGTTGGGAGAAACCTTCGTGACATCCATAGTTTACAAATCTTGTTTGATTCAAATTGGCACCCTCACATTACCTGTTGATCTCATCTCTTTGAAAATACTTGCATTTGATGTGATTTTAGGAATCGACTTGTTAACCACTCATCATGCAAAAATTAATTATTTTCGTAAGGTTGTTAGCTTTCATATTCCTAACCAACCTGTTATGCAAATTCAAACAACCAAACCACTAAAATCAATCACTGTCGTTTCAAGTCATAAAGCTATTCGTTTATTAAAAAATAGATGTCAAGCTTTCTTAGCCCATGTCACCAATTTAAACAAGAATACGTCAAATTTGAATGATATTTCTGTTGTTAATAAATTCTCTGATGTATTTCCTGAAGAATTTCCTGGCCTACCCCCGGAACGTGAAGTTGAATTTTTTATTGACCTTGAACTCGGTACAAAACCCATTTCCAAAATCCCATATCGAATGGCTCCTATTGAACTTCATGAGTTAAAGGTCCAACTACAGGAGTTATTAGACATCTGCTTTATACGTCCTAGTACATCGCCTTGGGGTGTTCCTGTTTTATTCGTAAAGAAGAAAGACGGGAGTATGCGACTTTGTATTGACTATCGAAAGTTGAACCATATCACCATCAAGAATAGGTATCCGTTACCTCTCATTGATGACTTGTTTGACCAATTTCAAGGTGCTAAATTCTTCTCAAAGATCGATCTTCGTTCTAGATATCATCAGTTAAAGATTAAAACTGATGACATTCCAAAGACTGCCTTCAGAACTTGATAAGGGAATTATGAATTCTTAGTCATGTCTATTGGATTGACTAATGCTCCTGCTGCCTTCATGGATATGATGAACCAGATATTCAAAAAATATTTGGATCATTTTTTGGTTGTCTTTATTGATGACATCCTCATTTACTCCAAAAGTCATGAAGATCATGAGCAACACTTGAGGCTAATACTCCAAAAGCTTCGTGAAAACAAACTATATTCCAAGTTGAAGAAATGCGAGTTCTGGCTTGAGGAAGTAGCATTCCTTGGACACGTGGTATCGAAACATAGAATATCAGTTGACCCAACGAAGATTGAAGCAATACAAAGTTGGGAGCAACCTAAGTCAGTAATCAAAATACGTAGCTTTCTGGGCTTAGTTAGTTATTATCGGAGATTCGTGAAAGAATTTTCTCGAATCGCTACTCCATTAACTCAGCTAACTCAAAAAGATACAAAATTCAGATGGAGCGAGGAGTGTGAGAAAAGCTTCCAAGAGCTCAAGAGGAGACTCATTTTAGCACCTATTCTGACAATACCATCTGGTTCGGAGGGATTTGTCATCTACAGCGATGCATCAGCCAAAGGGTTAGGATGTGTTTTCATGCAACATGAGAAAGTCATAGCCTATGCCTCACGACAACTCAAAGAATATAAGAAGAATTATCCTACTCATGATCTAGAGTTGGCAGCTGTCGTTTTAGCGTTAAAGATCTGGAGACACTACCTGTATGGGGAGAAAGTTGAGATCTATACGGATCATAAGAGCCTTAAATATTTCTTCACTTAAAAGGAACTCAACATGCGGCAACGACGTTGGCTTGAGCTGTTAAAAGATTACGACCATACCATCCTCGAAAAGCGAACGAGGTAGCAGACGCGTTGAGTAGAAGATCATATGCGAGAACGAGTGCGATGCTGTCAACACAAAGACCCATTTTATATGACTTACTAAGGATGGAGATGGAGTTAAAGACTCCAGGGACGCACATGAAGATGGCAAATATACGCGTAGAACCAACTTTAATTGATAAAGCTAAAGCTGGTCAAGCTAGAGACCCGGAGCTGATGAATATGAAAAAAAAGGTGCTATACCAGAAGCAAGAATTGACGAAGAGGTAATACTTCGAGTCAACTCCAGACTTTGTGTTCCTAACGACTCTAATTTGAAGTATAAAATCATGATGGAAGCATACAACACACTGTTTGCAATCCATCCTGCAAGCACCAAAATGTATCGTGATCTTCAATATACATTTTGGTGGAGCAATATAAAGAGAGAGATCGCGAAGTTTTTCTCGAGGTGTTTAACGTGTCAAGGGGGAGCATCAAGTGTCAAAAAGTCCATTGCAACCAGTTGAAATTCCAAAATGAAAGTGGGAACACATCAACATGGATTTCGTTACGGGTGTTCCTAAGGTTTCTCAAGGCATAGATGCAATTTGGGTTATTGTCGATAGATTAATCAAGTCTGCTAATTTGTTGCCTATACGAGAAACTTATTTACTTGAACGTCTTGCTTGTATATACATAAATGAGATTGTAAGACTGCATGGTATGCTAGTATCCATAGTTTCTGATCGAAACCCAAGATTTACTTCACGATTTTGGGTCAGCTTGCAGAAAGCTATGGGCACTGATTTACGATTCAGTTCTGCATATCATCCTCAAACAGACGGGCAATCGGAAAGGATTATTCAAACTCTTGAAGATCTATTGAGACTATGCGTTCTAGATTTCAAAGGAAGTTGGGACAAGTACTTACCATTAGTGGAATTCTCCTACAACAATAGTTATCAGGCAAGTATAGGCATGGCTCCATTCGAGGGGTTGTATAGACGAAAGTGTCGTTCTCCAGTATGCTGGAACGAGGTGGGTGAACCAACATTGTTGGGATCGGACTTAGTACGTATGACTACGGAAAAGAATCAAATGATCCGACAACGTATACAAATAGCATAAGATCGACAAAAGAGTTATGTTGATCTTCATCGAAGGGATGTGGAATTTAATGTCGGAGACCATGTATTATTACGTGTTGCTCCATGGAAAGGAGTTACGAGATTCGGAAAGAGAGAAAAGCTCAACCCACGATTTATTGGTCTATTTGAAATCCTCGACTGAGTAGGAATTGTGGCCTATAGACTCGCCTTATCGCCAAGCATGTCTCGTGTTCACAATATTTTTCATATATCCATGCTACGTATATATGTGAAAGACCCAAACCACATTATTGAATTAGAACCAGACGAGATAGCCGAAGATTTAACGTATGAGGAGGTACCTGTCAAGAACTTGGATAAGAAGGAACATATTATATGCTCAAAGGTTATACCTCAAGTCAAAGTTGTATGGAGAAACCATGATATTGAGGAAATGACCTGGGAGTTAGAATCTGAAATGAAAGCTAAGAATCCCCACCTCTTCGAAATACCAGGTGCGTAAGTCAATTTTGAGGATGAAATTTCATAAGGAGGAGAGGTTGTAAGACCCCAACTTTTTATGAATAAGATTTAATTTCTTTTATATATTATTTTAAATAGTAAGGTGTAGATTTGATAAATGTTACAGTTATGGGCGATATGTGTAAATTTTTCAAAGTAAGCAAGTTTTCATAAAATATTCAGGAAATATTCATTTTGTCGGATAATATTCTTGTTGCCGGGGAATATTCGTACGACGGCGCAATCATTGGTGACCCTATAACAGAATAACTGTCGGATGAAGAAAATGACAAAAACAAGTTTTTAAAAAATTAATGGCCGAACTTTTGCCGTTAACTGTTGAAATACCCAGTGATAAAAGTATAGTAATACGCGTTGTTGCACAGTAGCACACAGTATTGCACAGTATCTCTGATTATTGATGCTTACGTAAGAAGTCACTCAGTATTTCATTCAATAAATGCTACAGCGATAATTACATAATATTTTATATTATCAAATCAATAATTGCCACAACACAGTAACTCGTATTATTGAAATGGTATTATTAGATAGTATTATTGACAATGTCTAGAAAGTTCTGTCGAGGAAAGGGGTTAAGGTTATATAATTGCGCGACAATAAGGATAAATCCTTATCGAAAAGCTCCCTCTTTTCTGGGAACGATCTAGTTGTCAATATTGTGAGCTTATAATATTAATTAAGAATAATTGTTATGTGGTGAATAATTGTCCAATATTTGTTACAAATGGAGGAATTTAGCATGAGATATTTATTGAAAGTTCGGCATATTTTTCTGTGAAATTATAATTATCTCCTCCGATAAAATATTCATTCAAATATATTATTATAATAGTATAGTTTTTTTAATATAATATTATAATATTATATTAACTTTATCAAATTATTATGTTTTTTCAAAACTTCCCGTGCACTTCTCTTTTTCCTAATGGGCGAGGAATACTTGCAAAATTCTTTTATTTCCAAATTGTGGGCCCTCATCAACCAAAAGGAAAGAAAGAAAGAAAGAAAGTTAGGCAAGTTAGGCAAAGAAAGAGGAGGAAAGAAAAAAAGAGGACAGTTAGGATGAGAAAGAAAGAAAAAAAGTTAGGCAGCTCATTTTATTTTTCTTCCGAGAATACACTATAAAAGGGGGGTTACCCCTTCATCCAAAACACACCAAAACATAGGTGTTTCTACTATTATATTGTGAGTATTTCTTTTGAGTATAAGACAACTTTAAGTGTAGTTTATAGTGCAAGATTTTCTCAGAATAGTATCCGGTATACCAGTTAAATCTAGTTTTCTACTAAAGTAAAGGATGTTATTTTCTTTCAATATTCCTAAAGGTTATTATTTTTTTTCATACTCCATATTATGAAAGTGATATTATTTCATTTCATATTCTTAAATTTAAACTTACTATGGTAAGTATTGCTTCTATAATTCCTGAAATGATTAGAAATTTTTTAAATTTTGCGCTTCATCTAATATCATTTCATCGGAATATTGATTTCAATATTTTTATCAAATTTTAATATTTTCTTGTTGGGGTACTATCCATACGGTACTATTCATACGGGGTACTATTTACGGAGTACTATTCACAATAAAAATTTATTTATTTTCTGTCTATATTATTTTTGATATATGAATATCATTCTTGAATTTTGCTCCACAATTGATTATTATGTTGACAATTTGAACATTCTTGAACTTGAATAAATTAAATTATAAATCTCTAATATTTATCCTTGATCTCACTTGATTCGTTTTTTATATCATTTTTCATCATCCTCAGTCTTAAATTGTGGTGAAAGTTATCTTTGGCCCGTAGTGCAAAGATGAACTGTTAATTGATAAATATCTTTAGCCCGTAGTGCAAAGATGGACAAGTGTTTGGCATAATCATAACCACTGGTGATACAAATGAATATCGTTGGCCCGTAGTGCAAAGATAAATTATTGATTTAAAATATTTATTGATTGATGTTACAGTGATAAAATATTGATGATAGACTTTTAAATCATAAAAGATAGTTGACATCATGCTCTACTTGACTCTTCTAATTGATTGCTATTTTCGCTGCAATTGTTGATCTAAAACTTGTTGTCCATTATATTTTCTCTGATTAGTTATTTTTAATTGCTAAAGATAATTTATTCTTCGTTATCTTGGTTATAATATTCTTTACTGGGCTAGTTGAGTTCACCCTTTTCTTTTATTGTTCTCTTCAGGAAATGAGAATATAGCTGGGACTAGCCGGGGAATGGAGTGATGGTTCGAGATAGTACTATAGTAGTCCTCACTATTTTATAGAATAGTGTGATAATAATTATAATGAGGACTGAATTTTAGCGTTGATATTTTCGTATTATATACGACATAATGTCTGTATTGAAGCTCACAGTTTTTGTGGTCGTATTTTGCACGATAATTTTATATAAAAATATTTGTATTTGGATTCTGTACCATGTATTTGGCCACTCAGAATAGGTTGTGTGGATCTATTTTGGGGGTGTCACAATTTCTATCCCCAATCTTTTGGAATTTAAATACTTACTCATATCCATTAAACTTTATAACCCAATTAGACTTACTTTAATTAGGCTTAAAATAAATAATCAATTGAGATAATAAAATTAATCTTTTAGGTTAGTATAACTTTTAAATACTAACATTTCTCAATACCATAACCCTTAGGTTATTCAATTACCATACCCAAGGTATAATTAGGGTATGTAGCTTTCCTTTTTAAGTCGATTTTCACAATTAATAATACTATATATCCACACATACAATATAGATATTTATTTAGCCATATACCCTTTCCACATAAGTCATCACATATATATTCATTATATGCCACAAAGTTTTTCAATATCATTAATATATTTACTTACAAAGTGACTTAAAATTCTTGGTTATTACAAACTCTTTCTAAGGTACCCTGTTGGCCTTTTCTCCTTCAACCTCTCTACCATGACATCCATAACCAAGGCTTCAACCAACAATATCCCTCTATCTCTCTCTCTCACTATATATATGAATATGTATCTATCTATTATTTCTCTAACATTAGTACAATGGCCCTCTCCTGTTAGTTTTGACTCAATACTAGTCCAAGTTGATGGGCCCTACTTCCTTTGCTAGTGGCTTTTGGGAATCCTAATAGTCAAGCCCAAAAAAGGATAAATTCCAATTATTTACGAGTAACAGATTTGAACATCAACTATAAATGGAAGAACTAATGTAACAGGACAGAGATAAATTCTCTCCAGATTTTGAATCCAATATCCTTCTCTCTATATGAATCTGTATCTATATCTGTTATTTCTTTTTGGTGATTATGACTCTGATAGAAGAGGTAAGGAGACTGGCGTCGGTGGCGTTTGCGAGGACAAACCGTG
This sequence comes from Panax stipuleanatus, assembly GCA_020205555.1. Classification (NCBI taxonomy): domain Eukaryota; kingdom Viridiplantae; phylum Streptophyta; class Magnoliopsida; order Apiales; family Araliaceae; genus Panax; species Panax stipuleanatus. Next base: position 122,259,889 of record CM035121.1, on the reverse strand, counting down.
CCTAGTGGCGCGGGCGAGAGTAGGGGCTCTAGTTAAATGCACGTGGGTAAGGAAGCCCTAATTGCATGTGGGTTGCCTATTTTGCCACTCGTTGTATGGCCACATCAATACATGATTTTTTTCCTACCATGTATGAAAATTTTGAGACCAAGTTAATGGCAATTAATTATTTTAACAGAATGGTGTAATTTCAAAATTTTAATTAGTATAATTGGTTAATCGCATTTTTTAAAAGTTTAGCGGGTTAATCAATAAAACGTGACAACTACAATGGGGAAATAGTTAGTTTTGCTATAACTTTTTTGTTCAGTATGAGACTAATCCTTTAATTACCTTTTCATGCAAGAATTCAAGGCTTAAGAAGGAGGAGAAAGGGTTAAAGGTGAATGAGCAAATACAAAAGGAAAGCTTGGAGTTGTCATCATCAACAGTTTGGAGTTAGATAAAGGAGAGGAAATTGAGCAAACTCAAGAATTGAATGAGATAATAGATTCATTGCATTATTTGTCAAAAATTTCAGATAAGTATGCAGTCTACTCCATTCAATTACCTGCTACCCCCCAAAAATTGTTACCTTCTATTATGCAGGCTCCTAACTTGGAATTGAGACCATTACCAATTCACTTGAAGTATACATGTCCAATTACGTAGAATGAGAAGAGATGTGTCGAGCCAATGACAATAAACAAAGGCGCTGCTTGGGAGGAAACCCAAGAATCAAATTTGCTTTTCTTTCCCTTTTCTTTTTCTTAGTTGCATTTATTTTGTTTACCTTTTCTATGCATTTTGCTTTACATTGGATACAATATAAGTTTTAAGTGTGGGGGGAATGATATATGATTTTTTTATTTGTTTTATTTTATTTAGGTTATTTATTTTTGTTAGTTTGGATTTTGAATTTTGTGGGTATAGTCACTGCAAACCCTCACGAGACAAAACTCGACCACTTGGGGTAACCTTGGGGTTTAAAAGCTTGTTGCACATGCTAAGTGCAATCGTGTTTCCTACGAAAATGGGATAGTTTTAGGATGTGTCACTTGAGCAATAAATTAATTTCTATTTTAATTCTTAACCAATGATAAAATTTTGATTTCTTTTTTATAATTACTTGGAAGACTGATAGACATTGGATAATATGAATTTGGTTTTCTTTGTTGATTATTACTATATTTGAGACCGTTCATTCTTGAGCACGTGTCCATTTGGTCAACCTAGTTTTAACTTTGAATGAATTTATTTGATTGAATGTTTAGGGGAGAAATTCTAAAACCCTATCATTTGTTTCATCATAACTTGAAGTTAATATGAGGTATAATTTAAGAAAGGGAAAATGATTTAGGTAAAGTTTTCAAGCTTGAAAAAAAAAAGATAGAGAAAAAAATAATAATTCATATGGTGAGTTGAGATTGAGCGTAAAACGCACTCACTCATAAACACGTGACATGAGAGATGGAGCGTAAAACGCACTCTCTGGTAAGATGGAGCATAAAATACACTTACCAATGAAAAAGGAAAAAAATGAAAACCCTCTTGATCATCTGGTGTTGTCTACTTGTGTTAACTGTGAGTGGTGTGGAAATAAGTGTTTGAGCTTCTCTTTCTCCTATAAGGCTTTGATTTCATAAATTTTTCTGAGTTTTGATTGGTTTGATACATGTGGATTCACACACACACGAGGAGTTAAGAGTAAAGTAGGATTGATAAATAAGTCTGAATTTTTAGATGATGCATTGTTTTGAAGTTTTTCAATGGTTATTGTTTTGAATCTTTGAGGTCAATGTTAAAGTTCATATTAATTTGTGGCTCAGGGTTGTCAAGTTTGTTAGTTTGTTTAGTTGAATTTTTTGTGTTATAGTTTATTTTTGTTTTACCTAAGGACGTGCAAAGGATAAGTATGGGGGAATTTGATGAGAATAAAATATGTTATGTTTGTATTCCTTAATGCTTAATCTTTTGTATTTATTTTGTGCCTAAATATATTCATTATTCTTATATTTTTATTTAAGGTGCAATTAAATGTTTTTCCTTTTTAGTTAAATTAGTTTATTTAATTAATATTGTTTTGTTTTTTTTTGTAGGATTTAATATTTTGTTACAATAAAGTCAATATCTTGGTGATCAAGCAATATTTAATGCTCCTATTCATGGAAGGAAAAAAACAATAAGAATCCTACAAGTAGAAGGAAGGAGGTGGAACAATCTTGGTGTGCAAGTCAAATCCGATGAAGGAAAGAAAAATCTATCTAGAAGATCTCTTTGAAAGAAGTTGATTGCCACTAGAAAGTTGAAACCTACATGGAAAGGATTTAATGTCTTATGCCTGTAAATAGAGGATTACCAGAAGAGCTTAAACATGTATACAAACTTCTTTCTCTATTATTCTTTGGCGTTTTTCATGGCCATGTGTGGCTAAACTTCTATTCTTGGTTTAAGGAGAGGGAAGCCTCAGATTATTACACTGTGAGATCTAATTGATTTTAATTATTCAATTTATATTTTGAGTATTGCTATTCTTCTATGCTTAAATTCTATGATTAATATGTTTAATAGCTAGGATGCATACTAATTTATTATTTGTTGAAATCTACTGCTAAATTAGATATCAAATTCGTAATTGTTTGGTCACTCTAATTTGCAAGGCAACTAAGGTTAATAATTAACTGCAAATCACGATATTATTATATCTTAGGAAGAATATTCAACTAAATTAAATGCAACCGCTTGTGCTTGTGTTGTTTAGCTTCATCGGTTTTCTAATTCTTAAAGCATCTACTAGATTAAACTTTTAGTGCTTGTCTGAAGTTGTTTAGTAGTTAGGGTTCTGTAGATCGTTTGTTTCTATCTAACTAAAATTAAGGAAAGACATGGAATGATTCTAAATGGTGAATTGATTCTAACGATGAATATTCAAAGTATTAATTGTTTATGCTTGAGTCAATGATCAGTGTATGTTTCTGAGGTGGAAGGTGACTTAATCCAAAGTTTGTTTTCCTGATTTATTTCATTAGATTATTTCGCGTATTAGTTTAATTTAAATAGCAATATTAAAAAAAAAACCCCAATTTTGGTTACAAAGCATAAAAACAAAACAAATCATTCTCTGTGGGATCGACTCTTACATGTACTACTACATAATTATCTTTCGCAGTAAGGTTTTATTTTTAATTTCCTGCGACATCACACCAGAGACCTCATTCCCCCTCCCATTCAGCCAATTGCGCATCCCACCCTTCATGTTAAAGGCGTAGTGTCTCCAAAGCCTCCTTTGCTTGTTGGATCTTGCGCATCCAGATCAAATCTCGCCTGTCTTGCCCCTCATGTCCCCGATCTTGGCGAGTGTGTGTTCGGAACTGATTATCTGTCCCACGGATGTAGGGGTCGAGAGCCTTCTAGCTTGTGAAGAATATTTGTCGTCGAATCGGAGCCCATGATGAGTGGGATTTATACCCGCAAATCGGATACCTTATGGCTTAAATAGTTGCTTGATCGTCGTAGTTTTTATATAGTTTTATATGTTTATTGTATTATTATGCTTAACCGATGTTTTGCAGGCATTACAGGACTTTTCTAGCTTTTTGGGGACAAAACGGACAATTTACATACACTGGCGCCGCAGCGCCAATGTCTAGTCTTAATCTCGCGCCGCGGCGCCGCCCCTGGTCCTTGCTGATGTCATCCTGGCGCTGCAGCGCCACAGTTCCTTTATGGGCTCGCGCTGCAGCGCGACCTCCGGTCTTTTGATTTTAATATGGCGCCGCAGCGCCACTTATAAGCTGATTACCCGCGCCGCAGCGCGACCTCCGGTGCCCAGGCAGAAAAGGCTTGCTTTTGACCTAGAAAAAGGAGAAAAAGAGATATATAGATTGGAGAGAGCCTCTGCCAGGAAGGGGAGGAGAGGAAAAGGAGGAAGACTGGGATAGAATCGGTTAGCTTAGTTTAGGATAGATTAGATCTCTTTTGTACTTTCTCTCTCTAGTTATTGGGTAATGTTTGTAAATATAGATTAGGTAGATTAGGGTAAAGTTTGGGTTTTCCTTGGAGCAACAAGAGCAGTGAGCTACACGGATTGGAGAGCTTGAAAGGAGCGAAATGCTTGGAGACTGAAGAGCCTTGACAGAGTTTATTCTTGTCCATTCATTTCCTCTATTTTTGTAATCCATAAATGTTGTCTTTATTGCTACTTATATTTTGTTCAAGAGCTATGAACTAAGTATTGGCTCTAAGGTTATAATGGAACCCTTTGTTAATTAAATTGACTGTCTTATCTCTTTGGTTGGCACCATATGGTTTGGTTTAATATATCCATGCTTAACGATTCTCACTAAGACATTAGTGATGATTTTGGTAATCTATATGATATCGAAAGAAGAATTGTAGATTTACACCTAAATATATCGGCATGTGATTATGGGTTTCGACTGCATAAGTTGTGCGTAGAATAGACATATATCTGTGTGCCACATGTGACCTAATTGAGAACTTATGCTTAAATCCTTATTAGGTTAATTCGCATAGACATGTGTAGGATTATCACTTAGTTTGGATGTTCTTTTCTTTTCTATTCCCTTCCGGGTGGATCTGGAGAGGATATGTTTGTGCATACCTCGACGGAGGTGTATGAGCACCTGTGTGTTCTCGGTCGACAAACTGTCGTGACCATTAAGACCAAAGAGAAAAGGGTAGGAAGTTTGATGAAGCATAGCACGCCAGGTGTTCGACAGAATGCCTGTGTGGGGTGAAGTTGTAACCTTAGCTTGAAATTCCTTCGATTACCATTCGTTATCCGTTTACTTGCTTTAATAATTAGTTATAACTAGTTTAACCGCACTCCTATTAGTTTACTGTTCGAATAAGACTAAAGCGATACAAAGTTGGTATTTGGTAAATATTAGTGATAGTTCCTCGTGGGTACGACACTTTTCTTATCACTATATTACTTGTTAGACCGCGTATACTTGCGCGTGTTTAGTGATCGGTTTTCCCACCAACAAGTTTTTGGCGCCGTTGCCGGGGAACTATTATTCTAATATTGTCCAATATTGATTTAAATCAATTTAGTCTTAATTTGAACGTGTTTATATTTCTTTTATTTGTTTGATCTTCCTTTGTGTTTTTAAGTTTACAGGTTATGGACGATCAATGTTATCAATGGCCTTATGAGAGGACTACACAACCAAACTCGGAAGGACTCGAGAAATTGCGAGCTCAAATTGCAAATGTCTTGAGGTTTTCTGATAATCTTGAGTGTGAGTCCACTCAGACTGCCTACTGTCAGGAACAAGCTGACATTGAACAGATTTCCTATCATCCAAACTGTCAGGGTATCCAAACTCTTGGGACTATAGTCAAGAGCAATATCATGATCCGAATTACTCCTATCCGAATCAATTTGAATGTCCATCTCCTCCGCAGTATAAGGTGACATTCCAACCCAATGAGAGCTTTTCGGCAGACTTAATAGAAGAGAAAATGCTTGAAGAGCTCATCACCAACTTTATAGAAAGAAATGAGGTTCGAATGGCAAGCCAAGACGCCGCATTGCAAAGCCTCGAAAATCAATTGGGACAACTCGTCAATGCCATTATAAATCTACCGCAGGACAATCTACCGGTCAATACCGATCTCAACGATGAAGCAGTAGAGCATTGCACGGGGGATACGCAAGGAAAAGGCGATGAGTCTCACAAAGTTGTTGAGGGAGATGTCATGGTGCAAATTGTCCAACAGGTGGAGCTTGAAGTTGGAGAGAAGAGGATAAAGAGTGGTTGTATTGTCAAGACTAAGCAACAACCGGAAGCCACGCTCACGATTGAGGAAACCCTGGAGGGCCCGCTAGTGCACAAAGAACGCTTTCAACTTGATGAAAAAGGTGAATTATTGGATAATTCCAGTGGTGAAAGATTCTTCGTACCGATGGGTGAAGAAAACGAGGATGATCAATCATCCATGTCCGCCACAAATTTAAAGGAGTTGACAAATAGGCGGCATGAAATGGTCAATTTTGCTTATGAGCCGGATTGAGCGGCATTGGTATAGTCAAGCCGACGACTTTAAAACAAGCGCTTGGTGGGGAGGCAACCCCATCTCAGGATAAATTTTCTCTATTTTTCTTTACTTATGTCTAGTTTAAATTGTGTCCTTTCTTTTTACCATGTAAACATCGTTGCCAATGCGTATGTTTTTGTGATTATAGGATGCAGGCAGCATGTTATTTAGTATGTTGCTAGTGTATATCTTAGTTAGATTTAGTATATAGCATGTTATTTACTTAGCATGATATCTATGTAATATGTGATGTCTAATACATGGTTTTTGTGCAGAAAAAAAACTCAGATACAAGGCTGGCGCCGCAGCGCCAGCATATACACTGAACTTTGCGCCGCAGCGCCATGCTAAAAACTCAAATTTTCTTCCCGCGCCGCAGCGCCCAGGAACAAAGGGGTATTCGCGCCGCAGCGCCAGAATCAGGCAAAGCTACTGCCAAGTCGCGCCGCGGCGCCAATCAACAAAGGAATTCTCGCGCCGCAGCGCCGGTAGCGAATTTTGGTTTTTAAAAGCATAACTGAAGCCAGCAGTTGTACTCAGTTACATTCCATTTCTCTCAACACTGCGGCAGCACAAAGAGAACCCAACTGACCCAAAACCAAAACGTGCCTTTCTCCACCTCGAACCTTTGATCAATCTACCCACAATAGAGCAATCCATTCATTCTCCCACAAGACCCCAAGACAGTGCACGCAGCAAGAGGAGATCAGAGTCAATCTAGGGTTCCCACTCAAGGTATTTGGGAGATTTCAGTCATTCATTTACGTTTGATTTCGATAATTGGGTTGGTTTTACTCTGTTAATTGGGGTGATTTCCACTGACGGAAATCGGGAAAGAGCACTGTCAAGCAAGGGCTATCCAAAGTGGATTTTCAGAACGCACACAAGGTGTTTGATAATTTGCCTAATAGAGAAATTTGACGGATTTGGCTTACAATTAGTGGGTTTCATTGGGGATTTGCTACCTATTTCGTTAAGGGTTGTTTCTACAGAGAGTGGCATTGCTTAGGTACTGTTTTTGTCCACACCAGCTGCAATTTCTGACATGGCTTCAAAAAGGCAACGCCTGAGTGTCGGCGGTTCCTCGTCCGCAGCACCAACGGCATCGGACAGTACCAAATTTGTTAACGAAGAGGCATGGAAACGATACAAAAGCTCCTTTGCCGCACGAAACTTGATTCCTGAACGGGGTTTGAGGCCTGACAAAACAAAGGATGGCGAGTTGTTAGCCATGATTGTGGGTCGCCAGTGGGTGCACTTCACAAAACCACCTGAATCGTCCATTGTTTCTGTGGTTCGTGAGTTCTACGCTAATACTAGTGCCGAGGGTCCTGCTGTTGTCCAAGTCAGGGGGCGGTCAGTGGCGTTTGGAAGCCAAGCCATCAATGCACTGTTCGCGACGCCCGGTTTCGAGGGTAAGGATTATATGGGGCCGGGACTCCGCAGCTATGACCTCGAGGAGATTGTTAGGAGGCTTTGCAAGCCCGGGACTACATGGAAGACAAATGACTTCACGGGTGAGAGGACCAGTTTCCCACATGCTGCACTCAGTCGCTATGGGAAGGCATGGTTCAGCTTTATCTGTGCCAACATGATCCCGACTCGTCACCTGAGCAACGTGACTAAGGATAGAGCGATCCTATTATTTGCCATTGTCACGGGTCTGAACGTGGACATCGGAGTTCTCATCCATGAGTCCATCATAAAGGCAATCAAGAGCAATATCTCTACGGGACTTCCACATCCATCCTTGATCACCCGACTGTGCAAGAGGGCAGGTATCCATTGGGGGCCAGAAGAGATAGCTTTGCCGCCCATGTCAGTCATTGACCATCAGACCATCTCACACTTCGATGTGTGGGATGGGGCTATTTCTCATGTTAGAGGCGAAGGATTCAGGCCACCTACTGAGCCACCTCCTACAGCAGAGCCTTCGCAGCCACTAGACGCAGGCCCAGCTTCACAGGGACTACTGGCAGAAATCATGGCATCCCTCACTCTGCTACATCAGAACCAGGACGCTAATGCTCAGAGGCTGCAGAGGCACATAGCAGCGGTGGCCTTGAGGCAGGACATAGCGATGCAGTATCAGGCTGAGCTGGTCAACACGATGCAGAGCATATACACCGTGTATAGTGGCGAGGATTCTGAGTTCACGCCATTCCAGTTCCCAGAGCCTCCTGTCTTCCCACCATACCCTCCACCATCACCGCCCGCCGAAGCTGACGAGGACGCTGCTGCTGCCGAGTGACCAGACTTCAGGGAAGCCCTCTTGGTTAGAGTGATATATGTTTAGCAATGAGGGCATTGCTCACCTTAAGTTTGGGGGTGTTATGGTTTATTATCTGTTTTATTTCTGTCTATTGCCATGATAGGTTGCTATTTTAGTACTTTGCTTAGGTTTTTATCAGGATTGTAGTGCAGTCGTTTTGAACTGCGGTATTATGTTTTGGGTTTATTATGATGGATGCCATGAACAGTTTTTGGTTATTTATTAACGCTTTGGTTATTATTAGCATGTTTGTGGTTTTTAGCCATCTTTTTGGGGCTTTTACAGATTTATATGCTTGTGCCATGTTAATGGCTTTATTACCCTATTTTGAGCTGCTTTTATGCAAGGGTGGTATATTTTTCACTAATTTTTTTTGATTGTGGCTAATGACAAGCGTCAAGTAAATTATGCTTATCTCTTAGAGTCGTGTCAAGCATGTATGAGCTAGGGGTTGTTTAATCGATAAGTTGAGACTGTTATTGATCCGTCCTTTTTAGCAAGCACCGACCGACTGGGCTAACTAGTTATTTTTCGAATTTAGTTCGCCTATTTATTGCTTTGGGAGTATGTTCACCCTTATAAACTTTCATTGTTACAAGGTAATAAAAGACTTCGACGCATATACAGTTTTGGATCTTGGATTCTGGCATGTTAAAAAAAAAAAATTTGAAAAGAAGATTGAATATCGAAAGTCTTGCGGTGGGTCGAGATGGAGCGTAAAACGCACTCATCCATAAACGCAGGACCGATGTTGAGATGGAGCATAAAATGCACTCGTCAAATAATCTTCAGATTTCGTAAAGTCTAATTTGGCTTATGTTGATTACGTGGCCTTTGCTGCTCGAGTTATTAGATTCATAGGGGTGTTCCACGCCTAGTGCCCTAAAGCCGTCTGGCTTGGGAGTCACTGATCAAAAGCTCATTAAGGGGTAGCTCTGATTAGCCTAAGGTAATTAAGTACTGTCCGAGTCAGATTTTACTTTCTTTATGCTAGAATCTTTTGATCCTTGTCTGCAATTGCGTCTTATTCTTAATGCTTGTTGAATGTTTAAGTTACGGAGTGTGCATATGGGTATTAACAATCGACTGTGCGAACTTATTTGAGCAATGATTAGTTAGGATGGTTGGTCCCCGCACACACACGTAGAATGGATCGAATACAGTCTTATGCTTGAAGCTGAATGAACTCTTACTTATATCTGTGTTTGCCCTGTTCTTTGGGAGTAGCCATGATCGAGCTTAGAAGCCATGATGCTTGTATACAGTGATATTTTTATTTCGCGTGTGTTTTCTATTGTGAGTTTGTGTTAGATAGTTTGCTCGAGGACAAGCAAAGACTTAAGTTTGGGGGTATTTGATGAGTGTGATTTATACCCGCAAATCGGATACCTTATGGCTTAAATAGTTGCCTGATCGTCGTAGTTTTTATATAGTTTTATATGTTTATTGTATTATTATGCTTAACCGATGTTTTGCAGGCATTACAGGACTTTTCTAGCTTTTTGGGGACAAAACGGACAATTTACATACACTGGCGCCGCAGCGCCAATGTCTAGTCTTAATCTCGCGCCGCGGCGCCGCCCCTGGTCCTTGCTGATGTCATCCTGGCGCTGCAGCGCCACAGTTCCTTTATGGGCTCGCGCTGCAGCGCGACCTCCGGTCTTTTGATTTTAATATGGCGCCGCAGCGCCACTTATAAGCTGATTACCCGCGCCGCAGCGCGACCTCCGGTGCCCAGGCAGAAAAGGCTTGCTTTTGACCTAGAAAAAGGAGAAAAAGAGATATATAGACTGGAGAGAGCCTCTGCCAGGAAGGGGAGGAGAGGAAAAGGAGGAAGACTGGGATAGAATCGGTTAGCTTAGTTTAGGATAGATTAGATCTCTTTTGTACTTTCTCTCTCTAGTTATTGGGTAATGTTTGTAAATATAGATTAGGTAGATTAGGGTAAAGTTTGGGTTTTCCTTGGAGCAACAAGAGCAGTGAGCTACACGGATTGGAGAGCTTGAAAGGAGCGAAATGCTTGGAGACTGAAGAGCCTTGACAGAGTTTATTCTTGTCCATTCATTTCCTCTATTTTTGTAATCCATAAATGTTGTCTTTATTGCTACTTATATTTTGTTCAAGAGCTATGAACTAAGTATTGGCTCTAAGGTTATAATGGAACCCTTTGTTAATTAAATTGACTGTCTTATCTCTTTGGTTGGCACCATATGGTTTGGTTTAATATATCCATGCTTAACGATTCTCACTAAGACATTAGTGATGATTTTGGTAATCTATATGATATCGAAAGAAGAATTGTAGATTTACACCTAAATATATTGGCATGTGATTATGGGTTTCGACTGCATAAGTTGTGCATAGAATAGACATATATCTGTGTGCCACATGTGACCTAATTGAGAACTTATGCTTAAATCCTTATTAGGTTAATTCGCATAGACATGTGTAGGATTATCACTTAGTTTGGATGTTCTTTTCTGTTCTATTCCCTTTCGGGTGGATCTGGAGAGGATATGTTTGTGCATACCTCGACGGAGGTGTATGAGCACCTGTGTGTTCTCGGTCGACAAACTGTCGTGACCATTAAGACCAAAGAGAGAAGGGTAGGAAGTTTGATGAAGCATAGCACGCCAGGTGTTCGACAGAATGCCTGTGTGGGGTGAAGTTGTAACCTTAGCTTGAAATTCCTTCGATTACCATTCGTTATCCGTTTACTTGCTTTAATAATTAGTTATAACTAGTTTAACCGCACTCCTATTAGTTTACTGTTCGAATAAGACTAAAGCGATACAAAGTTGGTATTTGGTAAATATTAGTGATAGTTCCTCGTGGGTACGACACTTTTCTTATCACTATATTACTTGTTAGACCGCGTATACTTGCGTGTGTTTAGTGATCGGTTTTCCCACCAACAGCCCACTGAGCTTTTGTTGGGACCACAATGGGGTTGTTGGGTCTGAGCCTATCTTTGATCGACCTATAAACTTGTTGTGTTGTCGGACTGACCGAGGAGCTCTCATGGTGAAGAATTGTCTTTCCTTTACCCGCCATCTGTTCAACTTAAAATTAGATTGGTGATTGTGAAAACTAACACTAAAACAAGGCCCTCCTTCTAGCGCCAATGTTAACGCTGAAATTTGTCCGCTCACCGAATCACGAAACAACGAATTTAACCTGCACAACAAGGATCACACCAAAAAGCTTGACGGTCGGGGCCGCCAGGATATAGCTCCGGTGTGAGAATAAGTAGAGGCCAGAAAACGTCAACAATGAAGGTTTGTAATTGTTTTAGTACGTAAAAATAGATAATGTGTCAGTACCTAAAATCTGGATTATAACAGTGTATTTATAGCTCGATCATACCACCTCAAACCCCAAAATCCAATAGAAGTCCTACGTAAAGGGTTCCTTGTAACTATAAGTCTCATAATTGAATAGGGTTCAACTTCCTCATAAATAGGAAGATGAGTTGGACAAGAGAATTATAAGTTAATTGGAACTGTAACCCATCTAGAACATCAAACCCTTTATTTTATCGTTGGAACAAATAAAATTTGGGGAAAAGATAGAACTGGTCACTATACTGGGGGGTGATATTGAAAATTGTAGTTCTTTTTTTATCATTTGTTGCTCTTGAAGAAGTGACCTTTTTTTTTAATGTAAGGAACCTCAAATTTTATCTTCGCCTATAGTCTTGAAAATGTCAGAGCCGGCCCTGCTTTTTTATTAACCTCAAACCAGTTGAATGAAAATTACATCATCAACCACGGCAGGCATGGCTCACCCAAAACACGAATTTATCATTCCCTACATACCAACCACAAGTTCAACAACCCAAAATCAATCACCAAAGAAGAGCCAATGTCTATTATTGTGAGTATGGAGACATTATCCATGATTTTGGTGGTTTAATCATATCAATCATTTACCTTTAGGACTAGGGTATTGGGGCCGGAGGGCCTGATTTTTATGTCTCTTGTGTGCAGAATATATTGGGACCATGTCTGACTCAGGTTAATGTACGTACTCACATGTTCATATATTGGCAATAGGATGATAACCAAGAACTAGACTAATTAAAGATGTTGGCCTGCCTCTACCAGTTGCACATGGCTATCCATGAGGTTTTTGGTGATAAACTTCTAGGTTTCGTTCTGTTTGTACTTTTTGCTTCTGGTTGATTTGATTGGTGAGTACTTGTGGTCATTTTTCCAGATTTTGATTTTGATATTTTAGGAGCACTACTGATGTTTTTGATGAATTAATAATACTAGCTAAATGAGAAGCACGGATGCATTTTTAAATAAAATTATTTTTATTTTTATTTATTCTATATATAATGATTATAAAATATTTTTTAAAATTTCAAATTAACTTAATATTACTATTAGAATGACTACAAACGTTGCTAAAACACACAATTATCACGGACTTACAATTGAGTTTTAATAATGTGTTTTTTTCTTGTTACTTTTAATTTAATATTTAGTTTTTATATAGTTTTTATTTAATATTTTATTTTTAGTTTTAATCTTTTGAACTAATATATAGTTCTTAAGAATTTAACAATGAGTAGAACTTAAAAGTCCAAATTTGGTGTTTAAGGAATTCTATATTAAATAAAATTAAAATTGTTGTATAATAATAAGTTACTATCATAGTTTTTAATAAAAAAAAAATTAGTTTTTAAAGGTAATTAAATTTTAATAACATAAGTGAGGAATTTTTAAAAAATTAATTAACTAAAGATTTCCTATTTGAAATAAATTTGGTAACTGAAGTTTAATAACTAATATATTTTGTAATATATATTACATTTTTTAATATTAATTACTATTTTTCAATATTTTTCTACACTATTAATATATAGTCATTTAAGAACAAAATTGTTATACAATAATAAGTTACTATTATGACTTTTAATTTTAAAAATTACCCAAATTTTAGTCAGACTAATATATAAGTCATAATTTTTTTAATATTAGTTAACTAAATGTCTTCTATATGAAATAAAATTGGTAACTAAAGTTTAATCATTAACATATTTATACTAACATATAATATATATATATATATATATATATATATATATATATATATATATATTAAAATTAATCATTATATTTTTTCTATATTTATAATATTTAATTAATTAAAGTCCAAAGTTGAGTAAGTAAAATCTTAAGCATGTTTTTAAATTAAAATTTATTGTATGCTAGTAATTAAAGGACTATTTTATAGAATAAAATTATAATAGAATAATAAGTTTAACGTTAAAGTTTATAGGACCGTAATTTTTTTTTTGGTTTTGCAACACTAACTATATATTAATTATTTTTAATGTAGTTAATAATTTCGTAACTTAACTTATTAATTTCATATACTGTAACTTAATTTATTATTAACTTTTATGATATTATGCATCATTACAGGAATCAAACCAAATGTCATGTATAACAAGAAGAGTCCTATTAAGTTTGAGTTTTTTTTGTAGTTATTTAAATTATTTTAAAATAAATAAAATAAAATAAAATTTGGGAGACTTTAAAAAAGTGTTTCAATAGTATTTAAAGTCTAGGCCTAAAATTAGGGAGCTTTTAAAAAGTATTTCAGTAATAATTAAATTCTAAACATATATCAAAAACTAAGGATTAAAAAGTTATTTAATTATCGAGAAAAATCAGAAAACTGAATGTTTGATGACTATACTACATGTGCACAATCTCCTTTCTTTTGTTACATTAATTAACATTGTTTACGTCATTTTACCATAAATTTACATAATTTTACGATGAAATGACATAAATAGATATACAATAAAAAAATTGAAATTGATAAATACTCAACATAAAATAATATTTTCACATGAAAATCGTCGCTATACATTCTATAACGACGGTTTTCACCGTCGCTATACATCTATAGCGACACTTTTAATATAAAAATATTAAAAAGTGTTGTAGAAATATCAATTTCCAAAAAAACGAATGTGTAGATTGTAGAATTTACTCTTAAAAATCAAGATTTTATGAAAAATAAAAGTTACCAAAAGCAACTATGAATCTATGATCAAGACCAAAATTTACTTATATGTGTAAAGACTTTTAAAAAAAAAGAAGAAAAAAGAGTCTTGGTCAACATGAAAGATTAGAATTTCCCCTTCACGCATGCATGATAAATTGGTGGCTTTTAGATAAAAACTTATACATCTTCTGCGGGCAACTATGGGGTAAAATGCATAAGTTGTCCCTGAATTATAGGTCTATTTGAGTATTGAGCCCCCTTCTTTTGGTCAATGCAAACTGAGTCAGTTTTTATTCGAAAATTTGGGTATTGAGCCCCCAGGCGCCACATGGGCGTTGACTTCCTATGTGGCACTCGCGGCGCCTACGTGGAATATCTGACATCGCATTTTTCAAATTAAATTTCCACTTGTTTTCGCTGACGTGGCCGTTTTAGACTTTTTCCTAAAAAATATGTCCAGCCAGTGAATTTGAACTCGTAACCTCCCATTTGGATTCTAAGTCGCATGACCATCCTAGCACCACAGGTCTACCTGTTTATGTATGGCAAGGAATAACATTTATCAGGAAACACTTTCAATATCTGCACATTAAAAATTATTTATCCATCAAATCCGATTAGATCTGGCACGTTAATATTCAATATCTTCCAAAATCTTCCATTGATCATGAAGGGATTTCAATATCTTTCAGTATCTTCCATTCATATACTTATTCAAACACAATATCTTTCATTCATATCCAATATTACTCGGATAGAAATCCTTGTTCATATATTACACCATTTGTGTCGCCTCTGGAACCCCTGCGTCAACCTCTCCAACGCTATCGGAGTTCAATCCTCCAGTCACGAGGTGAATGAAGAACACGCTAAGCACCCGCGAATCTCCTATTTCTCGTCGTCGAAGTTAACAAAATTTCTTTCCCTGCGTTCAAGTCCACTTCGTTCTATTACAATATGAAGAAATCAGTAACATTATAACCACAGAAACAGGTCAGATTTGGCGTTAATCGAATCAGATCGGGTGGGCATTGAATTTTTTCTTGCGATTAGGACTTTATCAAAGAAAGAATTTGGGTTTTTTTTTATAATGTTCATCAATAAAATTTGGGTATTTTTTGTTTTGGAGACTTGGAGTATTGAGTTTCTGTTCTTTAATTTGTTCTCATAGAATTGGAAAATTTGATTGATTTGATTCTCTAATTTGTTCTTTAATTTGATTGATTTGGTTAGAAAAATCTAGGATGGCTTTGGGTTGGAAAAATCTATTTTATCAAGTTCAGTGATTGATTCGGTTGTAAAAAAAAATTCGATTCAGTGATTCTTTGGTTAGTGATTCTCTATCTTGATTTGGGATCGTGGATGGGTTCTTGGGTCAATGGAATTTATTTTAATTAATACAAAAATTTAAATATTCTGTAATATTGTTCATCAATGGAATTTATTTTAATTAATGCAAAAATTTAAATATTCTATAGTAGCGTTCATCAATGGAATTTAGGTATTTTCTAGTTCATCAATTGGAATGGTGGTGACTGGAGGTTTGTCAATAGTGTACTGGACAGTTGATGGAGCAAAATTGGGATGAATGTCGTCCGTTTCAATGAGAATGGATGAAAAGATGAAAATGGAAGAATTAAATTAAATATATTAATTGTACTCCTGTAACTATAATTTGAGTAATAGTATAAGTAAATTATTAATGTTTATAATAATATTCTTCCTATTTTAAACCAATAAAAATAAATTTATGTTTATAATAAGTTAGATTATGTTTGTTTAATTTAGATTGTTATGTTAATATTTTTTTAAAAAAATATTAATTATTTTTTAAATTTTAATTTTTCTAAAAATAATATTTATTTTCAAACATTAGTTATTATTAGTTTGTCAATTATAAATATGAGTTTTCAATTTTTAATATTAACTTGTTTAATCTTATTACTTAATTAAAATGAAACTACTAATTATATAATTTATTCTTTGGGTTATTTATTCTTAATTTTTGTAAATAATTTGTATTAGTTTTTCTAATTATAATTTTGTAATTTGTTTAAATGTCATTATTTTCTTATACTTTTTTAATTGTATTAATTTATAATTTAATATTAGTTTTTATTCTTTTGTAATTTGTGTTAATTGTATAATTTATTAATTCATGTTATCTGTGTAATGGCGAGATTCATGTTATAATTTATTAATTCATGTTGGTTAAAAGAATATTAAAACAATTAAGTTTTATACTAAATTCTTTTATTATTATTATTATGGTTATAATTATTAATTTATTTTTATTTTTATTTTTTTTGTTGGTAAAACTCCACATTTTTAGTTAATAAAAAGAATTTGAGAGAAACATTTATAATTGCAGAGAAACATTTATGATGATGTATCTTAAATTAATGAGTATCTTTGTCTTTTAATAATATGGGAAAAAGAATTGTTTTATTCTAAAATTTAATCCTTGAACAAATTTAATAGTTAGGTTTTGTAGCTCAATTGGTTTGATGACTTAGATTCTAAGTGGGAGGTTTTGAGTTCAAATCATGGAATGACCATATTTTTGGGATTTAATTGTAAAACTGCCACGTCAGCAAACACACGTGAAAATTTAATTTAAAATATTCCATGTAGGCGCTGCTAGTGCCACGTAGGAAGTCAACGCTCATGTGGTGCCTGAGGACTCAATACCCAAATTTTTGGATAAAAAGGGCTCGATTTGCATTGACTAAAAAAAATGGGCTCAATACCCAAATGACTTTAAGTTCAGAGACCACCTGTGCATTTTACCCGGCAACTATGTGGAGACGCTATGTATATGCTATGAAAGTGGTCAGCCAATTTGTACTTTAGTAATGCTACTACCGAGTTGTATCCGATTTTAAGGCTAAGTTTATTTTTTTTTTTGTAAAAGTAAAGGATGCATTAAAATTATTTGTACAAATTTATTATATATGATTAGTTTGTTATTTAATTTTATGGACTATATTTGTCGTTTTTAAGACCATTGATAATATATTATGAAAATTGTTAAATTCACAATATTTTTATTATTTTCGCAACAAAAGTGTCGTTGTAGATGTATAGTGACACTTATGTTAACATTTTCTGTTGTAAATTTAACAATTTCCTATATTATAATCCTAAATAAAAAGGTGACATTATATAAGTTCACTTTTGAGGTATCAAATGAATTTAGAAATAATAACAAATAGTGCATATAACTTGAGACTCTAACTCTCTAATGCTGCGTTTGGATTGAAAGAATATAATAGTGCAAAGAATGTAATGATTTTTAAGTACTTCAAGTGTATGTTTAATTGTTGGTAGGTAGTGTACTATAATAGCAAAATTATTACATATATTTATTTCATTAGAACAAATTTTATTCCACCGCCTCCTACATAAAATAAAAATTAAAGTAATAGAAGAATTTTCATTCGATTCGAATAATTTATCCTCCACAATAATAATTAAATACATTATTTTTTATTTCATTCTTTTTTTCATTTCATTTCCTCTATCTAACCGTAGATAAGGACATTAAATTCTGGAAAATAACCTAACATGAGTATTGTTGTACTCATATAGCTGTATAATAGTAATTGCTTTCTATTTATTTGGCCCCATCTCCATTATCATAGGCCATAGCCATAACCATATTTCATAGACTAAAAAAGAAGATGGACCAAGTTCACTAGTGTTCTCCACTAATTTTAAAAAGGTATCTTTCACACGGGAGGCTAAATAAACTTTAAAAAAAAAAAAATCCCAAAACTCAAATAATTTAAACAAATTGGGGCGTCATAAATGCTGTCGAAGCACCTAAAACTCCAAGCAGGTGCGGAATTGTACCGTTTGTTTTTTTCTTTTTTCTTTTTGAATAAATTTATAGATACATCAGATTTATTTATTTCTTTCCAAATGCACTATAAAAGAAAAAAAAAAATTAGAGTGAGGTAATTTATAGGTGGGTCTCCACTCCACTTGTTTCTTCTTCTTTTTTTCTTTTATAATGCATTCGGGAATGGGTGAATAAATCTAATGTATTCATAGATTTACTCTTTCTTTTTTTCTGAATTCAATTGCCTTATAAACAAATATGTAAAAGAAAACATAAAAAGATAAAAAAAAATGTGAATGCTTTTGAGTTTTGTCTATCTTTACACTCTTAGGGAATTACTATTTTCATAAAAAAATTAATAATATTTTCATCAGATTTCACTCACATAAAAGTATATCTCACTCATTATTCATGTGACGAGATTTACAAAAATATAAACTTTTTTATGAAAATATTAATTTCTGTTGTGAAAATATAATGTATTACTTTTATATTTTTTTTACCAGAAATAGTCTCAATCATGCACTACGTCGTTATATATGTATGGTATATATTTTAGACATGGATAGTAACTCTTATAGTTATTCACATAACATAATAGTCCCATTATTTATCTCAAAATCTGAGATTTACTTCTTATTAACTCTTATAGTTATTCACATAACATATTATTCTTCTTATCATAAACTACTAGGACATTCCACGTCGCACTACTTCTCTGCGCTCTTCCTCTATGATACGAAACATCATCCTACGATCCATCATGTACCACGAAAAATCTTCGAACTACATTGGATAGTAAAAGACTCGGTCCTAAGCCCTATCAATCGCCGTATGGACTGCGTATTCCATCTCATCAATCTTGGCCTTCTTCGCCCGAACCTCACCTTTAACCAACTCTGCAAGCTGAGAAGCCTTCAACCAAGCGTCTTCAGCTCTCGCTCGCTTAACTAACTCCTCCTTCAAATCATCCTACATATTTTTCATCTCAGCTAATAATTGTTCTCTGTGATTCTCTGTCTGAGCTAGCGTCTGTTCCACATTTTCAAGACGTTCATTAAGATCTTGGATCATATCATCCTTCTGCTTTAGAGCGGTCTGACGTATATCCGCTAACTCCTCCAACTCCTCAACCCTATCTTGTAACTCTAAGTTACGGTCATAGAACTTATCATACATCTCCGCTGTAATATAGTTAGGTGGAATCTCTTCGGGATCCTCATCCTCTTCCTCAGCCTCTACCTCTATCTCCTCAAAGTCCTCCTCTAGGTCAAACTCAGGCTCAAGCTCCTGACCCACAACTATGATCAACAGAGATGGCTCCCTCTGTACCAACTGCTCCCAGACGGTATGGATGTCTCGGGGCTCCTCATCTCCAGGCACTCGGGGTTCCTCCTCCCTGACCTTGCTGGATCCTCCTCTCTCAGTCATCCTGACAACAAAATATTTTAAGTTTTAATTACTAATCGATACTATTCGCGAGTACATAGGTTATTAGCACATAAAATCTTTTATTATTTATCTTCAATGAATTCCTTAATTCATTCCTTAGAACTTGATAAGAATTTATCACCACTATATTTTCGATCTCCTATAAAGCTATTTCCTAAGGTTTCCCCCACCTAAGGTTCATAACCTAAAGCTTTGATACTAACTTGTGACACCCCCAAAATCGGGTACTTCAATCCCATAGATTTGGTGTTCACTGTCCAATAAAATCACATTTATATACCCATAAATAAAGCATAATAACATAATTTAAGCTTAGTAAATAATCCTCTCATTAAAGGGTTACATAACTCAAACAAATCCTAGGTTATCTAACCTTCAATACATCTTTTGCGAAAATAAAACATAATAATAAACTAGTCTTGTTACACAAGCTTTGGCAAATAAAATTAAACTGATCTTCATTAGTTATTCATCTTGCCCTTGCCCTTACTCATGGACCGCTCATCAGTCCTTTCAACTTTAGATGCAATTTTTTTATATAAGGGTGAGCAAACAATTTCCCACAAGAATAACAATAGCAATAAAGGCATACGAACTGTACACACTCGAATTTTTTTTCCTGTTACTAACTATGCAGGAGGGTAAAACCGTCTTTTTCACACTCTAGAGATAACCCTGGAGGACTACAATATCAAATCAAACCACGGAGAAAATCCCGTAGAACATCAAATCAACCTTGGAGATCAATCCTAAGGAAAAGAAAAGTTGGCTGCAATAAAACCCTGGAGACAACCCCGAGAGATAGCCGAAAGCCCCATCAAGCCCGGAAACCAACTCGGAAGGGAAAAAGAGTAAGTTTGTCATATCAATGTCAAATCAGATCAAATTACCATAAAAAGGTCATACAGAACCATCACAACAAATCTCGAGTGAAAAAAAGCATTAGACAGCTCAACGGACAAACTGCGAAAGTTTGAAGATCTAGTCATGGACCCGGCTTTCCGGATTCGGAAAAGGTCAAGTCTCATGTCATTGCGTAGCTCTCGAAAAGAGCTTTTTCGAAAGGTATGACACACCTCCATCGGATTCCCGGATTACTAGTTATGAAGGTTCAAGCAGACTGCGCGTTGGTCAGAGTGCACGTACTTTGAGACAGTGGGGCCCACCAAGATCAGCCGCATATAGACTCGCGACTAATCGGGTCTATAAATATAGCACCCCATCAGCTATAAAAAGAGAGAAAAAAGGGGAAAAGAGAGGAAATTCTGTCTATTTCAACTCTTAACCTTACCATCAGTGTTCCAAACTTCAATATTGTTCTTTCTAAACACTTGTATACGTATATATACTAACATATCAAGTTTTAACTGGTGGAAATAGAGTTTTCGAGCTACAAACGCAGTTTAAAGCCTTCCGCGCTATACACTGTGAGATATCTTCAAGTATGAAACTTTTAACTGCTTTAATATATATATATATATATATATATATATATATATATATATATATATTTATAACTTTTAGTTTGGCCTGAATTACAAATTCGTGGCTTTTCTGGCTTTAGTGTATATATATATATATATATATATATATAAGTGCTATTTTAGCATGGATTGCTAATCTATGACCTTTTCTCTCTTTAATATATATATAATCATATATATATATATATGTGTGTGTGTGTGTGTGTGTGTATATATATATATATATTTATTTATTTATAAATGTCATTTAGCCTGGATTGCTAATCTGTGGCTTTTTTCTACTTTAATTTATATATAATCATATATATATATTTATATTAACTCATTTGGCCTTGATTGCTAATCTGTGGCTTTTTCAGCTTTAATATATATAAGCATATATATATATATATATATATATATATTTATATTGACAAGTAACGCCTGGATTGTGAATCCGTGGCTCTTTTCGGCTTTAATATATATATAAGTAATATATATATTATTTATTTAATGTGATTAAATATCAGTTTTAACTGTTCATTCAATGTAAATCTGTAATAATGTAGAGTTCGTGGACTAGATCTAAATCTAGCCATATCTAACTTTTAATCGGTTCAAAAGTTGTAAAACTGGAACCGTTGAGCTAGAATGGCTAAGATTTATTTAAATTTAGTTTTCTCTCTAGTTTTGTAAATATAAAGCAACTACGCGACCCTAGATCTATATCTAGAGGGCATGGGAAGCTTTGGCTACGCGCATACAAGGATTTAACTGATGAGTTTTTTGTCTTGCGACGTCTAGATTTGAATTTGCATTTTATTTCAATATATCTGCTGTGCAAGCTTTTAAATGATATTTTGTGAGCCTAGGAATCATGGGATCTATGATTAATGGCATTGATCTAGATCCGATTCCCATGATGGACAAATTTGAACTATATATATCTTGCAAGCCTTTTGTAAATGTAATTAAGAGGGACCTTAAAACAGTTATCCGAATTTAAGGTCTCAATATAGTAAAATTGTGGTTTGTGGGGCTCGGATTAGTTCGATGGCTTTCATGCCCATAAGTGATCCAACACTTATGTAGATACTTATTTATGCTTTGCATCTCCAATAAAATCAAAATCAAGCCGAATATGGAATAAAATGGAAGTATCAAAAGGCCTCAATTCCTATGCGAGTGAAAGGATTTGAAAATCACATTTCAAAACATCATTTTTATATCTTTTCTAAAATGGACTTTTCAAATAAATCAAACCCTTCGTATATAGGTCCAACGAAGCACAACACTAATTTCAAATAAAGCAATTAGGCCCAATTAATTGCATTACACACACACACACACACTTCGAATAAATAGGGAAATTGAAAAGATGCGGTAACCGTGTTTCACGAAAGTCGGGGAGTGCCTAACACCTCCCCCCCGCTTAATCATGCTCCCGAACTCTATGAATCTTGGTTTTCAAGACCAACTAAACAGAGCCCAGTAATTGGGCCTGATTGCAAAACTTTTCAAATGAAACTCGGTTGAGTTAGTACAACCATTTCACTCATACCAACTGGCAACTCTGTAAAATCAAACTTTTCAAATCGTCGACATTGTATGCCGGTCTTTTCCTGAAAATTCACCCTCAGATCAAACAAACAAAAAAATAGAAAACAGAAAGGGTAGAAACACATAGGAAAATGGAACAAGATTTTTTTCGACGTCGACAGGTGGCGACTCCGCTGAGGACAGTAGAGGGCTTAATCCGCATTTCAATATTTTCAAATTCCCTTTTTTTACCTTGCATATGTATAAATGTTGTCTTTACATTGAATGGATGTGAATGAATGCTTTATTTACTGCACTTTAGTGCTTCGCACAATGTCTGTGCTTTATATTAGTGCTTCGCACCATGTCATCATTACATACGGTGAGACACGATGTATGTTATGTGATTCCTCCACCAGGAGGTGAACCCGTCGGTGTTTGATTACTGGACTCAAAGGAGACTAATCCTGCGAGGCTCAGAAAAGGCGCTACTCAGATCCGCTCCAATTGAAAGATCGGATTAACTTCCCATCCAGTAAATTGCGATGATCTGGGGACCTTCATGCCAAAAAGCCGCGATAGTAGCCTACGATAGGTCAGCCTCTGATAAACCAAACGCAAAGGGGAGTCTCTTCATACCTTTCACTTTCAAATTCAATGTAAATTTTGATTCCATGTAAATATCAAATAAATGTAAATATACTTGTCAATTTCATTATTGTTAATTATTAAATTTTGTCATGCTATCCTGTCAGCAAAACAACTAACAGCTGTTTTGCAGGAAAAGATTAAAAAACTTTGACATTTTGCATAGCATGCATCTTCTTAATATTTATCAAAATTAACATACTTACTTTTATTATTGGCAAGATTAGTCCCATTACCAGGTTAAAATCTAAGAAGGCACAAAGCCTATCCACCGAAATAGCTGAAAGTGCCCAACACGAATCAGGTTCAGTATCTCGAAAGGAGTTTGAGGGACTTAAGAATCAAAAAGCAGAGTTGGGTATCCTCTTAAAAGAAAAAAGTAAAAGCACTCAGGGCCAGGTAATGCCCAATCAAACAAAGTCCTCTTCACAGGGTGACAGCCAAAGTGCTGACAAAATGAGGGAAATGCAGATACTTGAACCTCGATCCAGTGAAAGAACTAACAAAACCCCTGAAATCACAAATCTTAGGGAAGACCGAGAAACTGGGGATATAAGAAAGAAAGTCCAACAAATGGAAGAAGCCATCCGGTCTATAAAAGGAACTGGATCATTTAAAAGTGTTAACTATACAGATCTCTGCATATCCCCAGGGGCTCGTTATCCAGAGAAGTTCCAGGTCCCAGATTTTGAGAAGTACAATGGGGCAGGCGATCCATATACACACCTGAAAGTATACATTGGTGAGCTAGGGTCTTATGCTGAAGATGAAAGCCTCAGAATGCATCTTTTCCAAAAGAGTCTCACTGGAGAGGATAGGACATGGCACGCCCAACTTGACAATGCCAAAATCCACAGCTGGGAAGAGTTAGCCCACGCCTTCCTAAATTCTAGGAGACCCAACCATAGTCCCCCCATTTGGAAGAAGGAAGGCAATCTGTCATTTCAACAACAGGCCATATTCAACCAATGCCAAGACAGAAAGAGAATATTTGAAAGAACGGAAAATCGGGTGTTCACTCCACTAGGCGATTCCCCGAAAAATATATTGGAGTTATTAATCAAGCAGAAGAAAATTACTGAATTGGCTCCACCTCTGGATCCAAAAAGCAAAAGATATAATCCAAGCCAGAGATGTGCTTACCACTCAAGGTCTCCGAGACACGATACATAAGATTGTTGGCCCTTAAAGCATAAAATCCAAAATCTGATCCAAAGCGGAGATGTTGTGTCCAACACCCTGACCATCCAAATGTCAACACCAACCTTTTAATGCAGCATGATATGGAAGAAGTAAACATGATCAGGTCAGGAAGCACCGAAATGTGTCCAAATCGTAAGTACATACGAAAGATGGAGGAACACCCCCAAAGGAATAGAACAAATGTCCTAGAGCTGGAAAATTCAGAGGAGGGTGTGACAGTAATGCAAAAATTAGAAACGATCCAGAATCAAGTAACTCTGCTAGCCAGGCTAATAGTGCACCAACATCAGGATACAAGAAAGCTTTTCACTCAATTATGAAGAAACCAAGAGTAGGAAGAGGTTAGCTAGAATGTAAGCCTATCTCCCTCCAAGATCATCTAGCTAAATGAAGAAGATCAAAGCAGGCTGAAAGGACAAGAAAGTTGGAATGATAAAATTACTAAAAAATCTCACCGTTGAAAAAATCACTCGGGGGAATGCGAATTCTCTAAGACGAAAGATCACACAACCTCCAAAAGAGACCGAAAATTCACCCCTCTAAATAAATCAAATGAAGAGATGCTACACTTTCTGATAAGTGAAGGAAAGATTACTGAGTTTCTGCCTCCTGTAAATCCAGAGATGAAAAGTTATGATTCCACCAAGATATGTCTCTACCATTCTAACTCACCTGGATATGTAATTATGGAATGTTGGTCTCTAAGGCATAAAATCCAAGATCTCATTGAAAATGGAGAGCTGAAGATAGAAATTCCCATGATCGAAAAAGGAGAAAGAGAAAGGAAGAGTTTAAGAGGTC
The DNA here is from genome assembly GCA_020205555.1 of Panax stipuleanatus. NCBI lineage: Eukaryota > Viridiplantae > Streptophyta > Magnoliopsida > Apiales > Araliaceae > Panax > Panax stipuleanatus. Next base: position 122,234,595 of record CM035121.1, on the reverse strand, counting down.
CAATTGAGACAGACAGTTCAAAGAAAGTGGCGGTTATGAACACCGATCCTAGCGAAACACAAGGTGAACCTATCATAATGAGGGGAGTGGCAGAGGAAACAAGACAGTCCCCAAAGGAGATTCCTCCGCAACTGTTAAACATTGTGTTTCCAAAAGTTAGCAACCACATTCCTGATTTTACCTTCCTGGATGATGAGGAGGAAATACTAATCCTTCCTAGTGTAGAAAAAGCCAAAAAGGAAATTTCCTTACAAGAAATGCAACAACAGTTCGAGAAGGATTTCAGAGTTAAATCCTCTCAAGCCCATAAAAGAGATGAAGGAAAAAATGAAGAAAAAGGTGGTGAAGTTGCCGGGGAAGCCAACCCATCAAGGAATCAAGAGTTCATCCCTTTTTGCGACTATTACAGTTTAAGCATCTCTGAGGGAGGTGTTGAATCAGAAGGTGATCAAGTTATGACAATGATTGAAGATATTCATAACCAGGAGGTAACCGCTATCGCGAGCCTCGAAGGCGACATAACCACTGACAATTGGACTATCAGGCCTCAGCTAGCCAGGAAGACGTAGATATAGAGGATAAAGTTGTGAGTTTTAGGAGATGTTGGGATGTTGTCACTTTCTTAGTGCTATGCCTTTTATTTTTCCATGCATGTAAATATTAAAAAAAAATCAAAATCAAAATCAATAATAAAAAAAAATCAAAAAAAATCAAAAAATCAAAAAATCAAAAATCAAAAATCAAAAAAATCAAGAAATAAAAAAAATCAAAAACTCCAAAAATCCATTAAGCCTGAACTATGAGAGACCTGATCTCCCATCAGCCACGGGAGTACGTAGGCAATCATTTTTGGTGCGGTCAAACCAAACAAAAAACCCAAAAAACTCACTCCAACCAAATAAAAATAAAAAACAAAAAACTCATTTCTCAAACCGTTCAGGCCAAGCCTAAACTACGAAAGACCTGATCTTCCTCCATCAATGGGAGTACGTAGGCAGCCATCTATGGTGCAGTCTAACCTTCTAAATAAAAAAATCAAATCAAAGAAAAACCAGTCCCAAGACACCAAAGTCCACACCCAAGAAAAACACTCAGAATCATCGACCCATGTTGAGAAGACCCAACGACACCTCAATGTCATTCCATCAAATCTGGCATAAGTCCCGAAAAAGAAAAGACAGTGATACATCAGGACAAACAGTTGCAGGGATGGAATAATAGTCATCCTAAGATGCAAACCTTCAGCGAGTGAAGGGTGAGAAGATTTTATCTCCTTTGACCTACAGAAGTATAGGGGAGACCGTCATAGAAAAGTCTATCTCAAACCCAACAACCTGTTCCCTGATAAAAAATGCCACAAGTCAAACCTTGCAGATCAAATCAAACCAAGCTGAGCTTTTAGGCGCCCTTGGTCACAAATTTGTATAAAATCAGAAGAAAATCATCAAAGCTAATTGCTCCTACAAATCAAAAATAATGACTGGGGCATCCAAGCATTAAAGCCAAAATCAGCTACTTGTTCACCATGGGGGTCATGCGATAAAAGACTCTTGCAATCTCGGCATCTTATCAGCCCATCTGTCAAATATACAATAAAGCAATTACCGTAGACAACAAGCAAGGCTGGGGAAATGTAAGAATCAATGACAACCTGATATTGAGACCCTTACAACAAGACTAGGGCAATTTTAGAAATAGCAACAACTCAATACTGGGGCATTTGTCGACCATCCTAAAAAGGAAAATGTGCCAGTCAGCACCATCAGCATGGTCCGTCATCATCAGAGCTTCCCTTATGACATTTCCATGGCGATTTGGTAAGATTAGGGGGTCTCTTTTCCAATTATATTTTTCTCAAAATACATTGACCCACATGTGAGGTACGACTCTTTCAGCATTCTATGTCCTTTCAGTCTCCATTTACACGCATTAGCGATAATTTACATGTTAAGCATTCTTAGAAAAAGGTTTTAAAAGAGAAGGCTTTTGCTTAACTTGTTATAAATTGGATTAATTCTGATAAGCGTCCGTGAAGCAAGAATCAGGGGAACGATTAGAGAATTAAGACTATTCAACCTTTTGATTAGGCATGGCATCCTAGTTCAAAGGGCTTTTTGGAGCAGACTTGACCTCATATACATGTCTGCACTTTGCGATTGACCTGACTCGTAGTTGTGGGGTATGAGCTATGACAATAATAATGAGTACCAAGTCTAATATCTTGAATCGTGGCCTGAGTTACTCGAGTAAATAAGCCTGAGGGGTGTCTTTACACCTGGTGCCCTAAAACCATCTAGTTTGGGAGTCATCGGCCCAACGCTCGTTACATGGGTAACTTAGTGCCTAAGAGAACGATCATTGCAAAAAGGAGAAGGCGAGACTTGAGTAGATCTGAATCGTGGCCTAGGTTACTCGAGCAATTAAGCCTAAGGGGTGTCTTTACACCTGGTGGCCTAAAGCCATCTGGTTTGGGAGTCACCAGCCCAACACTTGCTAAATTGGGTAATTTAAGCCTAAGAAAATGGACCTTGCACAAGATCAGACGAGAAGCAAATAGAGTAAACTACCTGACTTATCTCAAAGTATGACCTTTGTTACTAGAGTAAGTAAACCCAAAGGGGTGTCTTTACAACTAGTGCCCTAAAGCCATCTGGTTTGGGAGTCATTGGCCCAAAACTCATTAAATGGGTAACTCTGAATAGCCTAAGAAAACGAGATAAGTTAGGAGAAAAAAAAGAGAAAAAAGAAAATTAAGAAGAATTTGCAAAGTCATGGAAAGGAAAACCCTGCTAAGAGTTGCGTCACTCATAGTGCATGTGTCATATGAAGTCAATTCTGCTAAAAATAATGTCTAGAGAGAAGATGAAGTATCTCTGATAAAGGGAGATAAGTTTTTTGAATCTAATCCTACCCATGCACAATGACCATGGATGCTTGAAAGTTTTCTTGCGATTTCATAACTTGTTAAATGAAAATTTTGATTTCCTTAGGAAAAGTTTCATTTTCAAACTCAATTTTAAGATTTTTAGCAATAAGATAAAAGAAATCAGCATGCAGGCATTCAATTTCATGAACTTTAACTTCTTTGACAAGATTATATTAATCCCAACGGCCCGAGCCGTCAAGCTTTTGGCAGATTTTGTTTTTTGTCTAATGTATAAGATATTGCTCACTCTAGATGTGGTCAAAAAAGCGAGTTTCTTTTATAAACCCCGGTAATAACATGCGAAAGGGCTGGGGCATTTCGCCATTCAATGAAATGGAAGGAGTCTAAGGAAGGACCAAGCTCCTCATCAAAAGAAAAGGGAGAACTCCTAAAAGAAATCACAACGGCATAAGTTTGCCTCAACAAAAGAAAGGAAAATTTCTCAAAAAAGTTCTTAACTCAAAAACAGACACTCGATGACAAAAGGTCTAGCAAATGAAGTCTACATCATCAAACATGTCAATCTGTGCCAAGTCTTCATAAGGCAAGGCCTCCGCACTGAATTTTAAATCTGGGTAGTGAAAGAATATGCCACATCCTCCAGGGCGTTAGCAACACTCGGGTCACCAACCAAGCCAGTATCTAATCCAGCAGGGTCGCAAGTAAAGAGCTCTCCCTTTTTCATAATCAATGATCAAACCGTTGGTGTCAATCTAGTGTAGCATCGAGGAAGGATCCGGTGATGTACGCCGTTGAACACTACTTCAGTGAAGATATCGAGATATCTTCTAGTAAACCCATCAGTATCTGAACCGCCAGAGGGACCAGCACCAGGTCTATATTCAGAAAGAAAAAAGTAGCAGCCTCAGCGGGATCCCCACCAAAATGACGTATGAAAGGGGGACATCCGAATCTGCTTTGCGAATGATAAAAGGAGCCATACGGAAGTTGGAGCTGCTAGGCCTATCAAAATCCATGCCTAAAAAAGAAACTCCAAATCGCCTCAAAAAGAGGTGAGCATGCATCCCCAGTAGAGTTAAACAGGCATGCATATTAAATGTCCAGACTCGAGAAAATTTCTTCGTTGTCAACTACCAGCAGGGTAGGAGCCTTTGTAAACTACCATTCGAGTAGGCATCGACATTCAACCCGGTGATAAAACCTTGAAAACTACCGTTCGAGTAGGCATCGTCATTCAACCCAATGATAAAACCTTTGTAAACTCCTAACGTAAGCATCGGCATCAACCCGATGGAAACCTAAACCATTGAAATTAGCCCCAGAGGAGGCATCGGGAAGGTCCGACGATTTTAGCCATAAAATTATCCCCAGCAGGAATATTAAAAAACGTCCAAGATATGAACATCTTAGTTAATCTTCATCAAACAAACTCAACAAAGTCCATTGGTGGAAGCTGTTAATGTCAGCCACCAACAAAGGCATCGATAAATTCTAAACGTATGTGATGCATGACTTGATTTGCGAAGTGCAATTTTCGAGTTGCGAAGTACTATTATGAAGTGCGATATGCGAAGTATGAAATGCGATTTGAGATTTGCTAAATGAGATTTACGAAGTGCGATTTGCGAAAACATTTGGATATTCATCATAACATTCGTTGCATTGCGATTTGCATCATTAAGTATACCTTGTCATATTTCAAGTGTCTAGTCATCTTTGTCATGTTCATTTAATTGCATTGCATAAACATGACAAAGAGGGGCATCTGTAGACACTCAAAATTTTGTTTTCCTTTAACTAACTATGTAGGAGGGTAAAAATATCTTTTTCACACTCCAGATATAACCCTGGAGGACTACAACATCAAATCAAACCACGGAGACAGCCCCGTGGAACATCAAATCAACCTTGGAGATTAACCCTAAGGAAAAGAAAAGTTGGCTGCAATAAAAGTTCGGAGACAACCCCGAGAGACAGTCGAAAGCCCCATCAAGCCCGAAAACAAACTCGGAAGGGCAAAAGAGTATGTTTTGCCATCTCAATGTCAAATTAGATCAAATTACCATGAAAAAGGTTATACAGATCCATCACAACAAATCTCGAGTGAAAAAAAGCATCAGACAGCTCAACGGACAGACTGCGAAGACTTTAAGATCTGGTCATGCACCCGACTTCCCGGATTCGAAAAAGGTCAAGTCCCATGTCTTTGTGTAGCTCTCAGAAAGAGCTTTTCGAAAAGGTATGGAACTCCTCAATCAGATTCCCAGATTGCAAGTTATGAAGGTTCAAGTAGACTGCGCGTTGGTCAGAGTGCACGTACTTTGAGATAGCGGGGCCCATCAGGAGGGGCCCACCAGGATCAGTCTACCCGTGGCTGATCGGGTCTATAAATATAGCACCCCATCAGCCATAAAAAGAGAGAAAAAGGAGAAAAGAGAGGAAATTATGTCCATTTCAGCTCTTAACCCTACCATCAATGTTCCAAACTTCAATATTGTTCTTTCTAAACACTTGTATACATATATATACTAATATATCAAGTTTAACCGATGGAAACGGAGTTTTCGAGCTACAAAAGCAATTTAAATCCTTCCTCGCTGTACACTGTGAGATTTCTTCAAGTCTGAAACTTTTAACTACTTTAATATATATATACGAGTATATATATATATATATATATATATATATATATATATGACTTTTAGTTTGGCCTTGATTACAAATTCGTGACTTTTTTGGCTTTAGTATATATATATATATATATATATATATATATATATATATATATTTATAAGTGTTATTTCAGTCTGGATTGCAAATCTGTGGCTTTTATCGCTTTAATATATATATATATATATATATATATATATATATATATATATATATATATATATATATAACTATATGTAAATATATAAGTGTTATTTTAGCCTAGATTGCTAATCTGTGGCCTTTTCTCGCTTTAATATATATATATATAATCATATATATATATATATATATTTATAAATGTCATTTAGACTGGATTGCTAATCTGTGGTTTTTTCTTGCTTTAGTATATATATAATTATATATATATTTATATTAACTCATTTGGTCTGGATTGCTAATCTGTGGCTTTTTCAGCTTTAATATATATAAGCATATATATATATATATATATATATATATATATATTTATATTGATAAGTAACGCCTGGATTGTGAATCCGTGGCTATTTTCGGCTTTAATATATATAAGTAATATATATATATATATATATAGGTAATATATATTATTTATTTAATATGATTAAATATTAGTTTTAACTGTTCATTCAATGTAAATCTGTATTATGTAGAGTTCGTGGACTAGATTTATTTAAATCTAGCCATATCTAACTTTTAATCGGTTCAAAAGTTGTAAAATTAGAACCGTTGAGCTAGAATGACTAAGATTTATTTAAATCTAGTTTTCTCTCGAGTTTTGTAAATATAAAGCAACTATGCGACCCTAGATCTATATTTAGAGGGAATGAGAAGCTTTGGCTACGCGCATGCAAGGATTTAACTGATGAGTCATTTATCTTGCGACGTTTAGATTTGAATTTGTATTTTATTTCAATATATCTGTTGTGCAAGCTTTTAAATGATATTTTGTGAGCCTAAGAATCATGGGATGTGACACCCCTAAATCTGAGTACTTCATTTTCACAGGATTTGGTATTCACTATCTAAATAAAACATACCTAACTGCCCATAAATAAGGAATGCAAAATAGATTACAACCTTAACAATAAAAATCTTCCTTACAAAAGGATTACAACCTTGTCAAAACATTCCCAGGTTTCTAACCTTAAATAAACATCAAATGCGGAAACTAAAACATCATATAACAATTAAAGTCTTATTACAAATTCATATAATAGATATGAACAAGTCTTCGCTACTTGTTCATCTTGCCTTTGCCCTTGCTGGTTGACGACTCGTCAACCTTCTCAACTTTGACTGAAATGGTTATATATGCAAGAGTGAGCAAACAAAAGCTCACTTGAATAATAATCAATAAAGGTAATGTAGCGCTGTTACTGAATAAGGTCAATCGAATCGAATAACATTTTCTATTGTCAATAGTGAAGAATTGAAAATAAAATTTAGAATTCATCTGAGGGTCACAAGACCTTGAACTATGTCCCAGGTTGTAAGTATTTCTACTTAGACCTTTAACAGTCGTTAGACTATATGGACTCTAACTCGTACTTAGGGGGATCAGCCATTCGTACCATGTATTGTGCACAAACATCTTAACTCTTTCGCATGGTAATCCTCTATTAATAGGGTTGTTCATCTCAGATTTAATTTAACAAGTCCGTACCAAAGAAAGTTTGGTTTGGATAAGCTCAAAGGGTAATTTAAAGTTCAACTATCATTAACTAAGGAGTAGTTGAATCTGCTTACAATAATTTAAGAGTTCGATAATAAAAGAATTATGAAACAACTATGAGTCACAACAATAGACATCATATGTAACAGCTATGCTTTAGAAATGCACTTAAAGCATTTGAAAGATATAATAAAACCTTGCTTGAACAATTAAGTCAAGGTTATATTATTTTCAATAATGAAACTCAACAAGACATTTGTCCAATATGGAATTAAAAGAACTTGCTCATTTGTAAACTAGAAAGGATAGAATAACTTGGGTAACATAATCGAGTTAGGGTAAGAAAACTTGCTCAATTTAAAAGAGTATAGTTAGAAAACTTGCCTCGTGCGTAAGCTAGCAATTAACAACTCGTTCCACAATTTATCATACGTACACGTTATTAACAACAGTAACACAAATTAGTTACCATATAGCTAAGTCACATCATCGGTTAGCCCATCTAAGTTAACTCATCATTTTTTAGTTATTAGGTTTAAATCATTAGTTATCACATAACATGATCACACCACTCATTCCCATCAAACTTAATAATCAATCAAATTGTAATCATACATTTCATATTAAAAATTAGATCTTCCAAAAATGGCCCAAGCCCGTGGGCCAGGCCGGCCCGCCCGCTCGCCACGAGCCGGGCTTTGGGCCGCAGAATTTTAGCCCAGTAAAACCTGGGCCTTTTTGGCCAGCCCGATTTTGGCCTAGCTCGTCACCCGCCCGGCCCGTTTGGGCCAAACCCAAAAAAGTTGCAAAAAATAAGCATGGAATTGGTCTCGGCCCGCGGGCCGGGCTTTGGGCTGTAACTTTTTAGCCCAACAAAACCCGGCCCTTTTTGGCCCGCCTGTTTTTGGCTCGGCCTGTTTGGGCTTGGCCCGCCCGTTTGCCAGGTCTATTAAAAATATGATTTACTACTGTCCAATTAGCATATAATTTTATTAACATGCTTTTATATTTATTACATTAACATTCTCAAAGAATTGTACATTTAAATATAATTTTTTGGCTAAACTGCACAGGTGGCGCTGCAGTGCCACATAATGAACTGCAGTCGGTGCTACAGTACCGTGCCACATCATCAGGGCTCTGGGCCTGGCACTGCAGCGCTCCAGTTGCACTCTGAACTGGCGCTGCTGCGCCATGCCACGTCAGCACGCTCTGCTTCCGGTCTTGGCGCTGCAGCACTGCCGTTAACTTACATAACTGGTGTTGTGGCGCCATGCCACGTCACCTGACCCAGCTGTGGCGCTACAACGTCCAGTTTACTCACAGGACTGGCGTTGCAGTGCCACATCTCAGTAGGACGCAGACAACCTTGCGAACTGTGCAGGAAAAAACCAATTTGACTTATTTCATCGCATCAAACTCAAATTTTAACTCATATAATTCATATAAAACTTTACAGAATCATAACTTTATGCTTCTAACATGTTTTAACACATAGAAACATCACAACAAATAATTAAAAATATTTAATTTCATGATTTTGAAGAAAACACTATTGTTAAGCGTTCTGGACAAAAATAAACACCATGACTTTGTTTTTAAACCAAATCACATAATTTCAATCATGTTATTTTTGTTTCGTAACATATTATCATAATCTATAATCAATTTACATAAAATAGCATGAATTATACCTCAATTTTAATATCAAAGAAGCCATTTTCAAAATATTTCACTGTAAATTGCTATGAATATGATTTCTTCATGTTCATCATATTTACATGAATTAAACAACTATAATACTCATACAAATCATATATAATAGTTTATATAACACAAATTACATATATAAATCATATTCACATGATTATCATGAAGAACTTTAAACACAGAGAAGTAAACATATGAAGAACAAGGAAGAACAAAACTCATAATTTTAATGTTAGATGATTACCTTTGAATTACTTTAGTTTTAGAAGAAGATGATAATATGAATTTTGATTTCACACAGAGCTTGTTCTTCCTTCCTTCTTTCTTCTTCTCTCTTTTCTTTCTCTGCTCTAATTTTCTCTGATATTCCTCTAATTCTAACTTAACGAAGCATAAAATAAACTTATATAGATATATTATGTATATAATTATATAATATAATAACTGACATACACATTATATCTCTATTAAATATATATACCAGTTACAAACTTTTGAAAATCAAAAGCCACTAGGGCTTGTTTGGCAAAACTAATTTAAATAGATTTTTTTTAAAAACTAAGGGCCTTGTTTAGTAGAAATGAATTAAAACAGACTTAAGGGCCTTGTTTGGTATAACTGAATTAAAACCCTTTTAATTTATTTTAATAACTCTTTTACCACATAGTTTTAAATGTCACACTTTATTTAATTAAACCCCAATATTCTAATTTAATTAAATAAAGCTAACATCAATTTATTAAACAAAATTGCCACATAAATTAAATTGCTACGCAATTATAATTTACTTATTTAATCATAATTTCATGTAACAATTAGTAAATCTCTAATTCAATTATTAAATTAAATTAGACATTACTATAATTATCCATTAAATCATTATTACCAAATTACCACATATCAATTCATCTAATTTAATTATCTTAATTAAATTAAAACTTCACCATAAATTATTAAACATCAATTTAATTACCACATTGCACTTAATTAAATTACACCACAACATAATCACATCAATTATTTATTCAACTCAATAAATGAATCAACTAAAATATTTATTTAATTCAATAAATATTTAAAATTAAAATACAAAAATCTCGTTTATTACATGAGATCTATGATTAATGGCATGGATCTAGATCCGATTCCTATGATGGACAAATTTGACCTGTATATATTTTACAGGCCTTTTGTAAATGTAAATAAGAGGGACCTTAAAACAGTTATCCGGATTTAAGGTCTCAATATAGTAAAATTGTGGTTTGTGGTGCTCGGATCACTTCGATGGCTTTCATGCCCATAAGAGATCCGAAACTTATGTAGATACTTATTTATGCTTTGCATCTCCAATAAAATCAAAATCAAGCCGAATATGGAATAAAATAAAAGTATCAAAAGGCTTCAATTCCTATGCGAGAGAAAGGGTTTGAAAACCACCTTTTAAAATATTATTTTCATATCTTTTCTAAAATGGACTTTTCAAATAAATCAAACCCTTCGTATATAGGTCCAACGAAGCACACCACTACTTTCAAATAAAGCACTTAGACCTAATTAACTGCAATACACACGCACACTTCAAATAAATAGGGAATTTAAAAAGACGCGGTAACCGTGTTTAACGAAAGTCGGGGGGTGCCTAATACCTTCCCCCCGCTTAATGAAGCCCCCGAACTCTATGAATCTCGGTTTCCAAGACCAATTAAACAGAGTCCAGTAATTGGGCCTGATTGCAAAACTTTTTAAATAAAACTCGGTTGAGTTGCTATAACCATTTCACTCATACCAACTGGCGACTTCATAAAATCAAAGTTTTCAAATCGTCGACATTGTATGTCGGTCTTTTCCTGAAAATTAACACTCAGATCAAACAAACAAAAAAATAGAAAACAGAAAGGGTAGAAACACATAGGAAAAGGGATCAAGATTTTTTCCCGACGTAGACAGAACAATTAAGAGATAGGTTCCAACTGATTAATGTAACTTCTTCTGAAACCAGTCAAAAGTAATCGAGAACTGAAAGCTTAATAGAAAGTTCAACTTTTGAATCAAACTTGGGAAGCAAATCCAGAAGTACATCTGAGAGTCACAAGACCATGAACTATGTCTTAGGTTAACAAGTATCTCTAGCGAAACCTTTAACAATCGTTAGACTATATAGACCATCTTTCTCGTACTCCGGGGGATCAACCCTTCGTACAATGTATTGTACTCAAATATTTTAACGTTTTCGCGTAATATAATCCCCTATATTAGGGTTTTTCCTCTCAACTTTGACATTAGAGTCCGTACCAAATGAAGTTTGGTTTGGATAAGCCCAAAGGAATTCTAGATATTTAGAACGCTCATCAACTATGGACTTGGTAAATTCAAAAAGGTTCACTAGCCATTGAATAGTTTAATAACATCAACAATGTAAACTCATGAAATGATATCTCAACAATAATAGAGTATTAAAATTTACAATTGAAAATGTACATCAAAGTAATACTAAGAAAGAATGGAAACTTAATCAATATAGGCATTGAATATTACAATTAACCCCACTTGAACAATGATAAACCAAGGTTAGAAAACTCGTTCAATGAAAATAGAGTTAAAAAACTTGCGTATAAATAACAAATTAGGGATAGGAAGCTTGCTCAATAATAGATTAGGGTTAGAGAACTTGCCTCGTGCGTTAGCTAAATAATTATAATTCACGTACTCTAATATCTTACACATACTATTTAAATTCATAATACCAGTTAGCCAAATCAAAGTTAACCTCACTGGTTTCGTTTATCATCTTAGTTAAGTTATTACCTTTAGCTTAAGGTCTAACCATATTAATCAACCACATAACACAAATCTGAAAACTCCCTAACATATATCATAAGGCTTTAGCATTCAAATCATATTTCTAACTTTTATGAACATCGAGCTTCAATCGTTATATAACTTGTTAATTAATAACTTACAATATTCACATTTGGTATTACAATGTAACTAGAATCTATTATAACAACACATAATAAGATTAACATCTTTTTATGTTCATTAGATTAGGTTATACTAGGTACCAAGGACTGAACAAATAACAAAACATTACAGTTTCTATTCAGGTTCTGGCCTAGCTGCGTCGTTCTGAGCCTTGGCACTAGCGCAGGTGCGCCGTTCCTGTCCTTGACACATGCGCAGCTGCACTGGTGCGCAGACAAGAACTCTGGAGAACGCGAACCAACACTGTTCACTCTGAAAATCTTCTAATTTCCTCATTCAAATGGCAATTTAAGCAAACCCAGAAGTTATAAGCTTTGTAAAACCATAACCCAACAAACCTAGCATGATTCTAACATCACAAACCACATGAACAACCAATTTAAAGACTCAAAATCAAGGTCCATGCTTAATATTCAAATTTTAACATATTTAGCAAATACAAACACCACAGATTCATTTCTAAACCAAAACAATTCATTCCACTTGCATTCTTTTCGTATTTCAATGCATTAACAATAATAATCATCAATTTACATACCCTAACATGATTATACCCTCAATTTTAACTCCAAAATAAGCCAAAACATACATATTATAACAAAACTCAATTTCTTCATTTTGAAACATATTTTCATGGATTAACTACTCCAAAAATCAACTATGGATGTTATAAAACAGATTATGCAGTATTATAAACATATATAATGAACATCTCAACTATTCATCCATCAAAACCCAATTTTCAAAGAAAACTTAAGAAAACAAACACTAAAGTTTAAAGTCAAATTATTTACCTTTGATTTTTTGTTTAGACTATCTAGATGATGTAGAATGGCTTTCAATCCTCGTCTTCCTTCTTAGATTTCCAAACTTCTTTCTCAATTTTCACAGAGAAACTCTTCCTCTCTCTAACACTCCTTTCTCTCCTCTCTGTTCTTTCTTTACAAATGAACGTAACTTAGAAAATAAACTGATATATTAACTTACATATTTTCAATTGGTCTGTCAGTTAGAAAATTCAGGTATTACAATAATCCAAGAGACACAAGGACATGTTTGGCTAGTCTGAAGTAACTTATTTTAATAATCCCTTTACCACAGTTCATTTGTCACACCTTTTAAATTAAATTCTCAATATTTTAAATTAAATTAAATTAAACTTAATTCATTAATAATTTACATCAAACCTTTACAATATAATTATAATTTATATTCAACCATTATAATTATAATTGTCGACGCCGGGGGAAAATTCTCAATTCCTAGAGTTTGGTTCTTACCCTTTATGTTTTCTATGTGGTTTCATTTATCTTGCTTAAAGGGTGAGATTTTAGGAAAAGACCGACATACAATGTCGACGATTTGAAAAGATTTGATTTTATTGATTGGGCCGAATTAGACAGAGCCACCAGTTGGTATGAGTTTAAATGGTTGTACTAACTCAACCATATTTTTGAAAGGTTTTACAATATGGCCCAATATATGACTTCATTTAATTGGTCTTGGAAACCGAGATTTATAAAGTTCGGGGGCTTACTTAAGCGAGGGAAAGGTGTTAGGCACCCCCCGACTTCCGTGAAACACGGTTATCGCGTCTTAACATTCCCTAAGCATTGTGTGTGTATGTGTGTGATGCAGTTAATTATGCCTGAAGTGGTTTATTTGAAAGTAGTGTTGTGCTTCGTTGGACCTATATACGAAGGGTTTGATTTATTGAAAAGTCCATTTTAAGCAAGAATATGAAAATGATATTTTGAAAAGAAGTTTTCAAACCCTTTTACTCGCATAGGAATTGAAGCCCTTTGATACTTCCATTTTATTCCATATTCGGCTTGTTTTGATTTTATTCTTGAGATGCGAAGCATCTTCGACAATATATAAATATTATATATACAAGTGTCGGGTTCCTTATGGACATAAAAGCTATCGAAATGAGCCCGAACACCACAACCACAGTTTTCACTTTTTTGGGGCCTTAAACCCGTATAACTTTTTTAAGGCCCTAGATTTATAAGTGCAAAAAATCTGCAAGCTGGCTGTACAATCGAAAAGGTCCATCACGGGAACTGGATCTAGATTCATTGATTGAATCGTAGATCCTGTACCTTCTAGGCTCACAGGATATTATATAAATAGCCTGCAAAATGAATATACTGAAATAAAATATATATCTATACTAGACATCGCTGGACGAAGTATTCATCAGTTAAATCCTAGTTAGCGAGTAGCTCAAAGCTTCCAATTTCCTCTAGATACAGATCTAGGGTCACATGGTCGCTAAATACTTACAAAAACTAGAAAGAAAACTAGATTTGTACAGATCTTAGCCATTATAGCTTCCAGGTTCAAGTTTTACAACTTTTGAACTAGTTAAAAGCTAGATCTGGCTAGATCTAGTACAGATCTGGCTAGATCTAGTACAGATCTAGTCAATAAAGCTTAAATATTAACTATTTACAAGAAATAAACGGTTAAAAAAGTCAGATCTGGCGAATATAAGCTATTAACTATATGTATATAACACTTATATACATATTAGATTAAGCGAAGAAGGCAGATCTGGCGAAATCTTATAGTATTTAATATCGAACGGCTATCGAACGAAGGCAGATCTCGAGAATGGTAATTGAACGACTTCTAGCACCTCAAAACTCGTTTTCCACTTGTTAAAATTTGATATATTGTAGTATATATGTATATGAGTATTTACATAGAATTTTTACAGAAATCGGAGTAAGATACAAGCTTCGTTTAGCTCTCCTAGCCTCTTTTTCTCTCTCTTAAGCCTTCTTCTTCTCTAATCTTCTCTTGGAAGCCAAAGGGGGGGTATATATAGCCCCAGTTTACTACGGCTCTACCTGCGGCAGCCACAGGTAGACCTATGTTTGGGCCTGGTGGGCCTTGTTGTCTCGAGGTACGCGCACCTCGATTAACGCGCAGTCTGCTTGAACCTTCATAACTTGCAATCTTGGAATCCGATGGAGGCGTACCATACCTTTCCAAAAAGCTCTTTCCGAGAGCTACACAATAACATGGGGCTTGACCTTTTTTGAATCCGAGAAGATGAGTCCATGACTAGATCTTCAAGTTATCGCAGTTAGTCCGTTGAGCTGTCTGGCGCAGTTTGCACTCGGGATTGCTGTGATGGTTCTGTATGATCTTATTCACAGTAGTTTGATCCAAATTGATTTTGAGTTGGCAAAATTACCCTTTTGCCCTTTTGAGTTGGTTTTTGATCTTGATGCAGCTACAACTGTCATATCTCGGGGTTATCTCCGGGGTTTGATTGCTGTTGACTTATGTCTGTTTTTAGGGTTTTCTCTGAAGTTGATTTGATGTTTACCAAGGCCGTTTATGGGGAATTTGATGATTTCCTAGGGCTGTCTTTGGGGGTCTGAGTAGATTATTTCTCAGGGGTTGTCTCCGGGGGTCTGGTTTGATGATTTCCCGGGGTTGTCTCCGGGGGTCTGAGTTTATGATTTCTCGGGGTTGTCTCTGGGGGTCTGGTTTGATGTTGTAGACTTCCAGGGTTATCTTAGGAAGATAAAAGATGGTTCTGCCCTCCTGCATAGTTAGTAATGAGAATGCAAAATTTCGAGTGTTTACAGATGCCCCTGTAGACACTGAAATTTTGCATTCCTGTTGCTAATCATACAGAAGGGTATAATCGTTTACTACCTTCCAGAGGCAACCTTGGAAGTCTAAATCATCAAACCAAGCTCCCAGGAGATAGCCCCGGGAAATCAACAAACCAGACCCCCGGAGACAGCCCTGGGAAATCATCAAACCAGACTCCCGAAGACAGCCCAGGGAAATCATTAAATTAATCTCCCCGGAGACAGCACCGAGAATCATCAAATCAACTTCAAAGACAGTCCTGAAGACAGATAAAAGTCAACAGCAGTCAAACCCCAGGGATAATCCTAAGAAAGACAGCTGCAGCCACATCAAGCCCGGAACTAACCCGAAAGAGTAAAAAAGTAATTGTGCCAACTCAACATCAAATCAGATCAAATTACTAAGAAGAAGGTCACACAGAACCATTATAGCAATCCCGAGTGAAAATTGTGCCATATAGCTCAACGGACTGACTGCGAAGACTAGAAGATCTGGTCATGGACCTGTCTTCTAAGACTTAGACAAGGTCAAGCCTCGTGTCATTGTGTATCTCTCGAAAAGAGCTTTTCAGAAAGGTATATCACGCCCCCATCAGATTCTTGGATTGCAAGTTATGAAGGTTCAAGCGAACAACGGGTTGGTCAGAGTGCACGTACTTCGAGACTGCATGGCCCACCAGGCCCAGCAGTAGGTAGACCCGCTGTTGATCGGGTCTATTTATAAGGCCTCCCCCTTTAGATTATAAAAAGAGAGAGAGATAAAGAAAGGGCCATAGCGAGAGAAATAGATGCTAGGATAGCCAAACGGAGACTCTAACATATTCCGATTCTTGTAAAACTTTTTTGTAAACATTCATATACATATATACTACAACATATAAAATTTTAAACAGTGGGAAATGAGTATCGGGGTGCCAAAAGCCGTTTGAGAGCCGTTCTCGCGATAAACTGTAAGAGTTTGCCAGATCTGTCTTCTTTGCTTACTCTAATACATATATAAGTACTATATACATATATTTAGTAGCTTATATTCGTCAGATCTGAAGTTTTAACCTTTCAATTCTTGTAAATAGTCAATATTTGAGCTGTATTGACTACATCTGTACTAGATCTAGCTTTTAGCCTGTTCAAAAGTTGTAAAACTTGAACCTAGAAGCTAGAATGGTTAAGATCTGTACAGATCTAATTTTCTTTCGTGTTTTTGTAAATATGTAGCAACCACGTTGTATCTAGAGGGAACCAGAAGCTATGAGCTACTTGTGTACAAAGATTTGACTGATGAATCTTTCGTTTAGCGATGTCTAGTATAGTTTTACATTTTATTGCAGTATATTCATTATGCAGGCTGTTTATTCGATTTTTTGTGAGACTAGGAGCTACAGGATCTACGATTCCACAAATGGATTTAGATTCGGGTCCCATGATGGAACTGGTTAAGTTGTACAACCAGCTTGCAAATTTTGTACTTGTAAATATAGGACATTAAAACGGTTATCCGGATTTAAGGTCATGAAATAATGAAAATCCTATGTGTGGTGCTAAGGCATACTTTGATGGCTTTCATGCCCATAAGGAGCCTGACACACACACATATATATATATATATATTATTTTGACGAAAATGCTTTGCATCTAGAGAATAAAATCAAAATAAGCCAAATATAGAATAAAATGAAAGTATCAAAGGGCTTCAATTCTTATGCGAGCGAAAAGGTTTGAAAACCACTTTTTAAAATATCATTTTTACATTCTTGTCTAAAAATGGACTTTTTAATAAATCAAACCCTTCGGATATAGGTCCAACGAAGAACAACACTACTTTCAAATAAAGCACTTAGGCCCAATTTATTGCAATTCACACACACACACAATGATTATGGAATGAAAAGCACGGTAACCGTGTTTCACAGAAGTCGGGGGTGCCTAACACCTTTCCCCCGCTTAAGCAAGCCCCTAAACTCTATGAATCTAGATTTCCAAGCCTAATTAAATAGAGTCCAACATTGGGCCATATTGCAAAATCTTTCAAAACTCGGTTAAGTTGGTATAACCATTTAACTCATACCAACTGGCTGCTCTATCTAATTTGGACCAATAAAATCAATCTTTTATAATCGTCGACATTTTATGTCGGAATCTTCCTAAAAATCTCACCCTTAAAGCAAGACAAACCATGTAGAAAATATAAAGGGTAAGGACCAAACACCTAGGAAGAGGGATTAATTTCTCCCGACATCGACAACCCCTCTTTATCATGTTTATGCAGTGCAATGGAATGAACAGGATAAAGATTACTAGATACTAGAAATATGATAAATGCAAATGAATGCAATGCATGGTATAACATGTTATGAATGCTATATGCTTCTGTGGGGTTAGCTGCCACACGTTGTATCAACGACCTTTCCCTATTCTCTACCATGGGATGACTTTCATTGCTAATACCACATGACCTTCCCGAAATTCACATTGGGGTTGTTACCAATGCTTTCTTTTTCGGATACACATATTTATTTTACCTCCGTTGGGGATATTCTTTAGGGTTTTCGGCACATAAATGCAGCGGAAATTAAAAATTTTCCGAAACCCTAAAACAGGATCTATGCGAAAAACATATTAATTCAGAGGTTAAGATTTGTTTTACCGATTATTCAAGCCTGAACGGAGACGATGGAGATTTTGGAACTGCTTCGAATCCTCAACGCAATCTAACGGAACTGCGCCTCTACGGTATCCACACGAACGTCCCGCGAATCGTCACACGATCTGCAGCAAGAAAAGCTGCGGTACTAGCCGCCAAGGACATGGACTTTCAAAATTTTTCTCTCTAGTCTCACTCTAAGAGCGGCTAGGGTTTTGATATCGATAATACCCTAAACGGCTGATATATCATATATATAGCAGTTAAAGGAATTAACCAAAACCTAATCAAATTAGAAAAATAAAATCCGAATTTATATATATATTATATCTTAATTAAGTCTTACTTAATTAATATACATATATATATATATATATATATATATACAAATTATCCTATTAATTTAAATTCGTAATTTAAATACTATCAATCATATTGATATATTTAAATCCATACAATTTAAATTAATTTCCTTTTAATTACGTTCTAAATGTGTGACCCTATAGGTTATTATTATGTTGGCAATAATTTTAAAATCACTTTATAAAACTATAAACAGTGAGCGACATCTAGTAATGCATCACTGCTACCCAAATGATAATAAGATCGGTGATTCGATACAACCTTTTCGTGACCAATGTTTCAATGTAATTTAATTCTTTTAACCTTGACATCCTAGATTAAACTCGAGGCATGGAATGTGTCATCCTCTTCATAATTTAATCTGAGTTTTCTTGATCGATGAGTAGACTATATGAAACAAATCACTATTTGAGCATGGCCATGCATTTCATAGTCCTACTCAATCAAGAGGCCTATGGATATCACTCCTAATATATAGGAGGGTTAAATTCCATCTAGATCACTCATATTCCTCACATGATTCATGATGTACCCAATAATCACCTTTATCGTCCACCCTATTAAAGGTGGCCTTTGATGATATCAAAGTATATAAATTCTCATGTAGTAATATAGTGATTTCAGGTCGGAGGATCATTACATCATTGTCACTATGAGAATTGCTTATGACACTTTGCATAATGCTACACGTAGAATTCTCATGGTGGGTCTGTCCAGTACATTGTTCTCTAACATGTACCTATGCATTGACTCAATATCTCATATATTTATGACCAATGATATTTGGCCATCAGTCAATCCACATACTAGTCTCAATGTATCATTGTTGTCCCATTAACAATGACACTCGACTAGGGACATTTAAGAGTAATGATACTAATTGTAATTATATGATCTCATGTTCAAGTCACATACTTGAAGCCATATAATTTGTATCACTATTCTAAGGACTTTTATTATGTTAACATTTATATAACACAGTAAATAAAACCATAATAAAATAATTCATTTATTCAATCAAATATAATATCAAAAATGTTTAAGCAATTACATCAAAGAATTAGCCTCTAGGGCATAAACTCTAACAGTCTCCCACTTTCACTAGAGCCAATCACTCATGTATCTAATACCCATGGAACTAGTGTGACCTTCGTACTTGTGCTGCGACAAAGCTTTGGTCAGTGGATCTGCAACATTATCATCTGTTGGCACTCTGCTTATATGTACATCTCCTCTATCAATGATTTCACGGATGAGATGGTACCGCCTAAGTATATGCTTGGATCGTTGGTGAGATCTGGGTTCCTTAGCCTGTGCAATGGCTCCATTATTATTATATTATAGCTCAACCAGATCAACAATGGTTGGAACAACACCAAGTTCAGTGACGAACTTTTTAATCCATACAGCCTCCTTGGCCGCACTAAAAGCAGCAATATACTTAGCCTCTGTTGTAGAATCGGCTACTGTCTCTTGCTTCGAACTTTTCCAGCTAACAACACCACTATTAAGGCAAAACACAAAACCTGACTGAGACTTATAGTCATCTGTGTCAGTCTGGAAACTAGCATCTGTGTAACCCTTTACTACCAGTTCGTCTTCACCTCCATATACCAAGAATGAATCCTTAGTCCTTTTCAGGTACTTGAGGATATTCTTGACTGCTGTCCAGTGACCTTCACCTGGATTCGACTGGTATCTGCTCGTCATGCTCAAAGCATACGAGACATCCGGACGAGTATATATCATTGCATACATGATAGATCCAATTGCCGAAGCATAAGGGATCTGTCTCATATGCTCCTCATCATCATGTGATTTAGGACATTGGGCCTTAGAGATCTTAACACCATGAGACATGGGTAAGTGTCCCTCTTGCATGCTGAACCGTTTTAGCACTTTATTAATATATGTACTTTGACTTAGGCCTAGCATTTTTCTCGATCTATCTCGATAGATCTTGATACCTAAAATGTAGGTTGCATCGCCTAAATCTTTCATGGAGAAACATTTTCCTAACCATGTTTTTACAGCCTGTAAGGAAGGAATATCATTCCCAATAATTAATATGTCATCAACATATAATACCAGGAATACAATGTGACTCCCACTAACCTTCTTATATACACAAGGTTCATCTTCATTTTTTTATAAAGCAAAATTCTTTGACTGCTTCATCAAATCGAAGATTCCAACTCCGAGAGGCTTGCTTCAATCCATAAATGGATCGCTGCAGCTTACATACCTTTCCAGCTTCTTTTTGATTGGCAAAACCCTCAGGTTGTGTCATATACACATCCTCAAGGAGATTTCTGTTAAGGAAAGAAGTTTTGACATCCATCTGCCAGATTTTGTAATCATAAAAGGCTGCAATAGCAAGTAAGATCCTGATGGATTTAACCATTGCCACTGGAGAGATGGTTTCATCATAGTCAACACCTTGAACTTGTTTAAAACCTTTTGCTACCAGTCGACCTTTATAGGTTTGAACATTACCATCCATGTCGGTTTTCTTCTTGAAAACCCACTTGCACCCGATTGGTTTTACCCCTTCGGGTGGATCAACCAAAGTCTATACTTGGTTAGTATACATGGAGTCCATCTCAGATTTCATGGCTTCAAGCCATCTCTCAGAATCTGGTCCATTCATAGCTTCTTGGTAGGAAGCAGGCTCATCATGATCTATGAGCATCACATCGCCATTTTGAGTCACAAGAAATCCATAATATCTCTCGGGCTCTTGGCGTGTCCTACCAGATCTACGAATGCCTCGTGTAATTTAAGCAGGTTCACTTTCCACAATATCTTGTGGTTCCTGCTCATGTTCCAACTCAGGTTCAATGATATTTTGTGGTTCTCGAACTTCTTCGAGTTCTACTTTCCTCCCACTGTTTCCTTTAGAGACAAATTCTCTTTCTAGAAAAATACCAGTTCGAGCAACAAATACTTTGTTCTCAAAAGGTTTGTAGAAATAATACCCTTTTGTTTCCTTTGGGTATCCCACAAAATTACATTTGTCAGATTTGGGTCCGAGCTTGTCAGAAGCCAGACGTTTTATAAATGCCTCGCAACCCCAAATCTTCATGAACGATATACTAGGACGTTTCCCAGTCCACATCTCATATGGTGTCTTATGAACCGTCTTTGTAGGATCACGGTTAAGTGTGAATGCAGCTGTCTCTAGGGTATGACCCCAGAAGCTTATTGGAAGATCTGCATGACTCATCATCGATCGTACCATGTCCAACAAGGTGCGATTCCTCCTCTTAGACACACCATTCCATTGTGGTGTTCCAGGTGGAGTGAGCTGTGATATAATACCACACTCCTTTAGAAGGTCATCAAAATCTTGGCTTAAGTATTCACCTCCTCGATCGGATCGAAGGGCTTTTATGCTTTTGCCAAATTAGTTTTGAACTTCATTCTTGAATTCCTTAAACTTTTCAAAGGATTCAGATTTGTGTCTCATAAGATACACATATCCATATCTATTGAAGTCGTCAGTAAATGTAATGAAGTAATAAAACCCACCTCTTGCTAATGAACTCATGGGTCCGCATACATCACTATGTATAAGTCCCAATACATCGCTAGCCCGTTCACTGTGTCCAGTGAAAGGGGCTTTAATCAACTTTCCTAATAAACAAGACTCGCATTTCTCATATGATTCAAAATCAAATGAATCCAAAACCCCATCTTTATGGAGTTTGGATATGCGTTTCTCATTTATATGGCCTAAACGACATTGCCAAAGATATGTCGGATTTGAATCATTTGATTTAAATCGTTTTGTATTTATGTTATAGATAGGCATTTCTAAATTAAGAATATAAAGACCATTAAACAATTGTGTAACACCATAACATATTTCATTTCAGTAAAATGAACAACTGTTGTTCTTTATTAAAAATGAAAAACCTTTCTTGTCCAAACAAGAAACATAAATAATGTTTTTTCTCATAGCAGGCACATAATAACAATCCTCTAATTCTAATACTAGCCCAGTGGGCAAAAATAAATGATAAGTTCCTACGGCTAGTGCAACAACTTTTGCTCCATTCCCAACTCGTAGTTCAACCTCGCCTTTCGCCAAAGTCCTACTCCTTCAGAGTTCCTGCACATTAACACAAATGTGAGAACCACATCCAGTATCCCATACCCATGATGTAGAAGTGGACAAATTGACTTCTATAACATATATACCTGAATCAGAAGTCATACTTCCTTTCTTTTTCTTCAGTTCTTCCAAATAAGCATGACAATTCCTCTTCCAGTGTCCAGATTTTCCACAGAAGTGGCAATCACCTTCTTTAGCCACCCCACCTTTAGGTTTTAAAGCCTATTTGGTTTTGGGATTGGGTTTGACAGATTTAGATCCTATATTCTTCTTGCCTTTCCCCATTCCCTTAGCATTCCACTTTTGCACCATCATTATGGGAGCGGGTCCTGCCTTTTTCATGTTGTTCTCGGCAGTTCTTAATATGCTCAACAACTCAGTAAGTGGTTTCTCAATTTCATTCATGAGGTAATTCATAACAATTTGAGAAAAGCTGCTGTTCAAAGATTGCAAAACAAGATCAGTTTGGGCTTCCGGAGTAATCAAAAAACCTAACCTACCAAGGTACTCAATATACCCAATCATATTCAGCACATGTGGACCAACTGGATCACGTTCACCCATCTTGTAGTGATACAATGCCTTGCTTGTATCATACCTCTCCTGTCGAGCATGCCCTTCGAACAATTTCTTGAGATGCTCGATCATCTCATAAGCATCCATTAACTCATGTTGCTTCTGAAGCTTAGAGTTTATAGTTGCTAGCATGAGACAACTCGCGTCCAGAGCATCATCTTGATGCTTCTTGTAAGCATTATGCTCTACACGTGGTGCAGTGTTAGCTGGTGCTGCAGGAATGGGCCCATCAAGGACATATAGCTTGCGCTCCTGTTTGAGGACAATCCTCAAGTTCCTATGCCAATCTAGGAAATTAATTCCACTCAGCTTTTCTTTCTCAAGGACTGATCGTAGTGAAAGACTATTTGTGTTGTTATTTGCCATTGATATCTACAATTTATAAGTGCAAAAATAATAAGTCAAATTGTAGAATTTTATATTATGTAATTGATAATAGTACATTCAAAATATACCTCCCACTATTTTATTCAAATTAATAGCCCTCACCATTAATTCGGAAAGCATTTTCAATTAAATCTTTCTAGTGAGCTAAGATCCATATTTCATTATGCCTTAAGTTAGCTTTGGCTATTCTCTCAAAACATAATTATTTAGGTAGACAACCCTTTGTCAATTATATCATATATAACTCTTAGATAGTTTGGTGAAC
The DNA here is from genome assembly GCA_020205555.1 of Panax stipuleanatus. Classification (NCBI taxonomy): domain Eukaryota; kingdom Viridiplantae; phylum Streptophyta; class Magnoliopsida; order Apiales; family Araliaceae; genus Panax; species Panax stipuleanatus. Next base: position 122,210,687 of record CM035121.1, on the reverse strand, counting down.
AACATTTGTTTCTAGTCCATCTAATGGTACCTACCAAACTCTATGCCTCTAAGTCCACAATCCTATTGTGATAACTTAGTTAAGTCTGGCCCAATGATTTTAACAGTTTGGATATCACAATTATCCTATCGCATCTTATCAAGATAAATGGGGTACTTTACTTTGGCAAACCTACGTCCATCGGTCAAGGTCTTGATGAGTGTTATTCATTTGAAGGCATCTGATTTAGACTTAATAATTTTATGAGGGATTTTAATAATTAATTTAGATCTCACCAATTTTAATCTTATTAAACATGCACATTATTTATCATATCATATCGTATACAAGCATAAATAAAGTGCAAAATTAAATGTGTCACAGTTATGGCCCCAACCCTATGTCAATCTTTTCAAGCTAATGAAAAGATTGAAGGTCAGTCTAAGGTGGTAAAAGGTCTTCAAAATAGTAGCTTTCTTGGACCTTCCTCATGCATGTGTCTCCTCTCCATCATCATCTTGTCATCTTGATAGGTTACAATTGTACATTACATGACATAAAGAAACCTCAAGTTACATTCGAGGGGATTTAGATGAGAAGAGAATATTACATCAGAATTTATAGAAAGGCACGACATGCAAGCCGTATTTCAAAACCAAAAACCACTAACCTATGGGTCAAAGGGTCATAACTGTGCACCATGCATATCACAATAAGCACATGACATAATTTATATAATTAAAGAAAATTATATACAAAATATTGGGGTCACGACCATCGTGCGCTACGACGGGGGGGTCCAAGGGGGGGTCTCCCCCCTAGCGGTGGTCCGGCTGACCAATCCCCCTGTGGGTGGTCTCGCTGCCCGGTCAGCGAGCGGGGCAGGGGGCAGCGCCCTGGGAAAATTTTTTTGAACTATAATCTGTATTATAGAATTTTTTCATACGAATCTCTGAAACAATTCCAGAATCATATACAATCCGCCAACACACTCATAATATCAATACACCTAGAACATATCATATATGTTCAGTTTCGATTAATCATATTAAATCGAATCTTCATGTTTCTAATCCAATTAGAACAGAAGTTGAATTGTTATTCCACCTTCTAGGATACGATTATCAGAATATCATATACATGCATATATATTATAGATTTCCAGAATACGTATACATGCAGAATATCATATATTCAATTTCAGATCGATAAACATGCATCATCATATATAATATATAACGAATACAATTAAAACACGTAATCTGAATTAATCGTTTCGCAAGTAGCTCTGATACCATTGTAGGGTTTTCGGCACATAAACGTAGTGGAAATTAAAAAAATTTCAAAACCGTAAAACAGGATCCATGCGAAAAATATATTAATTCAGAGGTTAAGATTTGTTTTACCGATTATTCAAGCATGAATGGAGACGTTGGAGATTCTGGAACTGCTTCGAATCCTCAACACAATCCAACGGAACTGCGCCTCTACGGTATCCACACGAGCGTCCCGCGAATCGTCACACGATCTGCAGCAAGGAAAGCTGCAGTACTAGCCGCCAAGGATCTGGACTTTCAAAATTTTTCTCTCTAGTCTCTCTCTAAGAGCGGCTAGGTTTTGATATCGATAATACCCTAAACGGCTGCTATATCATATATATAGCAGTTAAAGGAATTAACCAAAACCTAATCCAATTAGAAAAATAAAATCCGAATATATATATATATATATATATATATATATTATATCTTAATTAAGTCTTACTTAATTAATATACATATATATATATATATACAAATTATCCTATTAATTTAAATACTATCAATCATATTGATATATTTAAATCCATACAATTTAAATTAATTCCCTTTTAATTACGTTCTAAGTGTGTGACCCTATAGGTTATTATTATGTTGGCAATAATTTTAAAATCATATTATAAAATTATAAACAGTGAGCGGTATCTAGTAATGCATCACTGCTACCCAAATAATAATAAGATCGGTGATTCGATACAACCTTTTCGTGACCAATGTTTCAATGTAATTTAATTCTTTTAACCTTGACATCCTAGATTAAACTCGAGGCATGGAATGTGTCATCCTCTTCATAATTTAATCTGAGTTTTCTTGATCGATGAGTAGACTATATGAAACAAATCACTATTTGAGCATGGCCATGCATTTCATAGTCCTACTCAATCAAGAGGCCTATGGATATCACTCCTATTATATAGGAGGGTTAAATTCCATCTAGATCACTCATATTCCTCACATGATTCATGATGTACCTAATAATCACCTATCGTCCACCCTATTAAAGGTGGCCTTTGATGATATCAAAGTACATAAATTCTCGTGTAGTAATATAGTGATTTCAGGTCAGAGGATCATTACATCATTGTCACTATGAGAATTGCTTATGACACTTTGTATAATGCTCCACGTAGAATTCTCATGGTGGGTCTGTCCAGTACATTGTTCTCTAACATGTACCTATGCATTGACTCAATATCTCATATATTTATGACCAATGAGATTTGGCCATCAGTCAATCAACATACTAGTCTCAATGTATCATTGTTGTCCCATTAACAATGACACTCGACTAGGGACATTTAAGGGTAATGATACTAATTGTAATTATATGATCTCATGTTCAAGTCACATACTTGAAGCCATATAATTTGTATCACTATTCTAAGGACTTTTATTACGTTAACATTTATATAACGCAGTAAATAAAACCATAATAAAATAATTCATTTATTCAATCAAATATAATATCAAAAATGTTTAAGCAATTACATCAAAGAATTAGCCTCTAGGGCTTAAACTCTAACATATTCCACTTTTGACGAGTGACCTCATTGGGGATTCCCAATGCTTATCCCGATGATAGTTTGCACCGATTTGCATCACCGGATCCTTCTCGACGCTACGATGGGACTGTCACCAATGATTCGTAAAACCAGATTCTCTGATATCTTCGCTGAAGTAGTTTTTAATGGCTTGCATCTCCGGATCCTATCAGATGCTACGCTGGGGCTATCACTAACGGTTTGGATTTTTATTAGATTGATGTCAATGTTTCTGTCGAGGATAGAGCTTTCAATGATCACTATCATAAAATCCTCCCAATGCATACTCGAACGGTAGTTTCCAAAGGTTGACCATCATCCAACTTTCTCGATGCCTATTTGAACGGTAGTTTACAAAGGTCGATCATCACCAAACTTTCTCGATGCCTACTCGAACGATAGTTTACAAAGGTTGACCATCATCGAACTTTCTCGATGCCTACTCGAATGGTAGTTTCCAAAGGTTGACCATCACCGAACTTTCTCGATGCCTACATTAACGGTAGTTTACAGAGGTGGACCATCATCGAACTTTCTCGATGCTTACTCGAACGATAGTTTACAAAGGTCGATCATCACCAAACTTTCTCGATGCCTCAGGTGGAGATTTCTTTTATAACAGATTCCATCATCGGTCCTTCCCGATAAATATAGTTTTCATCGGTTGCCCTCAATAGGTTTTCCCAATGCTATACTGGTAGTTTATGACGGTGCCTGCCCTGCTGGTAATTGACAATGTTCATTACCGGCCGATCTCAATACCCTCACTGAAGTAGTGTTCAATGGCTTAAGTTACAGGATCTCTCTCTGATGCTATGCTGGAGTCATCGCTGACGATTTCCAATATCAGATATCCCGATCTTCGCTGAAGTAGTTCTCAATGGTTTATACCACCGGACCCTTCCCGATGCTACGCTAGAGTTGTCACCAACGGTTTGTGGTATCAAGTACTCGTATCTTCGTTGAAACATTTTTCAACGACTTACATCACCAGACCTTTCCCGATACTACACTAGGGCTGTCACCAACGATTTGTATCACCGGATCCCTCTCCGATGCTACGCTGGGGCTGTCACCAATGGTTTGTATCACCGGATCCCTCTCCGATGCTACGCTGGGGCTATCACCAATGGTTTACAGAAGATTTTTAGACTTCCGAAGTATGGTATCCTATTTCAGGATTTCAGGCTCTTTCTGCTCAATCGCGTAAAATCTTTTTTGCTGATTTAAATTTTTGGCTTTAGGGGACTGTACTGTAACTCAAATTTGATAGATTCAGAGGGGGTGGGACCCACCCTGGGTTGTCGCAGGTTTACCTACGACTGCCGCAAGTAGACTCGCGACAGACCGCGGGTGGATTAAAGCCCCTATGGCCGTTCACAAGTCATTTTTAACTTGAACGAAACTGAAAAATCCAAAAATTCTCTCTCAGATCTACTCATTTTGGGCTGCTTTTTTGCGAAATTCGTCATCGTATAAACATTCTGCACAACTCTGGTAACTTTTACATAATTTCTTTTCAAGTTTTGATCGTTAGAATATTAAATTTCATGAAGTATGGGTTTAAATGCAATGTATCAAATATGTATGCATAGATGACTTAATAAAAATGAACAGACTTAGTAAATACTTGTATTTTACCATGCTGAACATTCCGATGTGAAAAAAATTTATTTTAATGACAGTCAATTTTCACCCTAATTGGCTATTTTATTCATCCTATTTGAGGACAAATGAACATGAATTTTTTAATAAAAATATACATGGTAATTCGGCTGCCATTGTGGGTTTAATTTTATTATTTTTCACATGTCATATGAAATGCTCATGATTTTGGGTTGGTGTGCTACTGAATGGCCACCTAGTCATGCCTATGTGCATGCGGATAGTCCATTTCACGAGTTTGGGTTTTTAATGAACATGCAAATGTAACTCTACTGGGGATGTATGTTAAAGTAATGCACGTTTTGACACATAGGCTATGCATGATGCAATGATTTGAATTTAATGGGCTTTAAATTTGAAACGTACCTCACCCTTTATGAGGCGATTTGGAGATTTTGTTTAGGTTATGGATTCCGATAGATCGAGTAGCTCTCGCAGGGTTTCCTCAGGTGTGAGGATGACGACTTGTGATGTCCCTTTGCCTCGTCCGGCCCGCAAGCCTCATCGGTTGACCGAGTCAGTGATTCGTCCTATTCGGGTTGATAGGACGGGCGCTGTAGATGAGGAGGATGATGTTCCTGTTGTGGACCCTGTTCCTTCTTTTTCTACCCCACGTCGGGATCTTTCAGGTATTAATGTGATGATTCCTAACCTTCTGGAGGATTTTAGGCGTCACCCATCGATCTATCTTCATGCTAATGATGTAATGGAAGTTTTCATTGTTGTTTTTCTTCTTTTTCCACTTTTAGGGCAATGTTTTAATCTTGATTTGAACTTGATGCAGGTTCTCGACTTCACTCAGCCCAGGGAGAACTGGTTTAGTATTCATTCCTTATGCCGGACCCTTCATCCGAAGTATCAGGAGATCATCCATTCCTGGGGCTTTCAGGCTTTCTTTTCTATTCCTCCCCGTCACTGCCCCGGGGTTATCTGCGGGCTTTATCTAAGCGTTGGTTTCACCAGACTCAATCTCTCCATTTACTGGACTGCAAGTTGATGATAACATCGATGGACTAGCGGTTCATTATGGGATTAGAGTTTACAGGGGAGCTGGTGCCCTTAGTGCCTAACATTTTACCGGCTGTAGTTTGATCCCTATTAGGAGTTCTTCCTTCTGCCCTCAAGGGTCTGGCTGTCCGTTCTGGCCCTTTGAGCATTGATGCTTCGAGTGAAGCTTTGTTCGAGCCTCTGCCTGCTGATCAGAGGGATAAAGATCGCATTCTTTGGCGATTGTTCTTGATCATTACCAGGGGTTGTTTCCTAGCGGACAACTCCTTGATGATCTCTGTTGCTTTAGTTAGCACCACTCATGATGTAGACCATATCAGAGACTTTGAGTGGGGCTCGTTCACCTTCGCCTATTTCCTTCGGGGGATGCACCTACACTCAGAGGGCGTGACAGAGGCTTGGCTAGGCTTTTACCCGTTCCTGCTGGTGAGTAATTTCCCCTTATCTTTTAATTTCCCTCGCTCGGGTTGTCAATCTTTATCACTGAGGACATTTAATCTTTGCATTTTTAGTTTTGGGCATATGAGAGGCTCCCTTGCCTACGCCCAGTCACTACCTTAGGTCTGGAGACCTAATCGCGGAGACAGCGCTGACATTATTCCACTTTGGTAGATGTCCTTGTGGCGGAGGGGTTTAATCATATTCACTTATATGGTTCAAGTACTTTCTGAAAAAAAAAAATTATTCGTAAAAATTACACATATAATCATGTAATATTCTCGGTCCTTACATTCTCCTCTCTTAATAAGGTTTCCATCCCCGGAATCACTATAACCTTTCACTCAAATTATGTCTATCCTTAGCCCCTCATTTTCTTAATCAATTAATTTTTTATTGACTAACTCTCCTCTTATTTATTATTTCATTTATATTTTCTTATCCCAAATTAGGGCAAAAAATTTGTGCTTAATTCAAGTCTCATTTGACTTAGCATAGCTCATATTTACCTGTTGTATTTAGGTATCAACATCATATTCACAATGGTATTCATTTAATATATTAAGCAACTTGTGCTTTCTCTTACTCTACTTTGGAACCTCTAAGGGTTACCATAGACCACATGAGTATACTCGTGTTCCAATAACTTTTTAAAGTTATATCATCAATTCCTTCAGATTTATATTTTTTTATGCAATACTAACATATAACTCATATATCAACATGTGACTCGGACCCGTAAAGGAACAGTACCTCGCAATGATATCTATCAAATAAATCGTACCCGATTATATTACTAAGTGAAATCTTTACCTGTCACCACTTCTTTTGCAGCCACTGCGTCTTGAACCGTCATGTTAAACGTGTGCGCCGTCGACCTTCCCTACTGAGCATGTCCTTTGATCGCCAGTGTCCCACTGCTGTTTCCTCTATTGTTGCTTCCTCTCTCTGCATTCTTCTATGGACAGTTATGAATTTGATGATCTAGCGATCCACACGAAAAACAACCTTGTATCTTCTTTGGACTGGGAAAATTAGGAGAGATGTGTCCCTCTTGTCTACAGTTAAAACACACCCCTTTTCCCTTCAAACATACTCCCTGATGATTTTTACCGCAAACTGCACACGGCTCACCTCTCTTCTTACTATCTCTTGACTTATTTCCCGATTGGGTATTGTCATTCCACTTAGGCTTATTGGTGTTACTTCCTCCACTGCTACCTTCTTCATTCGTCTTTTTCTTCTTCTCCTGATGATACCTTGACACGGCTTCACTTCCTCCTTCGGCAATGATTGCTTTTTCCAATATGGCCAAAAATGTATTAGCCTGCAACACAGCTACCTTGCTAAATATCCCTGGCTCCATTCCATTCTCAAACCTTCGCGCCTTTCGTATATCAGTGTCCACTTGATGTGGAGCGAATCTCGCTAGTTCGTTGAATTTGGCGGCATATTCTAAAACCGACATATTCTTCTGCTTCAACTCTAAGAATTTTACCTCCCTTCTTGCTTGCATACTTGGTGAGAAATAGTTCTCAAAAAATAATTCCTTAAACCTTGACCAGGTTACTACTGCTGTTCTAGCTCTTGCCTGGTTTGTCTCCCACTAGTAATTCGCCTCTCCCTTCATCAAATAGGTAGCAAAATCTATCTTTTGCTCCTCCGCTACTCTAGCAATAACAAAATCTTTCTCCATCTCCTTTACCCATGTCTGGGCTTCTATAGGGTCAGTGGTTCCCTTAAATTCTGGTAGTCCTACAGCCTTAAAATCTTTAAAGTTCGCTAATCTATTACCTTGTTGATTTCTTGCTATTGGTGCTCTAGTCTGAATAACTTTAGCTAACATGTCGAGGAAGTTATGCATTGGGTCTGCTTGATCTCCTTCATTATTCACAGAGCGTTCATCCCTTTGGTTACAATTTTGTCGTCTTGGCAGCATTATCTGATTAAATGAAGACTTACATTAATCCTTTGTCTTTGTACCACATCGTATTAGTAGTATAATAAGAATTTAACACAAAATTTTAAACTCAGACTAGTTCAATTTGCTGGATTAACAAATTCAGTTTGCTGAATTATCCAATTATTAGATAGACAATTTACTATCTTAATTCTCAAAATTTATTTACTTATTCAAACATATAATCATATCACTACATTCATATTCATTTAAATAGAAACATTTACTATCCCTTTGTGACATAAGTCAGGATTCATTACTACAACCTTATACAAAAAGTTGAGACATACAAAAGTTATCTTGATATTTATACAAAAGCGAGGATTATATATATATATACCTACAAGTCGTCTACAATACTATATTCCTAACATATTATCTTACTTCAAAAGGTTCTACTCCTCACATTTAATCTTTCTTCTTTCCACTTCCTTCACCTGTCTTCATCTTAGGACAATTCTTAAACCTATGACTAGTTCCACCACATGAAAAACGTCCTCCTTTCCTTAGCTTAGGACAATTTGGTGATATATGTCCTTCCTGACCACAATTGTAACACACATTCTTTCCTTTCATATATTTCCCCAAATGGTTCTTTCCACACTTGCCACATGCTTGTTTCTTCTTTGAATGTGAGTTCCCTGAGTTGTTGTCACTGTCGTTGTTCCTTTTCCTTTTGTTACCCCTCTTTTTCTAACTTACATCTTCAGACGATACACTGAACTCAACCCTCCTTTTATCGAGTTGTGCCTTCAGATTATTTCGTTCTTCTGTCATCTCGCGCAATGCCCTTTCTGCGCTCTATAATTCTTCTAGGGTAAAGACCTTAGTCCTTAGTTCTTGAACTTCGGCAGACGCTTAACCTTCTATGATTACTACACTGCCTTTTTCTCCATCTTTGACCTTTATTTCTGGCTCCTCCTTATTTTCTTTGGAATCTACTTCTTCCTCTTCATTCAGTTCCATCTCGGGGTATTCGTCATGATCGCTTCCTAAATTTATCGCAGGTTCATCTCTTAATACTTCCTCAACTTACTTACTCTGAGCTAGCACCTCGGCTAATGGCATTAGTGCAGCTGCTAACACCTCCATAACCATCTCATCATCTCCTGACATCCTACAATCAATTTTAGATAACTTAATTAGTACATCACCATTAAACACAATCCATAAACACTATGGTGGTGTTTGATTGCATCTTAATGCATCTTAACAGGCCACCTCTTAATGCCTCTTAAGAGCCCACATATTTGTATTAAGAGGTCCTCTGAATAGTTAAGATATATATATGAGTCTAAACTATTCAGAGGACCTCTTCATACAAAAATATGGGCTGTTAAAATGCATTAAGAGGTGAGTTCTTTAGATACATTAAGATGCAATCAAACACAAAGTGTCCACATATCTTTCTATTAACGAATTTTCTAAATCCATCACGTAAAACTCTAAATGAGTTTTCTCTATCCTTCTTATGGTTATATTCTTAAGGCTTTTCCCCCCACCTAAGGTTTATAACCTACAACTTTGATACCAACTTGTGACGGCCCCAAATTCGGGTTTCCTAACCTCAGGTTTGGTGCTCACGATCCATCATACATATCACATCTAACTACCCATTCATTTATGAAATACATCATTCATATCATTACTTAATACAACTTATAATAATATCCCAGGTTAACTAACCTTGACATAACTTACATACCCTTAGCTATTCAAAAGGTTTACATAATTAATTTATATAATGTAACAATACAATTAAAAGTCAATAATGACTACTCCTGAGTTTTGCCTTTGCCTTTGTCCCTATTAGAACCTTTTGCTGCCTCGGCCTTAGCTGAAATGTTTTATTTAAGCAAGGGTGAGCAACAAGTTTGCTCAGCAAGTTAAAGAGTACAATAAAGGATTTATATCATGATCAGAAGAATCTAACGTTTATAGAACTTCAACAATATTCAAAAGATTTCAAAGTAGCTGAATAATAAATCAATTTCAATAACAAAACTTTTCTTAAATTACATGCTAGATAATATATCAAAGATAAAAGAGTAAAATTCTTTCAAAAATTCAATAATATTCAATTGATTAAGAAGTTGAACAATACTGCAACAATATTCAATAAAGTGGGATATTTCCAGATTTCATGATGAGTGATCACACATGGATCAAGAACTAATAGAGGCATTACCAATTCATTTACTGATAGACTACCTTAAGAATATAAGTTAATTATAAAAACTAAACTATACTCTCATGCAAGTACCTGAAGTGGCCAACTCCATTATACCTTATATTATGCATAATACTCAAAAATAGCGCATGGGTCGTTTTACGACAATAAAGTTTGTTCATCTCAGTCTTACATCATGAGTCCGTACCATAACAATATGGTTTGGATTGCTTTCAAAGAAATACTATGATTTCAACATATAATATTAATATTGATCTAGCCGAAATCAATGGCATAGATCTTTCAATAATAAATCAGTTCATAATCAATAGAACGTTTCATGCTTTAACAAATATTAGTCTCGCAAAAACAAATAGCTGAGACATGGCTCATAAACAGTTCTAATAATAGAACAAGAATTAATTGCACTATGTGCGAATAACAATAATCATTATAGATGTAAATAACTATCAATAATTATTCACTAATCACGCTTTGAAATTAATAACTCAAGTTGAGTTAGGAAACTTGCAATAAATGCGAAGATTCAATAATAATCTTAGATGTGAAATAATCAACAATAATTATCCACTACCATGCTTGAAAAATAATAACTCGAGTTTGAGTTAGAGAACTTACTTGATTCGTTGACTACTGCTACACAACTTAAGTTAACTTCTTTTGTAAGACCTATCATTAATAAGATCGATCTCTCAATTAGCATCACATATCTTACTTATAGTAATTTATCTAACATATAATCACATAATCAAACATTAGATAACACCATACGTATTCAGAAGTCTAAATCTAGCACACATCGAGTCTTTAATAGTATTCAATATATTATATTGAGTGGTTTTTCGCAAACAACCAACAAATTAGTTTTCGTCTGTCTCGTCTACACTGTTTTTCACAGCGAGTTAGATCGGTTGCTAATTCGTATATACCTCCGCTCCCTGAATGATTTGTTTAGCCTAGACACTATACATCAACCATTAAAGAGTATGGCTGCACTACTTTAGATTTAACACTTACTCATTCATTTTATAAGTTCTTATTATAACTCGATAAACTATTTACGAATTCAGCAAACCGAATACATCAATTCAGCAAGCTGAATCCAAACTGTATTCCCTTTCCTAACATATTCAATTTTCAATCCAGCAACCTGGTAACCAATCCAGCAACCTGGATTGACCAATCCAGCAAGCTGGATTACCCTTTTCAGCATATTGCATGTCCAATCATATTATATACATAATATAGTCCATGAAATGTCTAATTCAACAAACTACATTTAAAAGTAATTTATTTCTTTATATAATTCATTTTAAATATTTATTAAATCAATAAATAATTTATTTTAATTATTTACACTTTACTAATTAACTCATTTAATCATTTTAAAAGGTCATACACCTAATATCTTATCACAAATGACCAAAAGCCCCATCAAAAATATGCATAAACCATATTTAGGGTTTTCAAGTCATAACATCATATTTTCCGTATTTTTAAAATTACATAACATATTTAATTCATTTATTCATAACTAAATCATTTGCATAAAAAATATCAAATCATCTTAATATTTTTTTTATCTTTTGGCTACACATATATACATATAATACATACACAAAAATAAATTTTTTGGAATTTTTTAATTTCTTTTAGTATTTTTTGAAAGTCCGTTTTTAGTTCGTAACTTAAGAAATTAACTATATCATGCTCAACTCCAACAATTTCCAACTCTTGGCAGAATCTTACACGTATTAACATGAACTTCAGTTTAAATTTCGTGGCCATCGGAGTTATAGAACTCCAGTTATAGCGGTTTTTGTTGAGAAAACCCAAATATTGAAATGACTATAACTCGGTCGATTTCAGTCAGAATAAGCTCATTTTTGGATAGGAGATACTTTATATCATATGTTTTCATGTCCCAAAATATTTGAATTTATTTCATTAATTAAGTTATTGAAACTGCCCCTGGTAATTTTGGGCAGATTGTATTTTGCTCTTTTTCAGATTTTGCCTATTTTACTAAAAATAGTTCACACAAAAATCTACAACTAATTTTTTAGTGATTCCACTTGGAAATGTTAGAAGACTCATAGATCTAACTCTGGAAATTGACCACACTCAAAAATTCAAAATACAATGAGAGATATAGTCGTTTGAATTTCATGTTTCCTTTTCTCAAAAATATGATTTTCAATCCTTTGTGATTTTTAAGAAAACTTTCATGTTCTTACACATTAACCAACATAACCCATCATAATACATACTAATACCTCTTATACTTATGGATATACCATGATCCATGATCTATTTCATCAAACATTCACCAAACACTAGATTAAACACAATCAATGCAAAGAAAAATTAGGGTTTTTTAACTTTTTGAAAAACCTAGTTTCCATTTCTTACTTTAGATTCAGCTTTTGATCCTCAAAAGGGTTAGATTTAAACATATAACACTTATAAACACATAGATCAAAGGTTTTAAACCTCAAGATCATAACTTTACATCATCAAAAATCAAATCAAACAAAAAGGAAATAAACTATATTAAGTAGAAATCTTTTATACCTTAGCTTTTTCTTCTCTCTTCTTCTTCCTAAGATTTGGTTAGGGAACTATGAAACTAACAAAAACTCTCCCTCTCTCTTATCTTCTTGGCCAAAATTCTCTTGGCTCTCTCTCTCTCTCTTTCTTGCTTTGCTAAGTTATAAAAATGAGATGAAAGAGAAAAGAAAGGCTTTTGTATGCTAGTAGATATATTTTGTATATCTAATTTTATCTCCCAATATTATCTCCAATCAACTCTCTCTCTCTCTCTCCTCATCATTATACTCTTGCTTGCACTCTTAGTAATATGTTTCTTGCAAGTTTGCACAAAAGTGGTGGCTAAATCCAAGGCTTGACACATAAGGAGGTTAGGTGGGAGTTGGTAAATAAAATGATGAGTTCACATGCTTTCCTTTCTCTCCCTCCTTGTCTTAGCCGAAATTACCCTTCCTTGCCCCATATTTGGTTTATTTTTATGCCTTATTTTGCTTTACTAAATGTCCAAAAAGCCCTTCCATAATTGGGCTAAAAGTTGGGCCACTCATTTAATCTTTTAGGCTTAAAAATTAATTTCTTGGGCCATAAAATTAACATAGTTCCATACTTTTAATTTTATCTTACCCTAATCATTTAGTTAGGGTTTCCATTACACACATTTATAAATAAATTTCTTACTCATATACATTTAATTTCATAACCCAATTAGACTTGCTTTACTTAGGTTATAAAATTAATTAATTGAGATGTATAAAATAAATCTCTTAGGGTTAGTATATATTTTAAATACTAACATTCTCTCATATTATAACCCTTAGGTTATTTAATTACCATACCTAATATATATATTAGGTTACATAACTTTATTCTTAATTCTCTTTATATACAAAATAAATGTATACACATTATATAATGTATATTTATTTAATCATGTACATAATCCACATAAGCCAAAACATATTCCACTAGTGTATTAACTTAATAGCCCTAATTGGCTTAATAAGTTATGACCACTCACATAATTACTATATATAATTCATATCGATAATTAATTACTTAAAGATTGTAAATCTTTTTAATTTACCATTCAAGGTTAACATTCAAGCTATGTTAATTTTTAACATAACTTATCTTACTCTTCCTTAATCAAAATGATTAAGTATTCATCTTAGTTAATAAATAAATTAACTAACTAGTTTAATTCACATATTCACTTATATTGTTCAAGTACTTTCTAAAAAAAAAATTTATTCGTAAAAATTACACATATAATCATGTAAAATTCTCGGTCCTTACATTACCTTAGGACATGCTGTGTCCATGGATTTCTTGATTGATCATTTTGGGTCGACAGATAGCTACTTATTGTACTCAGGAGATTTCACCATTTCTGAGGATGAGTGGAGGGTTGCCCAAGTAGATATTTTCTTTATGTGCATTGTAGCCTATCTGTATATGACATTATACATGGAACACCTTGACATTGGCTTGATCACTATAGTGAGTGCTCTGAGGGAGGGTCATACCATCGTTCCTATGATCTTAGAAGAGACCTTGATGTCGCACCCATCCTACTGGGGTTTTTAGAGGCAGTGTCGTATTGTTATACGTTTGGTTTATGATTCATCTGAGATTGATTGGCACTTTCAGATGCCATAGGTACTGCTTTAAACATAAGATATTCATGTCTTACTCTTTTTGACCGGCTGTTTGTATAGATGCAACATCTTGGTTTGTTTTGCTGGCTGTGATTGAGGATCCTTTTTCCATCTTGCCTTGCTCAGGATTCAGCTCCTCTTATAGTTTTGTTACTCATGCAGTGGGTATGGACTTCTTGCCCTTGGCTGGTTTAGGAGGGGTGACTACCTATCATCCATTGGCTGTCATGGGATAGTTTGATCAGTTTCACGATGTTCATCCTTTTAATGGAGCTTCAGATCAGCGATCATCAGCCTTATCGTTTTCAGAGGATGATCTAGTCAGAGTTTATGATTATTGGACCCATCGGGAGAGGGCTAATTTTTTAGCGAGTCACTCGGGTCATTCCTCAGAGTATTCTGCGTGGATGGAGGCAGACATTGCATCGGCTATGGTTGTTATTCAGAGCTTAACACTGATTCAAATGAGGAAGAGCCTATGGAGGATCCTGTTTCTCCCACAGAGGATGAGCTATTTTCTTGTTTGATAGCAGCTCTGGTCAGTGACATTCTTAGCTCTTCAGTTGCTGCTGCCCCACCTTCTGTAGAGTCTTTAGAGCATATGATATAATTTCTGACCTTTGAGGGGGATCAGACTAGGGCCATTGATGTTGATGACCCTATCTGGTCGGGATATTGCTTTTATAAAGAGGGATGAGGCTCGAGCTACCAGGGATGCTTCTGTTGCTGATAGTACTGCTCTTAGATCCTATACGGAGGGCATTCTTACAGATATGAGTGCATTTATGGATGATCATGGTAGCACTCTGCAGATGGCTGTAGATCTTTTAGCTGGTATTGAGTCCGCATGACAGGAGCTTAGAGATGCACCTCCATCTTCAGAGAGGGATGCGATGTTGGATTTGTTGTTCCGCTTGACCGCAGGTTTATAGACTAGTTTTTATTTTCCTGCATAGACTAGGTTAGCCATTTTTTGTCATGTATATGAGTCATTGCATATATTAAACAGTATTATATGGCAAAGAAATATATTTTGATTCAGTTCCCTTTTGCATGTGTTTTGATCTTTGCTCGATGATTGCCATTTTCTTTGTGATTTGCTATCTTGATGTACTATGAACTCTTTCTTGATGGAATAACATTGAGATGTCGAAGGGTCTCTCAGAATGGTTCGTTGATCATTGAGGCTTTATAGAATTTGGGTTTATATAAGGTTTGGTGTCTTAAGACTGGTATTTAATTGGATATTTGAGTTTATAGGCAAAGTATTTGGAGATTTTCTTTTGAAGGTTAAACCGCACCATAGATGGCTGCCTACGTACTCCTGAGGATGGGAGAGATTATGTCTTTCGTAGTTCAGGCCTAAAAGTAAAGACCTGAATTGATTGATTTTTTTTTCACAGGATCATGATGGCGATTTGCAGGTGATTTAGAAAATATTTTTGAATTGATAAGCTGGGGGAATTCCTCCCCATCCATTTCTTGCAATCTGATGGCTCCTCCTGTCAACACTTTCTTGACGATGAAAGGGCCTTCCCAGTTTGGGCGAATTTTCTTCTAGCTTCATCTTGATCGGCGAGGATCTTCTTCAGCACCAAGTCATTTTCTTTGAATTACCTAAACTGGACTTTCTTGTTATAGGACCATGCAATCCTTTTCTCATCTATCAGAGATAACTGGTGGTACTGCTTTTGCATCTATTGGTCTTCTTTCATCTGAGCATCTATGAATACCCTTAATGATTCCATTTCCACTTTTATGGGGAGTACTTCTTCCATGCCATAAACCAATGAGTAGGGGGTAGTCCCAGTAGAAGTGCTCATTGATGTTTTGTAGGCTAACAGAGTAAGAGGTAATAAGTTTGGCCATCCTTTGTGATTGGCGGACATCTTTTGCATGATCTTCTTGATATTTTTGTTAGCTATTTTGACAACACCATTCATCTTGGGACAATAGATGACGAAATTAAGATGTTTGATGTGGAATTTGCTGCATAATTCCTTCATCATCTGGTTGTTTAGATTCTTAGCATTGTCTGATACGATTACCTCCGGCTACCCGTATCGACAAATTACATTATTTCTGATGAAACCAATGATTACCTCCTTGGTGACTTTGGGAAAGGATGCAGCTTCGACCCATTTGGTGAAGTAGTCGATCATGGTAAGGATAAATCGATGACCATTGCTAGCTTTGGGCTCGATTGGTTCGATTACGTCCATCCCCTATATGGAAAAGAGCTATGGCGAACTCATATTATGTAGGTCGTTTGGAGGAGCGTAGATGTCATTTCCATAAACTTGGCATTGATAACATCTCTTGATGTGATCGTCAAACTTGGCTTTGAGAGAAATCCAGTAATGTCCCGTTCTTAATATATTTTTGGCAAGTAAAGGACCGCTCATGTGTGGACCACATACTCCACCGTGGACTTTATCCATAAGTATTTGGGCTTGATCTTTTTCTAGGCACCTCAAAAGGCCTATTCCGGCATTTCTTTTGTAAAGGGCGTCTCTGCTTAATTAGAATTTCATTGCCATCTTATGGATCCGCTTTCTTTCAGCTTGACACGCCCCAGCTGGCGTAGATTCGTCTCAAAGATATTATTTGATATCCTGGTACCAAGGTTGTTTGATGGGAGGCAGTTCATCTAATACTTCTCCAATGTAATTCCTATAGGCTGGTGCCTTCTGGCTTGCAAATTTGATATCAAGAATCCCCCTCCTATCGGATATGTGGATCAAGGAAGCCAGTGTTGCTAATGCATCCGTGAAATCATTTCTATTTCGAGGGATGTGGATAAAGACTATTTCTTCAAATTCCATAGCCATCTTGATAACCTGCTGATGATATGGAAACAAATGCAATTCTTTGGTGTGATATGCCTCGATGGTTTATTTGATGACCAACTTGGAAGCTCCAAAGACCGCTAACCGTTTGATATATATGGATTGGGCCAGTTTCAATCCCATTATATAGCCTTCATACTTGGCTGTGTTGTTGGTGTTAACAAACTGCAGTTTGATGGCCATGTGATACTGTTCTCCCGTAATAGATACAAGAACTACCCCTGCTCCTGCTCCTTCCATGTTTACAGCCCCGTTGAAGTACAGTTTCCAGAATTGACATGTACTTTCTTGAGGGTTTTGCTGAATTATCATTATTCCAGCATCTGGGAAATAAGTTTCCAAGGGTTCAAAATTCCTTAATGGTGCTTTGGCCAATTGATCAGCAATTCCTTGACCTCTGATGGACTTTTGAGTCACGTAGATAATATCAAATTGCTGGAGGATTAATATCCATTTGGAAAATCGATAATTTAACATGGGCTTGTTGAATATGTACTTCAGAGGATCCATACGAGATATGGGATAGGTTGTGTGCCCATGAAGATAATGTTGTAAGCTCATGGCGGCCCATGCTAAATCACAACAGGGTTTTTCGATCAAGGTGTATCTCTGCTCACCGCTGCTGAATCTCTTGCTGAGGTAATAGATAGCTCTTTCCTTGCCTCTATCATCTCTCTGCCCCAACATGCAGCCCATAACATTGGAATTGACTACTATGTACATGAATAGGGGAAATTTATCCCTTGGAGGTACTAAAATAGGAGCTTCAATCAACTGCTTCTTGATAGAAAGGAAGGCTTTTTGACAGTCTTCATTCCATTTTTCGGAGGAATTTTTCCTCAACATCTTGAAGATGGGCTCACAAGTTGCAGTGAGTTGAGAGATGAATCTTCTTATGAAATTGACTCTCCCAAGAAATCCCCATATCTCTTTTTCTGTTTGGGGTACATGCATATTAGTGATGGCTTTGATCTTGACGAGATCCAACCCAATGCATCTGTGGCTTACCAAAAATCCCAATAATTTATCGGATTTGACACCAAAAGCACACTTGGCTGGGTTCAGCTTAAAGTTGTATTTGCGAAGCCGGTTGGATATCTTTCTGAGATGGTCGGCATGGTTATATTCTCTTCTAGATTTGACGATGATATCATCCATGTAAATCGCTATTTCTTTGTGCATCATGTCATGAAAAAGGGCCATCATGGCTCGCTGATATATGGCACTAACATTGATAAGGCCGAAAGATAATCGCCTATAGCAGAAGGTTCCCTAGGGAGTGATGAAGCCTGTTTTCTCCCTATCTTCTTTAGCAACCATAATTTTATGATATCCGGCATAGCAGCCAACAGATGAGTACATGCCATATTGTGCTGTGTTGTCTATTAGTATGTGGATGAAAGGTACTGGGAAATCGTCTTTGAGACAGGCTTTGTTAAAATCCTGGTAATCCATGCATACTCATACCTTCCCACCGGGCTTAGGCACAAGAACTATATTGGACAACCATTCAGGGTAGGTTGATACCATGATAATGCCTTCTTTGAATTGCTTGACAATTTCTTCTTTGACCTTCAGGTTCCACTCAGGTTTCAGTCTCCTGAGTTTCTATTTGACTAGTTTGAATCCCTCTTTGATGGGCAACCGATGAATGACAATGTTAGTAGACAAGCCGATCATGTCTTCATGTGACCATGCAAACACATCCTTAAACTGAGTGAGGAGGTAAACCAGGTCTTTTATTTGGTTTGGGGTAAGTTCATTGCCTATTTGGATTTCTTTAGGATTCTCTGAGGTTTCGATATTGACAGTGGCGGTTTGATCGAGGTTTGGTTTGGGTTTGCCTTCGACCCATTCTTTGATCTCCTCAGGCACCTCATAGTCATCTATCTCCTCTTGATCAATCCTCATTGTCGACGTTGAGAAAAAATCCGCGGGTTGGGTCACAACCCGGATCTTTCTCTCTTCCTAAGCTATCTCTACCCTCAATCTTTTTATTGCAAAAAAGGTTTTGAAGGGTATTTTAGGAAAAGGCCAACATGTATCATGTCGACGATTGAACGTTTTACAGAGTCGCCAGTTGGTAGATTTGAAATGGTTGTACCGACTCAATCGAGTTTGTTTAAAAGAGGCCCAATTGCTGGACACTGTCGAAACTTGATCTTTGAAAATAAAGTTTTGAGTTCGGGGGCTTGGTTAAGTGTGGGGAAGGTGTTAGGCACCCTACAACTCCCGTGTAAACATGGTATCACATCTTTTCAATATTTTCCTTAAAATTGAAATGCGTGTATGAATGCTATTTGAAAATTGGGCCTATGTTTGATTGGAAAGCATGTCTATGCATCGTTGAACCTATATACGAAGGGTCTGATTTGATTTGCAAAAAGTCTTTGATTTGATTTTCAAAATTATTTTATTTGATTTTCAAAAGCTTATCTTTTCAAAAAGATTTAAAATGATGTTTTGAAAGCTGGTTTTCAAACCACGCTAACATAGAAATTGAAGCATATTGATACTTCAGTTTTATCTTTTCAGCCTTAAGGCTCAATTTGAATGGTGATTATCGGGCTGCGAAGCATCCTCGGCCACAACATATATACAAGTGTTGGTCTCCTCATGGGCATGATAGCCATCGGAGGGACTCTGATATGACAAATCATATTTTCACTATATTGAGACCTTAAATCCGGATAACCATTTTAAGGTCTTTTGTATGTACATTTTCTATAGAAAAACTGACAGGGTACATCTGTAAAGTGGAGTTTGTCCATCGTGGGAATCAGATTCTGATCAGTTTGATCACGAATCCCACGATTCCTAGTGTTAGTCCGATTTGATGACACAATTAACGTGCAAGTGAAAGTAAGATATCATTCCCACGAGGAATTAAAGGATAAAAGACACCAAACCACTAGCACGTAATCATTTCAGTCTTATTTAAACGGGCGGTGAATAAAATGAATTAAAACTAAATTATAACTAGGAAAGAATTGAAAGTTAAACTAAAGAATCCTAAGGTAGAATCAGATAATGAAGATAAGAGATTCCAAATTTCCCCTAATGACTCTTCTAAATCGATTCACTTCCAATTAGGTCAAATTAATCATTACATGTGTTAGCCAAGAAAGCTAAAGTGAGAGAAGGCCACCTTTCGATGTACCTAAACTATACCACGTGTAATCCACAGGTGATAGAGGCACGTGGACACCCACATTACCTAAACCACTATATTCCTATTTGATTTACAAATAAATAGGGTTTAAGGTCAAGTTCTCTATTGACTACGAGCGACGCTTCGGTATATTTCTTTCCTAAGAACAAATTATAAGTCCAACGCCATGTGAACCTACAATCGCCCGCTGCCGCGATTTGATCTAAACCTACGTTTCGTTTTCCAATCCCACATAGGTTATCACACTAATTGGTCGCGACTCAATTAAGCAATCAAAGCATACATCACAATAGACATACATATAGCAATCAAATAAGAACCACATGGAAGAGAAATCAACAATCAACTACTCATTAGATTCCATTGGAACCTCAAAATATAAATTAGGGCATAGACAACCCAACTATATTATCCACAAGTTCAATATACATCACCCAAATATACAATGAATACAAGGAGAGTAAGAGATAGAAAAATGCAAATCTTGTGTTCTTCTCCAAGTCTTGGATCTTGATGTAGCCCTTACTTCAATCTTCTTTAACTAATTTAACCCTAGAAAACTAACTAACTAAACTAATCTACTCTCTAACTTAATCTACTCCTAGACAAAAATGGAAAAGGAAAGTGAAGAGGGAAACTAGGGCTTAAGGCTTGTTGCAAGCTAAAGGAGAACTCCCTAATGGAGGCTGTCGAACAAATGAGGCTTAAAGACCTTATATCATATGCCTCAGCCGTTCCTGCAAGTGAAAAGTTAATCTTGGTCAATTTTTGATCTGGCGCGACCGCGCGGCTTTTTGCCTTGGACCTGGCGCGGCCGCGCAGGGTGGAAAAAACTGGCCTCTGTTCTGGATATCGGCGCCGGCGCGCGTGCCTGCTGCCTTGTCACTGCACGGCCGCGCGGGACCTGTGCTGCTGGTTTTTCCTGGCTTAGCTTCTCCTGTAGCTGCACGTGGCAACTCTTGACATCCTTAACAAGCAACGTGCCTCCTGTTAGCTCAAATGCAATAACACATTCCCATCTTGCCGCTTGGCTTCATTGCATTGCCCTTTATACCATCATGTTATCAAGCTCTCTTTGCATCGTTTTGGCCTCGCAGCATCACTTCTATTTCCTCCTCGCCTATGCCATCGTCAATCTTTGAGCCCGTGTCAGTGCATTGCCCCCTTATAGGCTATCTTTGTCTATTTGAGCTTAATTCGCGCTTGGAGAGTTCCAAAACAAGAAAACTGCAAAAGGAAACATAAACACATTAAAAGCACGGGTTTACTTGAGTTTCAGCAACAGAATGAGCTGGATACTATCTGAATAAGCGGTCAATAAAACCACTTATCAAATACCCCCAAACATAAACGTTGGCTGCCCTCAAGCAACCAAAACAAAACTAAACGACATATGCAATGCAATATATACAATGTATGCAAACTACACTAATATGAATGCAAATCCAGACTCCAGTCGATATTGAACTCACAAAACCATGCCTCAGAAAACCACAAGATGATTAAACAGAAAAGCTACCCAAGACGAGATTAAAAGCATATTCCTGCAAATCCAAAACTGTCAGCACTGATGTATTGTGCAGTGTGTGCCTAGCAACCATTAAACATACATTCAGATAAATAATTCACATCCTATGCTTCTTAGGGGAAAAACAGGTTTTAACTTAAGAAAAATAGCAAATCATATAAGTTCTAACTAAACCATGCATTACTAGAGTTAAGAGTCAACAGGGGGGTTTCATTAAGCTCTTATTATTCACGAGGGTGTATACGCACTTTCACGTGTACACTATCGATCGTGCAATGCCTAGTTCTCTTAGGCTCTTCAATGATATCCATGTAGCGAGCTTTCGACCAAAGTCTCCCAGACCAAATGGCCTTAGGACGCTGGGTGTAGAGACACCCCGAGGGCTTACTTGCTCGAATATCAAAGGCCACAGAACTCGACGTAACCGAAGTACTTATTCTATTTTTTTTTCTTTTTCAAAGCATTTTCTTTTATTTTCTTTTTCTTTTTCGCAGAGGAGTGCGTCTTACGCTCCATCTCCCCGCATATCTCATGCATACATACCCCTGTTTCCCCCAAACTTAAGCTTTTAACAGTCCAGTTATTGTTATATGAGAACTGAAATTCTTTTATTAAAACACATATCTCCTACCAGAAGACAAGTATGTGGAAATTTAAACTAAGCATATCATGATGGTTACTCTAATCGTGTTATCTGTCTACACAGTATCTGACAGGTAAGGATTTATATATATGACCATACAAGCAAGCTTAAGTCTCAAATCAGTTCAAAAATCAAGTGATTTTAGTTTCTTCACAGGAAACATACATAACTAACCAATTAAAAATTAGATTTATGCAGTATGCTCTAAACACAGAATGCAAAACAAAAGAATTTTTTTTAAAATTTTCACAAA
The DNA here is from genome assembly GCA_020205555.1 of Panax stipuleanatus. Taxonomy (NCBI): domain Eukaryota; kingdom Viridiplantae; phylum Streptophyta; class Magnoliopsida; order Apiales; family Araliaceae; genus Panax; species Panax stipuleanatus. The sequence goes on along the minus strand of CM035121.1, from coordinate 122,187,933 downwards.
TTTTAACTATTTACAACCTACATACACTAAATGAACTCACTTACATGCAATGAACTATTTACATGCAAAACATGAAATGAATTAACTACGCAAAATAAAACCAATACCCCCAAACTTAAACTATTTAATGTTCTCATTGAAGGTAAAGGTAAAAAGAAAGAAAATCCCCTATTTGGCTTCGATGCTGCATGAAATGAAGTGGCGCCCTCTCAGAAGTTTCCCCTGTCTCTCTCTGCTCTTGGTAAAATAAAGCCCGCTCAACACTATACACAACGAACCAACCCAGCTCCATATCAATCTTGCTCTACTAGAGATCCCACACTCAATATCTCAATTGATCGGGTTAAAAGGATGAGGTGGATGAGAATTGGCACTCTGGATTGAGGAGGTAGGAGGTTTTCAAAACTAAGGCTTGTAGTGGGGGGGATTACATGAAATGGAAGAGATAGGAGATCGCGTTAAGGAACTTGAGGGTTTGGGATTAGATGGACTGAGGTTTGGGTGCTGTTGATAATCTATATGAATTGGTGCCCCCCAAAATCTGCAAGATTTTTCCCAAGTCAGGCCCAGTCTGCGTGTGGCGCGGCCGCGCGTGGTAATGCCTTAGATTGGGCTGGGCTGCACGGCCTGCTATTTTTTGTTTCTGCAGCCTTTGCTTTGTGCACTTGATTGCCCCATTAGTTTGGCTTCTTGCAGCATGCATTGGTCCTGAGAAAATATAACTTTTATTACGCCCCCATGCACTATCAAAAGTAAAAACTTATTATTTACATCAAGAGAATGAACATGGAAAGATATATGCATTTATATTCCCAAAACTTCTCTAAAGGCGTATAAGCAATGCAAGTGCATCAAAAATATGCTATAAGCTTTTTAATCCCAAAAATTATACGCATTCATGCCTAAGTCCAAAAATGTAGGCAATGAACTCCTAATTCCTAAGGTATGCAAAAATTTAAACTAAATGTTAACTAATAAGAATTAAACGAGGGGGAGGGAAATGTGATAGAAAGCATGTAAATGGAGAATTAAACAAAGATAGAGAGAGGGATGATGGGATGATGGAAAGTAGGTAATGGAGAATTAAACAAAGAGAGAGAGAAATGATGGGGTGCCTCCCATCTAGCGCTTGATTTATAGTCCTCTAGCTCGACTCTGTCTGACCACTACTATCCAACTCCCCGACGGTATTGGAGAACCCCTCCATCCATCAGAATTGCTGTGACTTTGGTGGCTTCCCAATAGGAGACAATATAGATTTAAACTACCTAGCACATGATATGAACAAAGATTCCCCGTACTGAAGGTCGGGGGGCTAGGCAAGGGTTCCGTTGTGTAGGTGAAATAATCGGGGCATGGAGGTATAGACCACACAACAGACTCTTCTTGTTTCTCTTTTCTTCTGACCACCATGGTTTGAAGCTCACGGACTCTCTCATGTCATCAAGATCCGTATCTGTAATGTGGCTTCCAAGGGGGCAAGGGTGTGCAAACTTGACTGGAGTCTTAAACTTCGACAGAGAAGGCTCTTGGGGTATTATCACTGTTGGTTCATACTGTTCCACATCCCCAATTATTTCCTCTATTTCCATTACCTTCGGCTCGTCCAGTTGCAATTGCACTTCGGATTCTCTATCAATTTCTGCACCCATGTCATAGCACCAAGTAGTCTAGGGATCATAACTTACGGCTTCAGTCATTGGAGGTACAGGATCTTGCATTGTTGTCTCTTTTTCATATACCTCGTCCTTATTTAATGACGTGCTAATCTGCTCCACCCAAATCTAAAGATCCTCATTTGAATACTCTTGCTTAATCAAGATCTCCTCTTCTGCTTCATCCTCAGAATCCATGTACTGAATCTCACTGGAGTTCTGAGGTCCTTGGCTCACAGCTTCTACTACTTGAGAGAGCTGATTCTGAAGATTCTGAGTCTGTATCCCTTGCTCAATCAACTCCTCTTTCATCAAGGCCATGTTAATCTGATTTTCCCAATTCTGAAGATTCTCGATTGACTGTGATTGATCAATTAAGGTCTCCTGTGCTGATGATATGGAATGTTCCCACACACTGTCCAATCCTTCCTTTTCTGTTTCAGCCATGGGTTCCATGTAATGAGTCTCATTGGTTGAAGGATTATTGATTAGGGCCATCTGTTTTAGAAAGTTTTGGTTCGATTCTTCTTGGCTCCTAATCATCTCCTCTTGCTTCGCTAAGGCTCTATCCAGGATGTCCATGGTAGACTGTTCTCCTTATAAACATGGGGATGGATAAGTGGGTTCGGGTGTAAAAATTAGACTCGGCTCACAGTATTGGTCTTGATAGTAGTTTTCTGACGGCTCTGTGTGATACCCCCAATCCTGCTAATAAATGGGATACGGCTCATTATAGGAGTACCCACACTCATACTACTCGTGTCCATAACTGATAGGCTCTTGATGGCTCATGTAGCTCCCAATACCATAATCGTATGTCATTGCCGTCTCTCGACTCTGCTGGGTTGAGACAGTATCCAACTTTCTCGAGAGCTCCTCTAACTATGCTGAGAGTGTGGCAATTGGGTCGAGTCCATCAGTGCTTGCTTCCCTTGGTTGCTCTTATCTTGTACAGTTCTATGGATAGAAATTTAAGTCCATTGTACCTGAGAATAGAATATAGGAAGAATTAAAACAAAAATAAAAAGTTTAAATTAAGACTAATTTGATTGAAACTAATGTTGGCAAACAGTTATCCAAATAATTCCCCGACAACGGCGCTAAAAACTTGTTGGTCCGATTTGATGACACAATTAATGCGCAAGTATACGCGGCCAACGAGTAATAAAGTGAAAGTAAGATGTCGTTCCCACGAGGAATTAAAGGATAAAAGACACCAAACCACTAGCACGTAATCATTTCAGTCTTATTTATCGGGCGGTGAATAAAATGAATTATAACTAAATTATAACTAGGCAAGGAATTGAAAGTTAAACTAAAGAATCCTAAGGTAGAATCAGATAATGAAGATAAGAGATTCCAAATTTCCCCTAATGACTCGTCTAAATCGATTCACTTCCAATTAGGTTAAATTAATCATTACATGTGTTAGCCAAAAATGCTAAAGTGAGAAAAGGCCACCTTTCGATGTACCTAAACCATACCACGTGCAATCCATAGGTGATAGACGCACATGGACATCCACATTACCTAAACCACTATATTTCTATGTGATTTACAAATAAATAGGGTTTAAGGTCAAGTTCTTTATTGAGTACGAGTGGCGCTTCGGTATATTTCTATCCTAAGAACAAATTATAAGTCCAACGCCATGTGAACCTTTAACCGCCCGCTACCGCGATTTGATCTAAACCTACGTTTCGTTTTCCAATCCCACATAGGTTATCACACTAATTGGTTGCGACTCAATTAAGCAATCAAAGCATACATCGCAATAGACATACATATAGCAATCAAATAAGAACCACATGGAAGAGAAATCAACAATCAACTACTCATTAGGTTCCATTAGAACCTCAAAATATAAATTAGGGCATAGACAACCCAACTATATTATCCACAAGTTCAATATACATCATCCAAATATACAATGAATACAAGGAGAGTAAGAGATAGAAAAATGCAAATCTTGTGTTCTTCTCCAAGTCTTGGATCTTGATGTAGCCCTTGCTTTAATCTTCTTTAACTAATCTAACCCTAGAAAACTAACTAAACTAATCTAGTCTCTAACTTAATCTACTACTAGACAAAAATGGAAAAGGAAATATAAGAGGGAAACTAGGGCTTAAGGCCTGTTGCAAGCTAAAGGAGAACTCCCTAATGGAGGTTGTCGAACAAATGAGGCTTAAAGACCTTATATCATATGCCTCAGCCGTTCCTGCAAGTGAAAAGTCAATCTTGGTCAATTTTCGATTTGGCACGATCGCGCGACTTTTTGCCTTTGACCTGGCACGACCGCTCAGGGTGGAAAAATCTGGCCTCTGCTCTGGGTATTGGCGCGGGCGCGCGTGCCTGCTGCCTGTCCCGGCGAGGCCGCGCGAGACCTGTGCTGCTGGTTTTTCCTGGCTTTGCTTCTCCTGCAGCTGCACGTGGCAACTCTTGACATCCTTAGCAAGCAACGTGCCTCCTTTTAGCTCAAATGCAACAACACATTCCCATCTTGTCTCTTGACTTCATTGCATTTCCCTTTATACCATCATGCTAGTAACGAAGATGCAAGTATACCGAAGCTGTCGGAAGTGACGGATCGTCAATCCGAGTTGTAGAAATGCCAGAAAAGGCGTTTAGGTACTAAAATGTACAAAAGTTGACGAAAACGACCACGGAACTGAGTTCTGGGCATATTTAGAAAACAAAACTTAACGTACAAGTGTATAAAAGTGCGAAGCAGTAGTATTGACTTGCTGATCTTAAAAATACTCACAATGGACTGCTACACAGGCTTTTTGCCAAATTATAGGCCTTTAACATCCGAATCTACCAGTTATTTTTTTATATGTGGTAGTATGTGGGTATATCTACGTGTTAGAGTGAAAATATTTAGGTTTGGGAGACAAGAAATTGGACAGGAAACCAAACGGGCAGAGGTTTGAAGCGTTTTTTCTATTTTTTTCAAATGAGGGGGGGTCACCTCATATATATAGGCCAGGGAGCCTCAGCTCTGCCTCTGCCACCGTAGGTAGAGGTTCGGCCCCTCTGGTGGGGCCCACATATCCGGTTGAGTCATCTTAAAGTACGTGCTCTCTGAGCAATGCGAGGTCGAAGTCGAAACTTTTTAACTTTTGATCAGAGCGTCCGTTTGAGGTGTGCTATACCTTTTCGAAAAGCCCTCGTCGAGAGTGTCATAATGAAATGGGATAAAACATTTTCCCAGTCCAAGAAGACGGGTTCATAACTAGGTCTTCGATTCCCCGCAGTTTGTCCGTTGAGCTGTCTTGCGCTGTTTAAACTCGGGATCATCGTTATGGTTCGTTCTGACCTTGGTGGCATCAATTCGGCTTGAATTTGACTGAATCGGCTTAGGGTTGGTAAAATAACCATTTTGCCCCTGTCGGGGTTGCCTTTAGTGTCGGTATGGCCTTTGGTTGACTTCCGGGAGTTGTTTACAAGACTTGGATCGAGTCTATTTGTCCTCAATATTGTCTCTGAAGTTAATTTAGTCGTTCCAGGTTTTCTCCTGGAGGTGTTGTGGAGCTTCAGGTTTGTTCCTGAAGTTGCCTTGACTTCCCGAGTTGAGACCGGAGATGACCTGCATTTCCCGGGTTAAGACCAGGGTTAAACTGATGGCCCGATATTGAGATCGGGATTTATCTGACAGCCCGATTGGAGATCGAGGTTGATTTGACGGCCCTATATTAAGATCGAGGTTGATCTGTCGGCCCGATATTGAGATCGGGGTTGATTTGACGGCCCAATTATAGATTGGGGTTGATTTGATGGCCTGATATTGAGATTAGGGTTGATCTGACGACCCGATTAGAGATTGGGGTTGATCTGACGGCCCGATATTGAGATCGGGGTTGATCTGACGACCCGATTGGAGATCGAGGTTGAGTTGATGTCCCGATTTTGAGATTGAGGTTGATCTGACGGTCTGATTGGAGATCGGGGTTGATTTGATGGCCCGATATTGAATCGGGGTTGATTTGACGGCCCGATTGGAGATCGGGATTGATTTGACGGCCCGATATTGAGATCAGGGTTGATCTGTCGGCCCGATTGGAGATCAGAGTTGATTTGTCGGCCCGATATTGAGATCGGGGTTGATCTGACTGCCCGATTGGAGATCAGGGTTGATTTGATGGCCCGATATTGAGGTCGGGGTTGATTTAAAAAATATAATTTTGCCCTCCTACAGTGTTAGTAACAGGGAAAGGAAATTTCAAGTGTCTACAGATGCCCCTCTTTATCATGCTCATGTAATGTAATGGAATGAGCAGGATAAAGATTGCTAGATACTTGAAATGCAAAGGCAAAGAGGATGTAATGCCGGATATGGTATGCAAGGAGTATCAGATACCTTTGAGGAGGTGTGGTTATCACTGATGGATTGCGTTAGTTTTTGTTAGGGATGATGTTAATAGGCTACCATGAACTATTTTTCGTCATTTTCTACTGGGGATGACGTCACTCATGATAGCCTAGGGCTGACATTGTCAGATGACTACTGGTAGGGGAACCACTGACGTGCTTGTAAGAGATGAGCTATCACAGATTGTTCCCGTCTTGCTCTGCTGGGGATGACGTTCTCTGCAATAGCTTCATTAATTTAAATGGGGATGATACTATTGATGCTACCTTGGTTTGAGACCAATGGTTTCCATGTCCGGCGGTACTCTTTGCAGGGCTAATTTCCCTTCGGCAAGTGCTGTTACACATTTCTAAAGGATCCTCTGCTGGGGACACTTCTCGTTTATCGAGTATCCTTAATGGATGCTTCCAATGTCCATCTTGATGAGAGTTTACGTTGTTATTTCGCAATAGGCGGTTGAATCACCAATTTTTCTTGGTGCTCCTTTTGAGGATGTGTATAACAGATTCCATCATCGGGGATGGACTATTATATGGTTTTTGTCACCGGATCACTTCCGATGCTTCGCGGAGGTTGCTCCAACGGCTAAGACGTTGCTGGGGTTGAACTGGATTCGATTTGTACCCGAAACTTCGCTGGGGTTGAATCAACGACTGAATTGGACTCGGTCTGTACCCGAAACTTTGTTGGGATTGAACCAACGGCTGAATTGAACTCGGTCTGTACCCAAAACTTTGCTGGGGCTGAACCAATGACTAAATTGAACTCGTTCTGTACCCGAAACTTTGCTAGGGTTGAGCTAACGGCTGAATTGAACTCGGTCTGTACCCAAAACTTTGCTGGGGTTGAACCAACGACTGAATTGAACTTGGTCTGTACCTGAAACTTCACTGGGGTTGAACCAACGGCAGAATTGAACTCGGTCTGTACCCGATACTTCATTGGATTGAAGCCAATGGCTGAATTGGACTCGGTCTGTACCCGATACTTCGTTGGATTGAAGACAACTGCTGAATTGAACTCGGTCTGTACCCGAAACTTCGCTGGAGTTAAATCAATGGCTGAATTGAACTTGGTCTATACCCGATACTTCGTTGGGGTTGAGCCAATGGCTGAACTGGACTCGATTTGTACCCGATACTTTGCTGGGGTTGAGCCAATGGCTGAATTGAACTAGGTCTGTACCCGAAACTTTGTTGGGGTTGAACCAACGGCTGAATTGAACTCGATCTGTAGCGCCCCCAAATTTGGGTCACTTGAACCTCGAATCTGGTACGTTACGGTAATTCATCTTCGTATATATTCTATAACTATTGCGGAATATTCATACATACATTGTTCGTTTTAAAATAATTTTACATCATCTCCCAAGGTTTCTAACCTTAACTTACATACATACCCTTAGAGTCACAAAAGGTTTACATAAATAACTTATATCAAATAACTAAATAGTTAACTTGCATTACACTCTCTAATCTTGTTCTTTGTTTGTATCTCTGTCTTTCCTGGAACATTCGTCTTAATCTAAAATTTGTTGTCATGATATAGCAAGAGTGAGCAACTACTTTGCTCAACAAGTTTAAATACAATAAAGATATATCATGATTGAAGAAAAGAATATAGCTTTCTGAATTTTCAACAATGTATAACAATTGTGATAGATTGAGAATTAAATTTCAATAACTAAATGACTGAATCAATAATGTTGGATTGTCAACAATGACCATGAACAAATTTAACTGAATCTTATGGTAATGAAGGTGATCAGCCTTTCATACCTGATGAACATATGTAATTTGCACTAAGTGCGAATCAATAATCAGATATGTGGAATAATTGTAAATAATTAAACCACTAGCATGCTTGAAACATAATAACTCGAGTTTGAGTTAGAAAACTTGCCTGTTCGACGAGCTACAGCTAACTAGCTTTAATTAGAACTCTTGGAACGATTTATCATGGATCCTTCAATTAGTATAACATATAATTATTCATAACATTATTATTCTATTATATTATCTAACATTAATTACATAAGTAGATATCACATAACTCCTTAATAATATTATCGTCCCTTGATAATATTATTATTAAGTAATCATCTTAACTCTTGAATAATATTATTAACCTTTTAATAATATTCTATTTGTTTCCTAATATTATTAATCATTAATAATATTTTAGTCTCTCTTTAATATTATTAATCCTTTAATAATATTTAACTTTCTAATATTATTAATCATTTAATAATATTTTAATGATCCAATATTATTAACCTTATTAGTCTTTAATTATTATTTAATATTAATTAAATAATAATTTATTAATATTTTAACTTTTTTATTATTAATTAAATAATAAATAATTAATCTATTGGACTTTATGAGTCTTTAATTATTATTTAACTTTAATTAATTAATATTTTGCTTTATTTATTATTTAATATTAACTAAATAATAATTAATTAATTAACATTTATTCTTATTTATTATTTAATATTTAATTAAATAATAAATAATTAATTTATTGACTTTATATTACTTAACTAACATTTGAGTAAGTACTTATCATTATTCATTACTTATTCTCACTTAAATAATAAACAATTTGTTTATTTAATTTAAATATTCTTTAATTATTAATTAATATTAATTAAATAATAAATAATAAATTATTTAACCCTATTTATTATTTAATCTTAATTAAATAACAAATAGTTAGCTTAATAACAATAATTTTTATTCATTTATTACTTAATGTTAATTAAATAATTAATCATATTTAAACAATATGTAATTAGTTTAATAGTATTAATAATTAATAATTAGTAAGTTTTAAATGATTTAAATGAGTTTAAATCATTAATTACTTAACAATTACATAACTGTCCAGAAAAATTCTGAATAAAATATTATAATGTTCTTCACAATTTTAGAAAATTTTCGGTCCAATACCCACCCCAAGAACCGGCCGAAAAAGTGGTGAACTGGTCGCCGGAGAGTTCCTCCGGTTCATCGAAAAACTGAACCGGTCAAAATTCTTTAATTTTTCTAACTTTTTGATTTTATTTTCAGTTTTGGGGTTCTTTACTAAAACCTTCATTAAACAAAATATACAACTCTGGATGAGGCCCAATTGGACTCATTGGATTCGTATCTTCCCGAACTACAGTTTTCATTTTTCAAACATCAAATTTGGACCCGTTTTGGTCACTGAAATTGAGCCGGAATTTGACTAATCTTGTAAGGTTTTCTCAACTTAGGGTGTTTTGGTACAAAATTCATATCTCCCTCATTTTAAAACATTTTTGAGTGATTCCAACGAGGTTTTGTCCTTAACTCATAGATCTAGCATACTAAGAAAGAAAATCATAAAAACCATTTGTAGATTTCAAAATGAAAAGTATTGATCACACCTTAAAAATCAATTTTGTTTTGGAAAAACTCAATTTCATGTGTTTTACAAAACTTTTTAACATAAACACATATCCATAAACAAGTTAAACCCATTAAACTCTATATATATCATTCTAGCATGCTTCTAACCATTTAAATCTTAAACTCCATAGATCTTACATAAAAATATACCAAACATACTAGATTAGGGTTTTTTCTTAATTTTTTTGAACATAGTTTCTTTTACTTCCTCTTTATCATCTCTCTAACACTTAAATAGGTTAGATCTAACCATGAAATCATAGAAAACATGTAGATCTAAGGTTATGAACTTTTAGAACATTAACCCTTTATTTCTTTAAAAATAAATCATAACAAAAAGAAGAAAATTAGTTTAGATGTTTCACCTTGTTCTTATAGCAACTTTTCTTGTTTTACCAAAGAAATTTATGAACTTTGGATGCATCAACCTCAAAGTCCTTCTCCCCCTTTTCTTCTCCTTACCCAAGCCTTTCTCTTACTACTCTCTCTCTCTCCTTTTGGTTTGTTAGCTAACTTGGAAGTAAGAAATAAAACTTAGTAAAAGTGTTTTTACTAAATATGAAAATGTTTAAGTATTTAGTAAATATGTATAGATATACAATGTATATCTATCTACAAATCTCCCACACAATCTTGCTTCCTCTCTCTTGCTTATCAGCTTAGGTTACTTGCCAGAATAGATGAAAATAGTGGACGAATGAGCGGATGACACCTAGCGTAGTAGGTTACCAACTAAAGTGGCGTACTAATTACATTCACCCCCCTTCGTCCTTTCTCTTCAAAATCGGCCACTTGGCCTTCTCATCCTTTCTATTTTTTTGTTTTTTTATTCTTTATTTACTTTATGAAATAACTAAAATACCCCTCCATAAGTGGGCCAAGATTCTACCACTTCTTCCAACAAAATTTTATTTTGCTTAGTTTATAAAAAAAAATTAAGACCAAGGGAAAAATAGTCTTTAACCATTACTAGGAATGGGCAAAATAGTCTTTAAGTCATCTCAAGGAAATTTTATGGAAATTTTCTCATAGGACATATTGGTCATAAATAATTTTTTTTAAGGACAAAATTGTCATCCCTCTATTACTAGGAAACTTCCTAGAAATTTCCTTCTTAGAACACAAAAGTCATTAATAATTTTCTGTTAGGGCAAAATAGTCTTTTGCCACTTCAAGGAAATTTCCTAAGAAATTTCTTAATAATCATCACCCATCATTACTAGTGGGGCATATACCAACACTTTTCCTACATTTAACTCAAGTATGGTTAGTTCCTAACCATAGTTATTCTACTAGCACATATCCCATTATTTTAGATTACTAAATAAATTCTTATTGGGCTAAGATTGGGCCAGACCTTTAATTCTTTTTGGGCTTCTTAACTAATTGATTGGGCTCGGTAAACTAACATGGCCCAATGCCTTAATTAGCTTACTAAAGACCCAAAATGTCCACTCTCCCCTTGGGCTAAAGGATTGAGCTTTAACTAATTTATATTAGGCTTTCAAATTAAATCCTTGGGCCATGAATTCCACATTGTTCAATATTTTTAATTTTTATCCTACCCTAATCATTTAGTTAGAATTTTCATTACACACATTTGTAATTTAAATCTTTACTCATGGATCTTTAATTTCATAACCCAATTAGACTTACTTTATTTAGGTTATAAAATTAATTAATTGAGATGTATAAAATAAATCTTTAAGGGTTAGTATATATTTTAAATACTATTATTCTCCAATACCATAACACTTAAGTTATTCAATTTTTTCATTCCTAATATATAATTAGGTTACATTAGTTTCTTTTATTTGTTTATATAATAAACAAATATAACCATCACATAATATCATACAAAATAATTTAATAGGTTGAGACATGTTCCACGTAAGTCCTAATATATTTATCCTTGTCATCATACATATCCATAACTCTATACTCAGCACAGATCGAGTCTCTAACAAGGTTCAATATAGTAAGCTGAGTGGTTTTTCACAAACAACCAACAATCTAGTTTCCCGTTTCGTCTACACTGTTTTCATAGTGAGTTAGATCGGTAGCTAGTTCGTATATACCTTCGCTCCCTGAAGGAATCGTTTAGCCCAGATACTATACATCAAGCATTAAAGAGTACAATTGTACCACAACTTATCTTCTTATTCTTTTCAAAATTTCTATCATTCTCGTTTAATTTCTTTATATTGCTTAAAAAATTCAGATTAAACCATATAAGTTCTTTAAAAAATTTAATTAATCCTCAAATTCCCATCTAATTTTTATTCCTTAACCTTTATTTTATTCATTTAAGATCTTATTAATTTTTGGATTATCACATTCACCCCTTCTTCTAAGAATTTTGTCCTCGAAATTACAGTCTACTAATCCCTACTCCTTTTATTCATCAAAACTAAGTTTTTAACTTAACCTTTATCTGATTTCATTCTCATTTTAATGAGTACATATTGCTTCCTTCTCTGAGGAGCTCTTCTCTCATCATATTCTTCCATGACTTCTCTCTAAGGAGTTAAAACTTTTCATATCATACTGAGGGATCATATAGACCATGAACTCTTAGGTTTAACGGTATTCACCGCAACCAATTCTGTTAACCATGTTGTACTAGGTATGTTTACAATCACGACGAAGGCAAAATACCTAGTCGGGTACGTTAGGTGATCAGCCTATCGCACCTTAGTTTTCAGAACGACTATATGCGTTCTTAGATTGGAATATTTTATCCAATTAGTATATCCCCATTTTTCGGGGTTGTTCACCTCAGACTTAGCATCAGATTCCGTACCAAAACAATTTGATTGGGGATAAATTCTCAAAGAGATACTTGAATTTTCATAAACATTTGTCTAGCTGAATCAATTAGCTTAGACGTATACCAATACTTCGAATATCAATCGAAACATATATCTGGCCAAATTCAGTTGGCACTTATCTTTTCTTTAAAATTCTAAAAATCATTTTATGACGTCATGATACCGCACTGTATTTACAGTCCGTTTGAGGAATTTGTCATTTTGTGACTTTGTCATACTACATCGTACCATAGTGGGCTGACGATCCTTAGATCACATCCAACACTAGGTAATTCTGCATTGATAACTCCATTATTTTTATCATCTCTGCACCAGGTTAAATGATGCATTAATGATATATAAAATACATTTTGATATCTCAAATTATTTTGGTCTAGCTGAAACAATTAGCGTAGACTCTTCTTTAAACAGTTCAAAACCATTGAAAAAATCATTTGTGGTGTTAGCATGCCGCAACAGGTAACGATGTGTTAATGGTTCGAAGCCCACTTCTACAAACTTGTAACCATGTGTTGTTGATAACAAAAATTCATTTATATTTTTAAAGGCACATCAGTGTGAATTTAGCTTGATGTCTAAAATTTTGAAATCTAGCATAACTAGAAGATTTGGAATACCTATGTTTCTACCATCAACTTCAATCTTCTTCAATGATTCATTGCTTAATAATTCTATCTATTCTATCACCATTAAAAATTAAAAGTCCTTAATTCTTCATCCATAACTTCTCTATACCCTAGTATAGTTCATCAAACATACCACACGTTATGAGTTTAGAAACTTATCCTAGCAATACGTAGTTCAAGAACCAATCATGAACTGTCCATATGCTTAGGGGTTCAAAAATATACCATACGATTATGAGTTACAAACTTACCATAGGTATGAGTTTTTAGAACTCGCACCTAATCTTATATTCTCTACCTATCTGTTATACATATGAGAAAATAATCACCTTCTTAACATACATATAGCGAATAGCACAACACAAATATTTTAATGATTATCAATGTGATAAACTAAGTAGTCGTTAGACCAAGCACAAAACCCCCGCCCATACAAAGGTTTGCACAGCTCAGCTATCACATGAGTCCTCAGTTGAAATCCCTCATAATCTTAGCATTCTCTTTACTCAATACGAATTTTATTTATCCGTATCTACAACTCTTTCCTGAGTTTTTATAGTACCATTTCATAGTACAGCTGTTGTGACACCCCCAAATCTAGGTACTTCGTTTCCACAAGATTTGGTGCTCACTATCTAAATAAAATACAACTATTGCCCAATAATAAAGAATTGCAAAATGAATTACAACCTTCATAAATACTTAAATAAAAATCTTCCTTATAAAAGGATCACAACCTTGTCCAAAATAAATCCCAGGGTTATCTAACCTTGACATAAACATTTAATGCGGAAAATAAAAACATAACTTAAAGTTTTATTACAATTCAGTCAACAATTAAAACAAGTCTTCATTTGTTCAGCTTGCCTTTGCCATTACTAGTTGACGGTACGCCAACGTTCTCAACTTTAGCTGCAATGGTTATTAATTGCATGAGTGAGCAAACAAAAGTTCTCTGGAATACAACAATGATAAAGACATAACTTGGATAACTTCAAAGGATTTGAATAACTTTACTTTCATCAACAATAAAAAAAATCAATAATAAGAATTGCGAATATTGAAATCATCTGAGGGTCATAAGACCTTGAACTTTTGTCCTAGGTTATAAACATTTTTATTTAAAACCTTTAACAGTCATTTAGACTATGGACCTTAACTCGTACTTAGGGGGATCAGCCCTTCGTACCATGTATTGTGTACAATCATCTTAACGCTTTCACATAAATGTCCCCTAATAAATAGGGTTGTTCATTCTCAGTATTTGAATACAAGTCCGCACCAAAGAAAGTCTGGTTTAGATAGATAAAGGAACTTTGGAGTTTCAACTATCATCAACTAGGAGTAGTTGAATCGACTCAAAATGCTTTAACAGTTCGATAATATAAGAATTATGAATCAAATGTAAGATACAACAATAGATTTCATGATAACTAGTTATGGTTTAGGAGTAACTTAAAACATTCGATAGATCAAGTAGATCTTGCTTGAACAACTAAGTCAAGATCACATTACTTAAATAATATTTCAATACTTATGCTTTACGAATATTTGAATACAGTATAACTCATACAATACATAACGAGTTAAGAATCCGATATAGACTTGCATGATATAATGAGCAAGGGTTAGAGAACTTGCACAATAAAAAGATACCATGAAAGAACTTGCATAACGTAGAAGAATAATGATTAGAAAACTTGCTCAAGAAAGAGATAAGGAGTAGAGAACTTGCCTCAAGCGCAAGCTACACTTTAATAATTATAATCACTTCCACAATTATCCTACATATCACGTTACGTTTAAAACATCTATTAGTACCCAACTATAACGTTTAAACCGTCGAACTTCATACTCAAGTCCAACTCACAATGTTGTTACAACGTACGTCGATACTAATACACATACGTGAGGCTAACAATCAAGCACCTCGTACACGTATAGCACTTTTACTATCATATTGCATCTTACGATAATAATATCCAAGCACACATATAATATAACCACATAAGACTTCAATCTATCTTAAACACATCAGAAGCATTTTATCTCATTACCTATTACATTTATCAAGTTATAAAAATAAGTTAGCTAAACAAACGCGGCATCAAAACTCAACGAAGGGAAAACAAAATTCTCGGACAGCTTGTTAACCCACTGGGACGGGTCCCCCAAGGGTAAAAGCCCCGATGGGGCGGGGCCCACTACTGGTGGGAACCCCCCAGCTCGCGAGCGGCAGAGAATTAAGCCAATTTGGCTTATTTCTTCACACTGAATCTGATTTTTCTCAATATGATGAACATGAAACTTGATAACAACAAAATTTTGGACTCTTTAACATGATTATAACATATAAAATCCTTACAACACATAATCAAAATCAAGTTTTATGATTTTTAAAGAAAGCTATAATATCAAGCGTTCTTGACAAAAAATTCTATTACGAATTCGTTTTTCAATCAATCCATGTAATTCCAATTGTAATGACTCTAATTCTTAACATATTTGTAAGAACCCGAATTTTCAGATATTATTAAATAAGGATTTAATTACTAAAATTCTTAAACTGTGAGATGGGTTCGAATATGAGTATATATATGTGATATGAGGTATGTGGTATTATATTATATAGGGTAATATGGACTATGTAATATGTGTTTTTGTGATTTATAAATATACTATTAATATATATTTGTTACTTAGCGTAGAGACGATTCAGTTGAGATAAAGAAAGTGGATAAGATTTATCTATCGGTATTAAATAATTTATATAATTGTTTATCATGGTAAGATTGGAGACATTAAATATCCTTAATGTATAATCACCATATTCTTATGTATGTGTATTAATAACTAGTATGTTTATAATATAGGTTATTGATAGTACTTAAGCTATCCGTGAATGGGTTGGGATAGTAAAGCATGAGTTAGTTAATGGAATTAGCTAATAAGAATAAATATTAGTTAATTTAAGTTGAGAGTTATATTATGAAATAATATAATGTTAATATTGAACCTTAATGATATGGTGCAGTGTTTAATTTACTTAAGTAAAGGAGTGAATTAATATATGTGTTGGATATGAAATTATAGTTGGTACCTTTATATATTACATAGAATGGTAATATGTGAGAAAAGTCTAATGTGCGAAAAACGTTAATAAATATATATACGTTATTAAAGGGAGATGGAAATTATTATATTTTAAATGAAAATTTAATATTTGAAGAAATTGTTTTGGGGAACAATTTATGGAAAAGAAAGAGAAATAGTTATTATATAAAGGATGTTAAAATAATTTATAATATTGAATTATTTTAATAAAAAGAGAAAATGTTATTTTTAAATAATAATATTACCTTATATGTTTTGTATGAGGTATGATTAATTAATATAGTAAATATATTAAAATTTATTTACTATATGTAAATAAATTGATGAAAATAATTTATTATAAAATAAACTTATTACCTATTTTCTATATATAATGTACATGTGTTGTACATGTGATTATTTCTAATAGATATTATATTAATTATAATATCTTGAGACAATAAGTAAATTATTTTCTAATAATAAATGTCTTTATTCGGATAAAACATAATATTTATGTTATGGCAAAATACATAATTTCTAATATATTTTTTAAGGGAGTTTAATTTATAAAAGGAAACTAAGTTATTTTAGTAACTTGAGTTGCTATAGTACCGCAAGTGTTATAAATAATATTTGAATATTTCTATTCGTAATATATTTATATGTGGACCTTGTGACTTAATAGTTCTAATTATATTGAACATGTTATAAGTAGTAATGTGGTGGGAGATGAGTAAGTAATGAGAATAATAATAAGCTTGAGATTAAGCTTGTGGAAAATGCCTTGTGTGGCACGATAATAGATTCGACGATTAATTAAATTCAAGGATAGAAGAATTATTAATTAATAATTAATTCATATTGTTAATTGTTATTATAATAGTATGTTGATTTATTATGGCTAGTGATAGTATAATAATAAGGAAATTGATTATAAATATAATCGAAATTGTATTGATGAGGAATAAGATATATTGTCTTATTATATTAATTATTGTTATGAACAATATACTGTTATCAAGTAATTATTTGATAATATATTGATTAATGAATAAATGAATTATAAATATTATAAGATTTATATTAATCAATTGTTATAGAGATTAATAATTAATTTACGAGGAATGGATTAATTAATATTATTATTAATTAATTGATAAGATAAGTAATTTATTAATTTTTATGTGCAACCATGCGATATTAAAGTATAACGTATGATAGTTAACTATATATTATACGAAGTATAAAGTGCAATGCGACTATGTTATATATGAATATAAACTATGTAGTAAAGTTTATTGAGTTGTAAGAGGTACATGAAATGTGTGTGACAATGTGTATATGAGTGTACAATAAAATATCATGGATATGTTGTAAACAATTATTAAATTAATAAAATTAATAATAAAGGAGACAATACCATGTGATGGTACTCGAAAGAATTATATCCGGTAGAATGAAATGTACATGGATTATATGTTGGTGTATATACCTATTTGTTATATTGTATTTAGAAGGGATATTGTGACTTAAAAATATAGTATGTGAACATACACTATAGTATATATATTATGTGTATGGATGTATTAACGTAAGTGTTATATTACCTTTACAATGCTGAGAATTCCTTGTCCCTTTGTGAGAGTCCCTCTCATCTCCTCTTCACGTGCACAAACTCCAAGCTAGTCTATTCCTATAACCATAAAACTTAGCAATGTTTAGCTAATGATGGTGAGGGTGTGGGCTTTATGATGAGTTCTACCAACTCCTCACCAACTACTTGTTAACCTCCATATTATTGTGCAAACCTTTGGTTTGAGCTAGTGGAGAATTGAGTAGTCTGGTTATTCTTTTGCCTATATATAAAGCATTCCCTTCTCCCTCATTGCACTTGCTGAGAATTTTATTACTAAGAAATTTATAGAGAATAAGTATACTGTTATTGTGAAGGAGACTAAGAAATTGCTTTAGCAGCTCAAGTGTTTTGCAGAGGTATAACATATATATTCATACTCTTCATTCTCTGTGAATTTTCTATATTCTTGATTCTTTGATTAACTATGAATTGGATGTTAAGTTAATTAAAGAATGTTATTAGTTACTATGATAGCTTATAAACATGTTAGAACTATTACGTAGCATGTTTAAATTCAAATTGTTGACGAAATTCTGAGTTGGGTTCATTAAGCTGCCGATCAGGAAGCAGTCACTGGGTTGGCTGGACACCGGCGCAGCTGCGCCGGGTTTATACCTGGGAGCAGCGCAGCTACGCAGGGTCCTGGGACTTGTTTTATTTTTCTGTTACATAACTGGCTATGTGCTATTATACGGTATCACATTGGCAAGCTTGAGAACATGATTTGACTTATAGATATTAGTACAATGTTATGATACAAGTATGTATAATCATGGTGGTATACTCTAATGATGAAAGAATTTAAAGTTTACAAAATGAACTTAGACTTGTTAAGGTAAACTTTGACACATACGTAATATGTGTGTTCTGATAATTGTAGCTTGGGTAAATGACTTAGACATGCATAAAATCAGGTTTAACATGTATGAATAAGTATCTTGACATTGCATGAACATTCTTGACTTCGTTAGTGTGCGATTTCTAAAGAAAGTTATAAAGTTTTAAAATGAGCCTTGGCACATACTATTGATGCTTATGTTCTGACCTTGTGAGCATGATTGCATAGTCTAGATAGGCATGAAATGCATGTCTAAAGTCTTGAGCACACACTAACATTCATGATTTAAGGTTAAGATGTTTTCAAAAAGTTAAACTTAGACGTTTTGGAAAACTATGTTGCATGATCATAGTGTATTAGTGTTCTGACATTTTTGAGACTACATGCTAGTGCTTTTAACATCACTTAGATGTCATGTACGTGTACGCACCTTGTTAGACACTATAAAAGTTAGTTAAGCATGAATTAGACATGTTTTAAAGCAATTATCGATACTAGTTGTACGTATATGGTAAAGATAATTGTGAGCATGCGTTCTAACATTAGTATGGCACCTCACATATATACGTGATGAACATAGTAGCATGTTTACCTTATTATTCCTGAGTTATTAAACAGAGTCTTAATGATGCCTTGAGTGTGGATTGATGTAGTAGTGATATAAAACCCGGAATTGATAAGTTTTCCTAAGGTTTGAGAAACGTAAGAGCAATATGGATTATAGATTTATGAGTTTTAAATATGTGTCAAACACTTAAATAGTTAAGTGTGTTAATATTGATATTAAGTAAGGTTAAGATATAACTATACGTACTTAACGATACTAAGCGTATGATAGGAAAGTGAAACAAAGGTTCTAAGAACCAAGATGGAAAACAATATAATACTTATTATTATATTGAGGATATATGGATGTATATAACTGATGAGTGTGATCTCTATGATTAATATAATTGTGTAGGATTACACGAAGTGCAGATATTCCTAAGCATTTAAGTCGTAGTTGTTAAACTACGCATCAGGCAAGTCTTTCAGTTCCTATTTGATATATGAATTCAATAACTGTTAGTTGAATTATATTATGCTGTAATAATGTGAACTTATATATGAACTGCATATGAGATATAAATGAGATTGAAGTTGATCTTTGATAATATACTTGTTATGTGAAAAGTAATATGCGTAGTAAATATATATTGTTTATAAATGCATGAACTGAGTATGATGTTATATGCTATGTGATGCATGAAAACTGTTAGAATTGCTGAGCTGTCTAGCTCACTCTTGCAAATAACCACTTTTGCAGGTTAAGGGACTTACGATAAAGACTTCATGCTTCTTGATTGATAAAGATAGATAGTATCGTAATTAAGAATACTGTTTAGATTATTACTTGAACCACGTTTAGGTTCTAGGAGTGTGCTTGATATATACTTACGATGTTTAATACTTGTTGCATTGTAAAGATGTATTACTTAATATATAGAGGATATCGAGTTGAGTTGTAAACCTTTATACGGTAATTTGAATCATATTATATAGTTGATACAAGAATTATAATTGATTCAAAGTTATGGAATTAATAAGAAGAATTTATTCAAAGGATATTGAAAAGTTTAAATTATTTCGCATTCTAGTAACATCGAATATGATGTAAAGACGAGATCTTGGATATGAATAGAATTTATATTCTAAATTATAATAAGCAAAGTTGTATTCTTTTACTAATGATTAAAAGATGTAATAGTTTCGCGTTAGTATTTGGATAGTAGTATCGTGACTGCATCGGATCCGAGGTAATATAAGGGACCCGAATTTGGGGGCGTCACAATATTAACATAACCCATGATCAATTTAAACAATAATCCATAATCAAACACCAATTTGATAGTTTAAAAAGGCTATTTTCAAAATAAGTTCACAGTAAGTTACTATGAATATGATTTCTTCATGTTTATCTTAATTACGTGGATTGAATCGCTAAGACAACTATATAACTCATATATAAACATGCTATAACACATATTACACATAAATTTTATGTTTACATAAATCTTTCATTCTAACTCAACCAAAAATATAAAAATTCATAAGGACACAAATTCTCCATTAAAACTTGTTTTTACAACAAATTGAATTTCTAAAAATCGTTTATAGCATACAATTCAATTATAAACAGTATATAAACACAGTATATATATATATATATATATATATATATATATATATATATATATATATATATATATATATACAATTCATGTTTACACAATCTCATGAAATTTTCATAATCATAGAGAACTCAAAACAAGGAAGAACAATCAATTAAATTTTAAAACTATAAGATAGTAATTATACCCTTTTTGTTTTGATGAGCTTGAGTTCTACCAATTCTTTCTCCTTCTTTTTCTTCTTTCTTTCTCTCTAACTTCTCTGTATTCTCTCTTCTCTGCTCTTTCTTTGATCTAACTTTGTTTTAACGTAAAAACTATTTACATAGCAGATATACATATATTATACATCTAATAATATAATATACGTAACTTACAAATAATTAATACCTATAGTTATATCATAAACTAATTACCCATTATTATATAAGTTATATTTATTTTGAATTTAAAAAGCCCTAAGGCTTGTTTGGCAAACCAAAGTTATTTAAAAAAAAACAGATTTTATTAGCTAATGCATTGTTTGGGTAAAATGGATTTAAAGCTAGTGCAAGGGCCCTGTTTGGCAAAACCTTTTTAAAACAAAAGTAATGGCCTTGTTTGGTTAAAACAATTTAAAAACTCTTTTTTTATTTTAATAAATCCTTTTAACACATACTTTAATGTTACACTTTAATTAATTAAATCTTTAATATTTTTATTTAATTAATTAAAATCTAACATCAATTAATCACATAAAAATTATAACATAATTATAATTACTCACTAATTATAATTCATGTAACACTCATCACATAATTCATCTAATTTAATTATCTCAATTAAATTAGAATTATACTATAAAATAAATATACATCAATTAAATTAAATATTAAATATTCATTTAATTAATATATAACTCTTAATTAAATCATTCCACAAAATCACATAATTTATTTATTTAACTTAATAAATAAATCACATAAAATATTTATTCACTCAATAAATATTAAAATTTAATATATAAAATCTCAATCGTTACAATCTTCCCTCCTTAAAAAGATTCTGTCCCCAGAATCACAAAAAAAAATTATTCTCATAATCTCATAATAAAAATTCTCATCTGTTGCAGCTGTCGTATAGCAATTCTGCTATAAAATTTTCAATCAAACGATTTATCATCTGTCCTCCTATGATATCATCAGATCACGTTGTGATCTTTTCTTATAATCGTGATATATTGCGATTCTTTCCTATCTTCGGATCGTTTTATTTTACGATCTTCTTATCTTTCCCTTTTATCATATTATATTATGATTTTAGACTTTTTATCTTATAGACTTTGTCTATTTATTATTACTTTTCACCTTTATTACTGGAGTCAAATAACTCCGGATTCTAATTTTATAATTTTTTAAGATTCTTCTTTGAATCTTATTTATCTTATTCTTATCTTAATGATGAATTTCTTGAATTCATCTCTTATCATTTAAACTCGATCTGAGTTTATTCCTTATCCTCATCTCTGCGGTTATAGCTTAAGGTAACCCTACCTAAAGTTTATAACCTACAGCTCTGATACCAACCTGTAGCGCCCCCCAAATTCGGGTCACCTGAACCTCGGATCTGGTACGTTACGGTACTTCATCTTCGTATATATTCTATAACTATTGCGGAATATTTATACATACATTTTTCGTTTTTAAATAATTCTACATCATCTCCCAAGATTTCTAATCTTAACTTACATACATACCCTTAGATTCACAAAACGTTTACATAAATAGCTTACATCAGATAACTAAATAGTTAACTTGCATTACACTCTCTAATCTTGTCCTTTGTTTGTGTCTTTGTCTTTCCTAGAACATTCGTCTTAATCTGAAATTTGTTATCATGATATAGCAAGAGTGAGCAACTACTTTGCTCAACAAGTTTAAATACAATAAAGATATATCATGATTGAAGAAAAGAATATAGCTTTCTGAATTTTCAACAATGTATAACAATTGTGATAGATTGAGAATCAAATTTCAATAACTAAATGACTGAATCACTAATGTTGGATGGTCAACAATGACCATGAACAAATTTAACTGAATCTTATGGTAATGAAGGTGATCAGCCTTTCATACCTGATGATCATATGCAATTTGCACTAAGTGCGAATTAATAATCAGAGATGTGGAATAATTATAAATAATTAAACCACTAGCATGCTTGAAACATAATAACTCGAGTTTGAGTTAGGAAACTTGCCTGTTCGACGAGCTACAGCTAACTAGCTTTAATTAGAACTCTTGGAACGACCTATCATGAATCCTTCAGTTAGTATAACA
The DNA here is from genome assembly GCA_020205555.1 of Panax stipuleanatus. Taxonomy (NCBI): domain Eukaryota; kingdom Viridiplantae; phylum Streptophyta; class Magnoliopsida; order Apiales; family Araliaceae; genus Panax; species Panax stipuleanatus. The sequence continues at coordinate 122,164,953 of CM035121.1, read as the reverse complement.
TATAATTATTCATAACATTATTATTCTCTTATATTATCTAACATTAATCACATAAGTAAATATCACATAACTCCTTAATAATATTATCGTCATTTGATAATATTATTATTAAGTAATCATCTTAACTCTTGAATAATATTATTAACCTTTTAATAATATTCTATTTGTTTCCTAATATTATTAATCGTTTAATAATATTTTAGTCTCTCTTTAATATTATTAATCTTTTAATAATATTTTAAGTATCTAATATTATTAATCCTTTAATAATATTTTAACTTTCTAATATTATTAATCATTTAATAATATTTTAATGATCTAATATTATTAATCTTATTAGTCTTTAATTATTATTTAATATTAATTAAATAATAATTTATTAATATTTTTACTTATTTATTATTAATTAAATAATAAATAATTAATCTATTTGACTTTATGAGTCTTTAATTATTATTTAACTTTAATTAAATAATAATTAATTAATATTTATCTTTATTTATTATTTAATATTAACTAAATAATAAATAATTAATTAACATTTATTCTTATTTATTATTTAATATTTAATTAAATAATAAATAATTAATTTATTGACTTTATATTACTTAACTAACATGTGAGTAAGTAATTATTATCCATTACTTACTCTCACGTAAATAATAAATAATTTATTTATTTAATTTAAACATTCTTTAATTATTATTTAATATTAATTAAATAATAATTAATAAATTATTTAACCCTATTTATTATTTAATCTTAATTAAATAATAAATAGTTAGCTTAATAACAATAATTTTCATTCATTTATTACTTAATGTTAATTAAATAATTAATCATATTTAAACAATATGTAATTAGTTTAATAATCATTTAATAGTATTAATAATTATTAATTAGTAAGTTTTAAATGATTTAAATGAGTTTCAACCATTAATTACTTAACAATTACATAACTGTCCAGAAAAATTCTGAATAAAATATCTTAATGTTCTTCACAATTTTAGAAAATTTTCGCTCCACGACCTACCCCAAGAACTGGCCGAAAAAGTGGTGAACCGACCGCCGGAAAGTTCTCCCGGTTCACCGAAAAACTGAACCGGTCAAAATTCTTTAATTTTTCTAAGTTTTGATTTTATTTTTAGTTTTGGGATCCTTTACTAAAACCTTCATAAAACGAAATCTACAACTCCGATTGAGGCCCAATTGGACTCGTTGGATTTGTATCTTCCCGAGCTAGAGTTTTCATTTATCAAACATTAAATTTGGACCCGTTTTGGTCACTGAAATTGAGCCGGAAGTTGACTGATCTTGTAATGTTTTCTCAACTTGGGGTGTTTTGGTACAAAATTCATATCTCCCTCATTTTAAAACATTTTTGAGTGATTCCAAAGAGGTTTTGTCCTTAACTCATAGATATAGCATACCAATAAAGAAAACCACAAAAACCATTTGTATATTTTAAAATGAAAAGTATAGATCACACCTTAAAAATTAATTTTTCTGGAAAAACTCTATTTCATGTGTTTTACCAAACTTTTTAACATAAACACATATCTATAAACAAGTTAAACCCATTAAACTCTATATATATCATTCTAGCATGCTTCTAACCATTTAAATCTTAAACTCCATAGATCTTACATAAAAATATATCAAGCATACTAGATTAGGGTTTTTTCTTAATTTTTTTAAACATAGTTTCTTTTACTTCCTCTTTATCATCTCTCTAACACTTAAAAAGATTAGATCTAACTATGTAATCATATAAAACATGTAGATCTAAGGTTATTAACTTTTAGAACATTAACCCTTTATTTCTTTAAAAATAAATCATAACAAAAAGAAGAAAATATGTTTAGATGTTTCACCTTGTTCTTATAGCAACTTTTCTTGTTTTACCAAAGAAATTTATGAACTTTGGATGCATCAAGCTCAAAGTCCTTCTCCCCCTTTTCTTCTCCTTACCCGAGCCTTTCTCTCTCTACTCTCTCTCTCCTTTTGGTTTGTTAGCTATCTTGGAAGTAAGAAATAAAACTTAGTAAAAGTGTTTTTACTAAATATGAAAATGTTTAAGTATTTAGTAAATATGTATAGATATACAATGTATATCTATCTACAAATCTCCCACACAATCTTGCTTCCTCTCTCTTGCTTATCAGCTTAGGTTACTTGCCAGAATAGATGAAAGTAGTGGACGAATGAGAGGATGACACCTAGCGTAGTAGGTTACCAACTAAAGTGGTGTACTAATTACATTCACCCCCCTTCTTCATTTCTCTTCAAAATCGGCCACTTGGCCATCTCATCCTTTCCATTTTTTTTCTTTTTATTCTTTATTTACTTTATGAAATGACCAAAATACCCCTCCATAAGTGGGCCAAGACTCTACCACTTCTTTCCACAAATTTTTGTTTTGTTTAGTTAGTAAAAAAAAATTAAGACCAAGGGAAAAATAGTCTTTAACCATTACTAGGAATGGGCAAAATAGTCTTTAAGTCATCTCAAGGAAATTTCATGGAAATTTTCTCATAGGACATATTGGTCATAAATAATTTTCTTTAAGGACAAAATTGTCATCCCTCTATTACTAGGAAACTTCCTAGCAATTTCCTTCTTAGGACACAAAAGTCATTAATAATTTTTTGTTAGGGCAAAATAGTCTTTTGCCACTTCAAGAAAATTTCCTAAGAAATTTCTTAATAACCATCACCCATCATTACTAGTGGGGCATATACCAACACTTTTCTTATATTTAACTCAAGTATGGTTAGTTCCTAACCATAGTTATTCTGCTAGCACATATCGCATTATTTTAGATTACTAAATAAATCCTTATTGGGCTAAGATTGGGCCAGACCTTTAATTCTTTTTGAGCTTCCTAACTAATTGATTGGGCTTGGTAAACTAATATGGCCCAATGCCTTAATTAGCTTACTAAAGACCCAGAATGTCCCCTCTCCCATTGGGCTAAAGGATTGGGCTTTAATTAATTTATATTAGGCTTGCAAATTAATTCCTTGGGCCATGAATTACACATTGTTCAATATTTTTAATTTTTATCCTACCCTAATCATTTAGTTAGGGTTTCCATTACACACATTTGTAATTTAAATCTTTACTCATGAATCTTTAATTTCATAACCCAATTAGACTTACTTTACTGAGGTTATAAAATTAATTAATTGAGATGTATAAAATAAATCTCTAAGGGTTAGTATATATTTTAAATACTATTATTCTCTCATACCATAACACTTAAGTTATTCAATTTTTTCATTCCTAATATATAATTAGGTTACATTAGTTTTTTTTATTTGTTTATATAATAAACAAATATAACCATCACATAATATCATATAAAATAATTTAATAGGTTGAGACATGTTCCACGTAAGTCCTAATATATTTATCTTTGTCATCATACATATCCTTAACTCTATACTCAGCACAGATCGAGTCTCTAACAAGGTTCAATATAGTAAGCTGAGTGGTTTCCCACAAACAACCAACAATCTAGTTTCCCGTCTCGTCTACACTGTTTTCATAGTGAGTTAGATCGGTAGCTAGTTCGTATATACCTCTGCTCCCTGAAGGAATCATTTAGCCCAGATACTATACATCAACCATTAAAGAATACGATTGTACCACAACTTATCTTCTTATTCTTTTCAAAATTTCCATCATTCTCGTTTAATTTCTTTACATTGCTTAAAAAATTTAGATTAAACCATATAAGTTCTTTAAATTTTTTAATTAATCCTCAAATTTCCATCTAGGTTTTATTCCTTAACCTTTATTTTATTCATTTATGATCTTATAAATTTTTGGGTTGTCACACGGTCTATACCCGATACTTCACTGGGGTTGAGCCAACAGCTGAATTGAACTCGGTCTGTACCCGATACTTCGCTGGGGTTGAACCAACGGCTGAATTAAACTCAGTCTGTACCCAAAACTTCATTGGGGTTGAACCAACGGCTGAATTGAACTTGGTCTGTACCCGATACTTCGTTGTGGATGGGCCAACGGCTGAACTGGACTCGGTCTATACCCGATACTTCGATGGGGTTGAGCCAACGACTTAATTGAACTCGGTCTGTACCCAAAACTTCGTTGGGGTTGAACCAACGGCTGAATTGAACTCGGTCTTTACCAAAAACTTCGCTGGGGTTGAATCAACGACTGAATTAAATTTGGTCTGTACCCGATACTTCGCTGGGGTAGAGCCAACGGCTGAATTGAACTCGGTCTGTACCCGAAACTTCGCTGGGGTTTAACTAACGGCTGAATTGAACTCGGTCTATACCCGATACTTCGCTGGGGTTGTGCCAACAGCTGAATTGAACTCGGTCTGTACCCGAAACTTCGCTGAGGTTGAGCGAACGACTGAATTGAATTCGGTCTATACCCGATACTCTGAAAGTAGCAATTTTTCGGCAGTTTTGCCCATTTTTCGCGCAGTTTTCTCGCAGTTGGCATTGTTGATCTTCGGATATGACTTCAGGATGAATACCAAGGGTTTCATGAGTGTTCTCCTTTCTGTCAGGATTACATTGCTTAAACGCAGGATTTCAGGACAAATTGCTCAATCGCGTAGCGATTTTTCTTCAGATTTGACTTGGCAGCACATAGAAACTCCGTTTTAACCCCAACCAAACCGAGCCCGGGGGAATGGGACCCACCCTGGGGAGCCGCAGGTGGGCCCTCTTTCCTCAGTGGTTTTATATTTGGACAGCGGGAGCTCATTTGAAACATTTTCATTTTGGGTTTCAAACGAATTTCGATCTTCTTTTTTAGATCTACGGAGCTTGGGCAGCTGTTTTCTGATTCCGTCAATTCCTACGTGTTCAGCGCATCGCAGGTAACGTTCTACGTCCTTTTTTCATAAGTTTTAACCGTTAAAAGCATGTGAATCACGTAGGGGGCTTTTAGACGCAATGTATGAAAAATATTTGCATATATGACCTGTGAATTTTTTTTTGACTACATATGTATGCATATTTTACTGTAATGCACGTTTGGATGTAAGAAAATTTAGATTCTGAGACAGTCAATTTTTGCTTTTTTTGATCAGTTTACTCATCCTTTTTGAGGCCTAATGAGCCTAGATTTTCAACTAAAAATGTCCATGGTAATTTGGCTACCTTATGAGTTTACTCTGTATTATATTTCATAAATATGAACTGTTCTTGTTTTTGAGAAGGTGTGCTACTAAATGGCCACCTAGACATGCCTATGTGCATGCGGACAGTCCATTTTACAAAGGAGACTCTGGCAAAAAAATTTCAAAAGCCCGAGCATTTAATAACTTGCAATTTTGACTCTACTGGGGATTTCTGACTGACCCATGCATATTTTTGGGATTCATCTTTTGAGAAACATGCAGTTTTAATTTTACGGGGTATTTTTGACTGACCCAGGCATGTTTTAGGACTTAGAGATGCATAGAGTACTGATTTAAATTAATAAGTCATTGGTTTTAGACTTACCACGCCCTTTCTGAGGTGATTTGGAGACTTTATACAGGTGATGGACTGCGATCGACCAGGCAGTGCCAGCAGAGTTGTTTCAGGGGTCAAACGTAGGAGGGCTTCTGATGTTCCTCAGCCACGTCCGGCTAGACTGCCTCGTAGATTGGCAGAGTCGGTGATTCGCCCAGCTCAGGATGAACCATTGATTGACAGTGATGATGAGCATGCTATTTTTGCCGCTCTGGCTCCAGCTCAGGCTCCACGTGCGAAGGTTCAAGGTATTGTTATGCCTACCTATGAGCTGTTGGGCGACTTGAGTCGCCATCCATCAAGGTTTCTTCATGCCAATGAGGTGACTTAAAGTTTTTCTCTTCCTGGATTCTCTTTCTTTCTTTTGCCATTCTCGGGGTATAGGTTTTTAACATGGGTTGGTTTTTGATGCAGGTTCCCTGCTTTACGCGGCCTCGAGGGAACTGGTTCAACGTGCACTTCCTGTATCATACTTTGTGCGAGGATTACATGGATATCGTTGATGGCTGGGGGTTTCAGGCTTTCTTCTCCATTCTTCCCCGCCGTTACCTCTAGGAGTATATGAGGGATTTGTCTGAGCACTGGTTCCACCAGACTCAGTCCCTTCATCTGTTTGACTGTGAGGTGATGATGACCCCTATGGATTGGAGGTTCATCACCGGTATTAAGTTTGAGGGCGAGCCAGTGCCTGTCGTGGTTGACATTACACCCATTGCCGTTCGGTCCCTGCAGGGAGTTCCTGCGACGGCGTTCAAGGGTCGGACGGTCCGATATAGTCCCTTGAGTATAGATGCCCAGAATGGGGCTTTGCTGGAGCCTCCACCTGATGATCAGAGGATTAGAGATCGCATTCTGAGGCGATTATTTCTAGTGATCATCAGGGGTTATTTTGTGGCAGATAACTCATCTACTGTGTCCTATGCCTTGATTAGAGCTACCCGGAATGTAGAGCACGTCAGTGACTTTGATTGGGGTTCCTACACCTTTGCCTATTTTCTCCGGGGCATGCGCATGCTTTCAGAGGGTTCGACGAAGGCTTGGTTAGGGTTCTACCCGTTTCTGCTGGTGAGTACATCTTTCTTGTACCTTTTTGATTTCAGCATTTATATTTTCCAGTCTTGATCACTGAGGACTTTTGATATTGACATGGTCAGTTCCGGGCATTTGAGAGGCTTCCTTGCCTACGGCCCGTCACTACTTTAGGTCTGGAGACCTATCCTCGAGGATGGCGTTAGCATCAATCGACTTTGATGGAGGTCCCTGTTGCTGAGGGATTTATTCATGCTCACCCACAGTTGGAGCTTTTGACGGCTGGATCTGTAAGAACCCGAATTTTTAAGAATTATTATAATAAGAATTTAATAAATAAAATTCTTAAAGCATGAGATGAGTTCAAATAAGAATATATAATCGGGATACGAGGTATGTAGTATTGTATTACATAGGGTAATATGAGCTATGTAATAAGTGATTTTGTGTTTAATAAATATATATCATTATTATATATTTATAACTTGTAGAGATGAATTAGTAAGAAGATGGATAAGATTTATCTATCGACATTAAATAATTTATAGAATTTTTTTTAGTAAATTGGTGACATTAAATATCTTTGATGAATAATCACCATTTTTTTTGAATATATATACTAGTAACTAGTATGTTTGTAATATAGGTTATTATTAGTGCTTAAGTTATCCATGAATGGATTTGGATAGTGAATCATGAGTTAGTTAAGGGAATTAACTAATAAGAATAAATATTGGTTAATTTAAATTAGAAGTTATATTATGGAATAATATAATTTGAATATTAAAGCCTTAATTAACTATGGTGATATAGTACAGGGTTTAATTTACTTAAGTAAAAGGTGAACTAATATATATGTTGAATATGAAATTATAATTAGTACTTTTGATATATATTACTTAGAATGGTAATATATGAGAAAGTCTGATGTGCGAATAACGTTAATAAATATATATACGTTATTAAAGAGAGATGAAAATCAATATACCTTTAAAAAAATATTGATTAGAGAATTAATTAATATTTGAGATATGATTAAATGTATAGATTAAAGAAGTTGTGTTGGGGCAATTTATAGAAAGGGAGAATTGAATATTATATATTTCTAATAAAGAATATTAATATAATTTATAATATTGGATTATTTTATAGGAGAATGTTATTTTAAATAATAATATTACCTTATATTTCTTTGTTTGAGGTAATAGGTATGATTAATTAATATGATAAATATATTAAAACATATTTGCTATATGTAATAAATTGATGGGAATAATTTATCATAATAGAAAATAAATTTATGTTCTATTTTCTTTATAAAGGGTCTACATGTGTCGTACTTGTAATTATTTCAATAATACTTAGATATTATATATCTTAAGAAAATGAGTAAGTCAGTTTTTTATGATTAATGCCTATATTGGAAGAAAACATGATACAAACATTTTTATGTCATGTTATGGCAAAATATATCATTAGTAATGTATTTCCAAGAGAATTTAATTTATAAAAGAAAACTAAATTATTTTAATAACTTGAGTTGCTATTACCGTAAGTGTTATAATAATATTTGAATATTTCTATTCGCGATATATTTATATATGTGAACCTTGTGATTTAATAGTTCTAAGTAAATTGAACATTGGTGGGTAAGTAATGTGGTGGAAATGAATAAGTATAAGCTTAATGTAAGCTTGTGAGATATGCCTAGTGTGGCCAAGTAGTAGAATGAGTATTCGTTAAATAATTTAATGAATGGATAATTAAAGGAATTAATTAGTATTATTATGTAAATTAATTTCTATTGCAATGAAATGAAATGGAGGGTAACACTTCAAGGTAGCTATGTAATATAGAAACTATATGGTAAAATGAGGAGAGCCACATGAATTACATAAATAATGTGACGAATTGTTATGTACATTAGAAATGTACCTTATGCAACGGACGAATTGTTATGTACATTAGAAATGTACCTTATGCAACATTATCTTAGACTAAATAAATCATAATTATTTCAATAAGTAAATATAATTGAAATAATGAAGTCTGTAATAATGAGTAATACCCAATGAAATTATATTCGGTGTTAACAAAATGTACATGGATTATATGTGAATATATATATATGTACCCTTACTTGATCATATATTACTTAGTTACCTATTAGAAATGATGTTGTGACTCTAATTCATTATAACTTAAGTATGTGGAATGAAATGTGTATACATGATATGTAATGTGTATATATTATAACATAAGTGTTATGTGTAAGACATGTTGCCCAATTGCTATGATTAGTAGCATTGTCCCAATATGAGTGCCATCCTCAATTTCCTCTCACGTGAACAAACAATAAGCTACTACACTATTCTATATCCTCTCAAATTCATCAATCATAGCTAATGAGTATTAGGGAGTGGGATTCATGATGGAATCCACCAACTTCCCACCTACTTCTTTTTAACCACCATATTTTTGCTTCTCCCATTGGATTGAATTGGTGAGTAAAGTTTTGGACTGGGTATTCATTTGCCTATAAATTAGCTTCTCTTTTTCACAACTCAAATTGCTGAGATTTCTTTAAGTATAGAATTGATAGCAAGAAAGATATCAGTGAGGGAGAAGTGGATATAGCATATTGCAGAGGTATATTTCCATTCTTATTCTTCATTATCAAGTTCTTGATTATGTAATTTAGATGATAATTGAATTATGGAATGTGTTTGTTAAGTGTTATACAAGGTTATAATCATGTTAGAATTTTATTATAGCATGGCTAGAATGATTTCGTAAGAGTTTCTGAGTTAGGATTTTTATGAACTGCCGATGCTGTTCAGTCTCTAGTTGGGCCGGACACCGGCGCAGCTGTGCCGGGTTTATACCTGGTAGCAGCGCAGCTGCGCAGGTTCCTGGAACTTATTTTCTATTTTGTTGCAGATTCTGTTATGTGCTATCATAAGATATCTCTTAAGGCAAGCAAGTGAACTAGATTGACATACATATATGACTATCTTAACGTAGTATGATGCATGTATGGTCGTGTTAGTATGTGATATGGAAGGAAAACATGGTTTTAAAATAAACTTATAGTTTTAATATGAACTTTGACATGTGTGTGTCATGTGTGCATTCTGATTTTGTGAACACAATTGTATGGTCTATATTGACATGAAATGCATGTTTAAAGTGTTGAACACACTAGCACACATAATTGAAAGATTCAAATGATTTCAAAGGAGACACTTAAGGACTTTTTGAAGTGAACTTGACCAAGACTTATGTCTTATAATTTTTAACCCTTTGAATACATTTATGTGGTTTAGCTAAGTGTTCAAAGGCAAGTGAGTTATGATTTAAAGACACTTTGTTTATACTAAATGACCTTTGTGGACTTAGTGTACTTTTCAATAAAAAATTTGGAGTTTAAAGACTAATATCATCAAACACCGTGCGAGTTACGTTCTAAGCATGCAAGCATGAAGATTAGGAGTCCATTATGCCTATAGACATATTAACATGAACATGATTTGTTTATATATGGATTTCGCATATGCACGCATATTTATAGAAAATGAATTTCTAAGGCATGAACTATGTGGATTAAAGTATACATGTGTAGTATACGCACGAGCATGCATGTTAAGTATTGTTTGGCCTCGTTATGAGGTATCATAACTTTAGTAGCTGACCTTTAAGCATGGACTTGATTTACGTAAGGTATATGAAAGTCTGGCATGATAACCATGTAACTTGATTTGGATTTGAATGAGCATGCTAGGTTCGAACTTGAGTTTATAAAACTTATAAGCATGTGTGTATGATTTATATAAGTAGCTGATATGAAGAGGAGTTAGCTCGAACTTTCAGCAAAGTGAAATTTCATTTTTGGGTTGACCAGTGAGTGGAGCAGCTACACCACTCCTAAGGCCAATGCCTGCGCAGCTGCGCCAGCCTGTTTTTCAGGATTGGTGCAGTCTGTTTGTTTCTTGATTTTTTAGTAGACTTGTATTGTTACTTAAACTGCAAATCATGGTCTGACCCCTACTGATATATGATTATATGATGAACACGAAAAGTTAAGTGTGTGATAAATGTATATGAAGGATGACAGTAAGTATGTATGGTTAAGGTATACGTATACGTACATAGTTATTCTCAAAATACGATGAGACAGTAAAACAAAGGTTCTAAGGACCAAGTTAGATAACAATGTAATACTTATTATTATATTAAGAATATATGGATGTATGACTGATGGGCATGAATCCATAATTGTATAATTGTGTAGGAATACACGAAGTGCAGATAACTATAAGCAGTTAAGTTATAGTTGATAAACTACGCGCCAGGCAAGTCTTTCAGTTTCTATTTGTTATATGAATTCGATAACTGTTAGTTGAATTATATTATTATATGAGAATGTTGATATGAAATGCATATGGAATATGTATGATATTTGAAAGTTGATCTTTGATGATATATTTATGAAGTTAATCTCTATGCCTGTTACGTGAAAAGTAATATGCGTAGTATATTTAAATGATTATGAATGCATGAAATGAGCATGATATTATATGCTATGTGATGTATGAAAACTGTTAGAATTGTTGAGCTGTCGAGCTCACTCTTGCAAATAACCACTTTTGCAGGTTAAGAACTCATGGTAAAGACTACGTGCTTCTTGATTGATAAAGTTAAATAGTATCGCAACGAAGAGTACTATTTAGATTATTGCTTGAGCCATGTTTAGGTTCTAGGAGTTGTACTTGATAGTTGTTTACGATGTTTAATACTTGTCATATTGTAAAGATGTATTAATTAATACATAGAGGATATCAGGTTAAGATGTAAACGTTTATACAGTAATTCGAATAAAGTGAATCATAATATAGTTTGATTCAAGGATATGTAATTGATTTAAGTTATGAAATTAATAAAAGATTTTATTCAAAGAAGATTGAAAAAGTTTAAGTTATTCCGCATTTTTATAATATAGAACATGATATAAGACAGGAATGTTAAATGACCAAGATTGTAACTTGTAAAAGTTTGGAGTCATTATACGAGATCCTGATAATGAAAAGAATTTATATTCTAAATTGTAATAAAGCAAGTTTTATTCTTTAAGTTATGAATAAAAGATGTAAATATTCGACTAATAGTATCGTGACTGCACCGGATCCGAGGTAATAAAAGGGACCCGGATTTGGGGGCGTCATATGATCGATCTCTTGGGTGCCGTATACGTTCGAGTTTTTGATGCTTGGATTTGAGGGAGGCCTCCCCACTGGTCGAGAGTTTGCTTTGTCGACCCGCAGAGTCCCGATTTTGACAGAGGGAGGCTGGGAGCTCTATTTAGGAGAGCGTGCTATCAGGAGCATCACGGGCAGATCCGTATTCCCATTGTCCCTCTTGCTTGGCATCATTGGCCGTTGATCATGCCACTGACAGATATCCCTATGGAGGGCATAGATGGCTTTACCCTATTAGAGGGCCCTTATATCCAGGAGGCATTCAGCAGCTGGTGGAGTCCTCACACTATTGGAGCTCGGACTTGGACTTCCCAGTTTATGGCAGACATGGTGCCAGGGTCTGTGATGATGACTAGACTGGATAGCTTGCCTCAAATAGCCGACTCATTTAGACCAGATCACAGGATTGACCCAGCAGCTAGAGAGAGCTTACCTATTTATCAGGCATCTTGGTAGAGATCTGTCAGAGGCATCTTCTTTTGACCCATCCAGTTCAGGAGCGGGCCCCTCTTCAGGTCCATTTTCTAGCAGTTTTACAGGGGCAGATCCTCCCTTGTACCGCCTAGATATGTTTGATGACAGCGGTTTTATGTCCACAGAGGACATAGAGTAAGTTAACCACCTGAGCATAGATATCTTGAATCTTTTTGAATAGCTATTGTAGCTATATCTTTTAGTCGGCCACTGTTTTGGCTTTTAGGCGACTGTGCCCCATTTTGATAGACCACTATTAGTAGTTGGGTGGTGGTTCCCCTTTTCCCTGTACTTTTCATTTTGCTTTGTATTATCAGACAGGGATGATGCCCGTAGTAGATAGCTTGTTGTATATGCTCATGATATTTCCTATCTATCACATCATATATATATTTGTCATCATGCATGTATTATGTCATATGTACATATTTAGACAGATAAGTTTAGATTTGACCCTTGATGGCCTTATGATACGGTGATACAAATGACGTCATCTGCGGTTAGCCATATCGAGCACTTGCCACAGTCTGAGGTGACTTCATCATTGAGGTTGTGGTATGAGAGCCTGCCCTTCTCATCCAGAGGGACAGTTGACCAGATGTTGGGGCATTCGCTGGCCCTTGTAGATTTTTAGGTGCCATATGGGTTTGTTGATGGCATACTATCCTGCTGGATACCCGAGAGGCAGGTGTTTTGCATTGGGCGACATGAGCTAACACCGACTCTGGAGGAGTATGAGTAGCTTACCTGTCTGGATTTGGACTTGCCGTGCGCCCGCACTGTTGTTAGTGATATGCGGAGACCATTCCTGTGGAAGTCCGGTCTTCGCCAGAGGGTAATCGCGGACGAGATCGTATCTGGGCATAAGATCTCGATTAGCTTCTTGATCGATCATTTTGGGGAGCTTGATAGCTACGATCGACATGTTGGGGATTTTATTATTTCAGCAGAGGCATGGCATTTGGCCAGGGTAGATATTCTGCTGATGTGCATCGTGGCATACGTCTACATGCCGCTGCTCTTGGATCACTTGGATGTGGGATTAGTAGTCGTGGTCCGGGCCCTTAGACAGGGTAGTACCATCATCCCGATGATATTGGCTGAGACACTGCGGTAAGCCACTTACTGTATTACCCACCCGGAGGGGTTCTTCAGGGGCAGTTCGGTCTTGCTGTACATATGGCTGATGTCCCATATCCGACCGATTGGATCTTTCAGGCATCATGGGTATTATTTTTCCCATGATATAGCTATATCCTACTCCTTTCAGCCGGCGGAGTGTACCGATGCAGAGACATGGTCGGCATTTTTGTCGGATATTGAGCATCCGTTCTTGATTTTTCCATGCTCAGGGTTAGCCTCCCCATATATTTTCATCATCCATGCACCTGGTATAGATTACCTGCCCTTAGCAGGATTGAGGGGAGTGACTACTTATCATCCCTTGGCTGTTATGAGCCAGTTTGATTAGTTCCAGAGCTTGCACAGATTTGAGGGGTCTGCTGATCAGAGGGTGTCGGCTTCGTCTATGTCATCTGCCGACTTGGTTCGAGTATATGAGTATTGGACTTACAGAGGGAGGGATGAGTTATCCAGTAGCCATTCGGATCGTTCTCTAGAGTACTCGGCATGGTTGGAGGCAGATATAGCAGCAGCTGCACTTGTTCCTTTAGCTCCTATTGTAGATTCAGATGAGGAGGAGCCTATAGAGGATCCTGAGTCTCCTACTGAGGATGAGTTATTCGTGGGTTTGACAGATGCTTTGGTTAGCGACCCACCGACTCTTCCTACAGGCACAAATCTAACTTTGGTGGACTCGCTATTTAGGATGACCTTTGAGAGAGATTCGGCTAGAGCGCAGATGTTGACCGCCTTGTCCGGCAGAGATATAGCTTTAGCTAAGAGAGACGTACTTCGAGTAACTCAGGATGCTGGCTTGATAGAGAGAGAGGAGCTCCGATCTGGAGATGCAGCTGTTGTGGAGAGGGATGAGATCCGCTCAGCCAGAGATGTAGCCTTTGCTGAGAATGAGGATACTTTGATTGCTAGAGATGCAGCTTTTGCGGAAAGGGATGAGGCTATAGCTTCACGTGATTTCCATATTGTTGATAGTATTGCTCTTCGATCTTATACCCACGGCCTGGTTACCGAGATGAGTGCATATATTGACGACCACAGTGCCACACTGCAGATGATTGTGGAGGTTTTGAGCCGTATAGAGGCTGAGGGTATTGTATTAGCAGCTACTCCTCCATCTTTAGAGAGAGATGCCATGGTGGCATTGCTGGCCCACTTATCCTTGGGTCCATAGACTAGCTTTATTTTTCATGCACAGACTAGATCAGCCATTTTTGTCATGTACAGGGCATTATGTATATATCAAATAGTTTTATATATCAGAGAAATATATTTTTGATTCACTTCCCTGTTTGGAGATGTATGGTCATTACTGAGTGATTACCACTTCTTTTATGACTCGCTGTTGTTGATGTATCCTGAGCTTCTCCTTGATGGATTAACAGTTGAGATGTCATAGAGTGGGCCTTTTGATCAGGGCAGTTTGATAGGTCTTAGGTTTTATAGAGTTTTGGTGTCTTGAGACTGGTTTTTTATTTTTTCTTGAAGGTCAAACCGCGCCGTAAATGGCTGCCTACGTACTCCCGGGTTGAGGGAGATCAAGTCATTCGTAGTTCTGGCTTTTTGGTGTCTTGGGTTTTGATTTTGGTTTGATGAGTATTGAATTTTTATTTTGTTGTGACCGCACCAGAAATGGCTACCTACGTACTCCCGGGTTGAGGGAGATCAGGTCATTCGTAGTTCCGGCTTTCTAGTGGAAAAACCGAACCTGATTTGATTTGTAGGACCCGGATGTGGGTATGCATGTGCTTCAGACATAATACCTTTTTATGGTGTCTGACTTGATAAGTTGGGGAAATTTGTTCCCGTCCATTTCTTGTAATCTGATAGCTCCTCCTGTCAACACCTCTTTGACAATGAAAGGGCCTTCCCAATTCGGGGCGAACTTTCCTTTGGCTTCATCTTGATTGGCCAGGATTTTCTTCAGCACCAAGTCATTTTCGTTGAATTACCGTATTCGGGCCTTCTTATTGTAGGATCGTGCAATCCTTTGTTGATATAACTGCCCGTGAAAAATGGCTGTAGCCCTCTTTTCATCTATCAGGGACAGTTGGTGATATCGGTCTTGCAACCACTGATCTTCGTCCATCTGAGCGTCGATTAACACTCGCAAGGACTCCATCTCTACTTTAATAGGGAGAACTGCTTCCATGCCATAGACTAATGAATAGGGGGTAGCCCCAGTAGAGGTGCGCATGGATGTCCTATATGCTAACAGGGTTAGAGGCAGCAGGTCAGGCTATTCTTTGTGATTGGCAGACATTTTCTGCATGATCTTTTTAATGTTCTTGTTGGCCGCTTCGACAGCCCGATTCATTTTGGGCCGATAGATGATGAAATTGAGATGCTTGATGTGGAACTTGCTACATAGTTCCCTCATCATCTGATTGTTCAAGTTCTTGGCGTTGTTTGATATGATCACCTCCGGTTGTCTGATATGAAACCAATTATGACCTCTTTGGTGACTTTGGGAAAAGAGGTTGCTTCAACCCATTTGGTGAAGTAATCAATCATGGTGAAGATGAATCAATGACCATTGCTGGCTTTTGGTTCTACTGGACCAATCATGTCCATTCCCCACATGGAGAAAGGCCATGGCGAACTCATACTGTGTAGCTCATTTAGAGGAGCGTGTACGGCATTGCCATATACTTGGCATTGAAAGCATCTCCTGACGTGATTGTCGCAGTTAGCTTTGAGAGAGATCCAATAATGCTCGGTTCTTAATAGCTTCTTGGCCAGCAGATGACTGCTCATGTGTGGACCACAGACTCCACCGTGGATTTCATCCATCAGTCTCTGGGCTTGATCTTTATCAAGGCATCTTAACAAGCCTATCCCATCATCTCCTTTGTAGAGGGCATCTCCGCTTAGATAGAACTTTATAGCCATCTTATGAATCTGCTTTCAAGCAGATTGGCTTGGCCCAGTGGGTGTAGATCCATCTCGTAGATATTCCTTGATGTCTTGATACCAAGGTTGCTTGATAGGAGGTATTTTATCTGATACTTCTCCAATGTAATTCACGTATGTCAGAGCTTTCTGAACTGTGAATTTGATGCATGGAATCCCACTCCTATCGGATATGCGGATTAAGGATGCCAAGGTTGCCAATGCATTAGCGAAGTTATTCCTACCTCGAGGATAATGGATGAAGGTTATGTCTTTAAACTCCATAGATATTCTGACGACCAGCAGATGATAGGGCAACAACTGTAGCCCTTTGGTGTGATATGCTTTGGTGGTTTGTCTGATGACCAACTCAGAGTCTCCAAAGACCAGTAGGTTTTTGATACCCATGGATTGGGCTAGTTTCAAACCCATTATACAGCCTTTATACTCGGCTGTGTTGTTGGTGTTGCCAAATTAAAGTTTGGTAGCCATAGGAGATTGTTCTCCTGTACCAGAGATAAGGACTGCCCCAGCTCCGGCACCTTCCATTTTTAATGCTCCGTCAAAATACATTTTTCATTGTTGGACTGTATTTTCTTGCTAGAGTTGTTGAATTATCATGATTCCATCGTCTGGGAAATAAGTCTACAGGGGCTCGAACCCTTCTAAAGGTGCTTCAACTAATTGATCTGCAATGCCTTGACCCTTGATTGACTTCTGAGTCACGTAGACAATATCGAACTATTGTAAGATCAACTGCCATATCCATACGGGATATGAGGTAGGTCGTGTGCCCATGGAGGTAATGATGTAACCTCATGGCGGCTCATGCTAATGCACAACATATTTTCTCGATCAGGGTGTATTTCTGTTCACCACTGCTGAATCTTTTGCTGATGTAGTAGATGGCTCTTTCTTTGCTAATATCATCTTTTTGTCCTAGTATGCAACCTATTGCATTATCATTGACAGACAGGTACATGAACAAAGGAACTCCATCCCTCGGAGGTACCAATACTGGTGCTTTAATTAGCTGCTTCTTGATGGCAAGGAAGGCTTGTTGACAATCCACATTCCATTTGGTGGAGGAATTCTTCCTTAGTAACTTGAATATGGGCTCACAGGTTGCTGTGAGCTGGGAAATGAATCGGCTTATGAAGTTGATCCTTCCCAGAAACCCACGTATCTCCTTCTCTGTTCGAGGTACTGGCATCTCAATGATGGCTTTGATCTTTTCAGGGTCTAGTTCGATGCCTCGATTACTCACCAGGAATCCTAGCAGCTTACCTGCTTTGACGCCAAAAGCACATTTGGCGGGATTCAGCTTGAGGTTGTACTTGCACAACCTGTTGAACAGCTTCCTGAGATGGTCGATGTGATCATCCTCCCTCCGGGATTTAATAATGATGTCATCCACATAAACCTCTATCTCTTTGTACATTATGTCATGAAACAGGGCCATCATGGCTCGCTGATATATGGCTCCGGCATTGATGAGGCCGAAGAATAGTCATTTGTAGAAGATGGTTCCCTAAGGAGTCATACTGCGCATAATTTGATGGTAACCATAATTTGATGGTAACCAGCAAAGCAATCTACGAAGGAATACATGTCATACTGCACAGTATTGTCGATCAGGATGTGGATGAAAGGTACCAGGAAATTATCCTTAAGGCAGGCCTTGTTCAAGTCCCGGTAATCCACACATACTCGTACATTCCCTCCGGGCTTAAGTAGGGGAACTATGTTTGAAAGCCACTCTGGGTAGGTTGATACCATGATAATCCCGGCTTTGAATTGTTTAACAACTTCTTCTTTGACTTTCAGACTCCATTCAGGTTTCAATCGCCTGAGCTTTTGCTTGACTGGCTTGAACCCGTCTTTGATGGGCGTTCGATGGATGACTATGTCAATAGAGAGGCCAATCATGTCTTCATGTGACCATGCAAATACATCCTGGACCTGTGTTAGGAGTTTGATCAGGTCGGCTTTTTGGTCTGGTGTGAGGTCTAAACCTTTCTGGATTTCTTTGATGTTTTCGAAGGTTCCTATGTTGATAGTGGTGGTTTGGTCAAGGTTTGGTTTGGGTTTGTCTTTGACCCATTCTTTGATCTCCTTGGGCACCTCATAGTCATCTTCCTCCTCTTGATCAATATCCATCAAGTCGAAGTTTAGTTCTACATTAAAGTCATAGTCACTTTGATAGGTTGGCATCTCAACAGCAGAGACAAACACATCCAACGCTTGAGTCCTAAACACAAAAAGGCTTTCATCTTAGATATATACAGCTGCTTAAATATACATAGCATTCTGCAAAGCATGACAAAGTTGCTGCTATAGCTATGCAATTAAAAGTAAGCAGTAAATGAAAGCATGAATAAAGGGCAGATTGACTTTCTCTGCCTCTTTGCCCTTTTCGACCGAGGTAAGGGACACTGCTCCAGTTATCTAAGGTCAGATCCTTATGAACCGGGAGGATCTGGGATTTGTGATTATTTGTCTCGTCTTGGATGACGACTGAGACATCCTTTATAATAGGGCCGGGGTTTTTTCTTTGAACTGCCCCCTTTTTCCTTCTTGATGCTAGGAATTTGAATCTGATCCTCGTCTTCGCTGTCTGGGATCTCATCATTCATACCCTCATAGTTTATGATGACCCGCATGTTAGCGAATGGGTGTCGTCCTTCGTATAGGATCTTTTCTTTTCCCTTTTCGCTATCTACCTCATGCTTGAGGGCTTTTCTTTCCATGATAGGTATAATTGGAAAAACAGCATGGCTGATACCACAGTAGGGAACTTCCTCATTGGTTCACCCATCCTACATTAGTGAGGTTTGGCAACAATATGGTGGAAGTATAAGCCTTAGGATGCTTGTGTGGGTTCCTGTAATTTGCCCTGGATGAAAATCCCAATCCAGCTCTCCCAGTCTGACTCGGGATTTGTATCGGGCTCTTCATACCATGCTGATTCTTTCCTAACCCTTCTCCAAGTTGGAAACCTAAAGATACCATTTCCTGGCCCACTGTCATTACTTCGGTGGAGACCTTAGGCTTCAGAGCCGGTGCCCGATAGGTAGATATTGTGTATCACTAACCTCTAGGGCTTGAAAGCTTGCAGGCTCAATCCCTGTATCTAGGCTAATCACTAGCATGTCTTCCTGTATGCAGACAGGGTATTCTGGTTCAGCATTGACCGTGATTAAGTTATCGTTGATAATGTATTTGAGCTGTTGATGGAGGGTGGATGGCACTGCCCCTGCCATGTGGATCCAGGGCCTGCCCAGCAACAAGTTATATCTAGTGGCGATATTGAGCACTTGAAAGGATACGTAGAAAGTGTGTGGGCCAATCTCTAAGGGTAGTTCTATTTCTCCCATAGCTTGACGTCGAGATCCATCGAAAGCCCGGATGATCACATGACTGGTTTTGATCTGGTTTGGATTGATCTTCATTCTTTCTAGAGTATCGTAGGGACATATGTTGAGGGATGATCCTCTGTCAATGAGTACCCCTCCGATTATATACCCAGAAGACATCACAGCTATGTGCAGGGACTTATGATGGCCCGTTCCCTCTGCAGGGATATCATCGTCAGTGAAAGATATCATATTGCTATTGAAGATGTGTTCTACCACATGACAGAATTTCTCATCATCCACAGTATGTGGCAGATGGGCTTCTTCTAGTACTTTCACTAGAATGTTGCAATGATCCACTGAGGATAAGACTAAGTCTAGGATGGATATTTGCTTGGGTGCATCTTTCAAGTCTTGCACCACCTTGAGTTCATTGTGTCCCATTTTGTTGAGGAACTCTTTAATTTTCTCATCATCCACCTTTGCTTTGGCTTTGATGACTGGTTTGATCACCCGTTGAGGCAGGTATAAGGGATTATCCTTTGGTATAATGGCAATGTTGTTTGAGGTGGACCATTCATCGTTCCCGTAGTTCCATGGGACCCTCTTTAGACTGAGAGTTGGATACTGGGGTCTGAAGGGCAAGATGAAAGGCTCGGGTGCGGCCGCCTTCACAGGATATTCTACCTCTTTGACCCCTTTCCCTAGCAAGACTAAGGGTGTGAGGGTCGACTCCCTATCGCATGATATGACAACTACTGTGTTCTAGTTCCATACAGTGGGGATCCAGAGAGTGTCGTTATCTAAGAGATTGAGAATTTGATTTCCTCTTATCAGGTCACCATTTTCAATCATGTCTTGAATCAGGTTACAAAGTGCCAAGCAATCCTCGGTATCATGGCTGGGTGAATTAGAATGGTACTGACATATTTGATCAGGTTTGAATTTTCTGGCCCGAGGGTTCAATGGAGATAACAAGTCTGCAACCATTCCCTTGTTGATTAACATCTGGAGGATTTCTTCCATCGACTGGTTTAGGTTGGTGAAGTTCCTTTGAAATAGGAATTTCCCACCAGTGTGGACATTCTCATCTTTAACCATTTTGTCGGTCCAAGGCTCATGCTCATGAGACTGGTTATGATCCCTCATGGGATTGATCTCCAGTGTGGGAGGACGATCGACACCAGATTGATTGGCCTATTTTACCATTTTCCTGGTGATCTAATGCTGGTAGACGACCAGTTCTGCCAATTGTTTGATTTGTTCCTTGATAGAATTTATTTCCTGCTCTATCAGGAACCTTCTTTCTGAGACCTCTCAACTATCTGGGGTGCTGTTACTGGATGGAGTTGATTCTCCCACATAACGGAGGTACTTGGATCCTTCTCCACTTGTGGAGCTGATCATATTGACATTCTCCTCTTTATGTTGTGGAAGAGGATTATCTTGGATGTGTGGTTGTTCTGGTTTTGTTACCACAATCTCTCCATTGTCAATCAAGTCTTGGATCTTATGCTTGAGAGACCAACAGTCTTGTGTGTCATGGCCTGGAGATCTAGAATGATAAGCACATTTCTTGCTTGGGTCTAAATTTCGTCCACCAGTGTTGGTTGGTGGAAGGAGTTGTACAATCTTCTTCTGAGTTGTCAGAAGTTTGAATACGTTCTTGAGTGAATCCCCTATAGGGGTGAAAGTTCTTCTACGCCTGACCTCCATATTTTTTTGGAATGCAGGGTTTGAAGGCTGGGCTGCAGCTTGGAAAGGGGTACAGTTCCTCTTTTAAATAGGCATACTATTTGCCTCGCCCCTTAGATTTTGTCCTTGTAATACTAAGGACACTTCTTCATCTTTCTTTTGGTGTAATCTCTGGAGATTACTCCCATAATTTCCAGACTAGATATGTTCAGCAACAGCTTCGAGGGCGGTCAGATCTTTTATCTTTTCGAACTTGAGCCCCATTTCTGCCATTTCACCATGCTTGATCATTTCAGAGAATGGTTTTCCTATGCCTGCTAGGACAATCTCATAATATGGAGCTTATTGGATGTCGACGAAGGTCATGACTATCTCAAACTCAGTCATGGCTGGGGTGACTTGTGCTGCGACCCGTCTCCATCGTTGGGCATAATCTTTGAATGATTCAGTGGTCTTTTTTTTTGATTTTGGTTATTTGGTATCTGTCTGGAGCTAACTGAGAATGGAAGCTGTATTAACTGTGGAAGGCATGGGCTAGCTCTTCCCAGCTGTGAATCTTAGAGTTGTCCAGACGGGTATACCAGGCTCTGGCTTCTCCAGTCAAACTTTTCTGGAATAATTGCATTCAAAGTTTCTCGTCCTCTGCATAGGATCCGAGTTCTCCAATGAATACTTTCAGATGTGTATAAGGGTCCCCCAATCCATCATATTTCTCAAAATTAGGAGTTCTAAATTTTTCTGGATAACTAGCCCCGGGGAAAATACAGAGGTCAGAGTAATTAACACTGCTGAATGCCCCAATCCCTTTGATAGACCGGAGAGTTTCTTCCATTTGTTGTACTTTCTTGAGAAGTTCACCAGCTTCTTGTTCTTTACTAAGGGTTGTGATTTCAGGAGTTTTATTAGTTGTGTCCTGGTTCTGTGGTCCAGGGATTTGAGTCTCGGCCTTTTCGGTCTCTTGACTACCACCAGGTGCTCCTGGTTCTGTATGAACTCTTAGAAAATCGGCTAGTTCAGTTATCTGATTTCTCAGTCCTGTGAACTCCTCCCTAGAGACGAGTAGATTCTGGTTGAGCACTCGAAGTCATGTCCGTGGATGGACATAGTGCTTTCCTAGCCTTAGATCTAGTGACAGGACCAATTTTTCACCTACACCAAAATGTAGGCGTGTCAATTTCCTGAGATAGGTAGGGATAGGATGCATGATGTGGTTTTTAATTTTATCCTGCAAAACAGAGGTCAGTTATTTTGATGACAGGATGACAAGATGTATTTACACTGGAATTGAAAACTAGACATTGAATTGAAAGAGGAAGGCATGAAAAAGTTTCCCATCAGATTTGGTTAATCAGAGGCTGACCTATCTTAGGTTACTCTCGCGCGGCTTTTTGGCATGAAGGTCCCCAGATCATCGCAATCTACTAGAGGGGAAATTAATCTGATCTTTCAACTGGAGCGAATCTGGGTGGTGCATTTTCATAAGCTCCAGAGACTTAGCCGATCCCCAGAGACATTACTTATCACTGACGGGTTTTGCCTCCTTGTGAGAGAAACACAACATACATTCATATACATCGCCCTCACTGTATACATATGATGACAGTTGGTGCGAAGCACTAATATGGGTGTGAAGTACTAAAAAAGACAGGAAAGCATTCATTCACATTCATTCAATGCACAGACGCAGCATTCACGCATTCATTTATGTGGAGACGTAGAATTCACGCATTTATAGTTTTGAAAGGGAAATATTTGAAAAGATTTGAAAGCTGCCTAAGCCCTCTACTGTCCCCAGCAGAGTCGCCACCTGTCAACGTCGGGAAAAAAATTCACGGGTCGGGTCACAACCCGGATCTTTCTCCCTTCCTAAGCTATCTCTACCCTTACTCTTTTTATTGCGAAAAAGGTTTTGAAGGGTTTTTTAGGAAAAGGCCAACATGTATCATGTCGATGATTAAACGTTTTACAGAGTCGCTAGTTGGTAGATTTGAAATGGTTGTACCAACTCAATTGAGTTTTGTTTGAAAGAGGCCCAATTGCTGGACACTGTAGAAACTTGATCTTTGAAAATAAAGTTTTGAGTTCGGGTGCTTGGTTAAGTGTGGGGAAGGTGTTAGGCACTCCACAACTCCCGTGTAAACACAGTACCGCATCTTTTCAATATTTTCCTTAAAACTGAAATGCGTGTGTGAATACTTTTTGAAAATTGGGCCTATATTTGATTAGAAAACATGTCTATGCATCGTTGAACCTATATACGAAGGGTTTGATTTAAATTGGAAAAAGTCTTTGATTTGATTTACAAAAGTGTTTGATTTGATTTGCAAAAGCTTATCTTTTCGAAAAGATTTAAAATGATATTTTGAAAGCTGGTTTTCAAACCCTTAAGCTAACATAGGAATTGAAGCATATTGATACTTCAGTTTTATCTTTTCAGCCTTAAGGCTCAATTTGAATGGTGATTGTCGGGCTGCAAAGCATCCTCGACCACAACATATATACAAGTGTCGGTCTCCTCATGGGCATGATAGCCATCGGTGGGACTCTGACACGACAAACTATATTTTTACTATGTTGAGATCTTAAATCCGGATAATCGTTTTAAGGTCTTTTGTATGTACATTTTCTACAGAAAAACTGGCAGGGTACATCTGTAAAGTGGAGTTTGTCCATCGTGGGAATTAGATTCTGATTAGTTTGATCACGAATCCCACGATTCCTAGGCTCACATATGAGTGGCCAATAAACTTGCACATCTCAAATTTGTACAGAAACAGATATATATCCAAAATGTCGCCAGAACCGAGGATTCATTCAATAAATCTTGGTTCGCACCTAGCCGAAGCATCTCATTCCCACTAGATAGCGATCTAAGGGCCACGAGGTAGCTTTTATAATTGAAACTAGAAAAATGCTAGATTTAAATAAATCTCAGCCATTCTAGCTTACCGATTCCGTCTGTACTAATTTTGAACCGTTTGAAAGCTAGAGTTGGCAAGATTTAAATAAATTTAGTTCGCCCGCAGATATGTCAGTGCTGATTCTTATAGAATGAATATTTAAAGTAATAATTTAATAAAAGCGAATAAAGGATGATATATATATATATATATATATATATATAAAAGTTGTAAAGGGCGATGGGTTTTCACACCGGTGCCCGGACTAGAATTGAAATATATATATATATATATATATATATATATATATATATTGACAGAAAAGTAGTCAACCAAGACTGGGAAGAGAACGCAGTGGTGGTGATGGCTTCTTATATATGCATAAATATATATAAAAGTAGTAAAATAGATTTGACATCCGGGCTTGACAGAATTGAAAAGTTAGTATATAAACAGTTAAATAAACACAATAAAAATCCAAACCCGGACTGGGAAGATAACCAGTCCAGCAAAGTTGCTAGTAACGAAGATGCAAGTATGTCAAAGCTATCGGAAGTGACGGATCGTCAATCCGAATTGTAGAAATGCCAGAAAAGGCGTTTAGGTACTAAAATGTACCAAAAGTTGACGAAAACGGCCACAGAACTGAGTTTCGGGCATATTTAGAAAACAAAACTTAACGTGCAAGTGTATAAAAGTGCGAAGTAGTAGTATTAACTTACTGATTGTAAAAATACTCACAATGGACTGCTATACGGGCTTTTTGCCAAATTATAGGCCTTTAACGTCCGAAACCACCGGTTATTTTTTCATATGTGATAGTATGTTGGTATATCTACATGTTAGAGTGAAAATATTTAGGTTTGGAAAACAAGAAATTGGACAGGAAACCAAACGAGCAGAGGTTCAAAGCATTTTTTTCGTTTTTTCAAATGAGGGGGGGTCACCTCATATATATAGGCCAGGGAGCCTCAGCTCTACCTGTTGCTGCTGTAGGTAGAGGTGCAGCTCCCCTGGTGGGGCCCACATGTTCGGTTGAGTCATCTCGAAGTACGTGCACTTCGAGCAACGTGAGGTCAAAGTCAAAGCTTTCTAACTTTTGATCGGAGAGTCCGTTTGAGGCGTGCTATACCTTTTCGGAAAGCCCTCGCCGAGAGTGTCACAATGACATGGGATAAAACATTTTTTAGGTCTAAGAAGATAGGTTTATAACCAGGTCTTCGATTCCCCGCAGTTTATCCGTTGAGCTGTCTTGCGCTGTTTAAACTCGGGATCATCGTTATGGTTCGTTCTGACCTTGGTGGCATTAATTCGGCTTGAATTTAACCGAATCGGCTTAGGATTGATAAAATGACCATTTTGCTCTTCCCGAATTTGCCTTTAGTGTCGGTATGGCCTTTGGTTGACTTCCGAGAGTTGTTTCCAAGACTTAGATCCCATTAGAGTCTGTTTATCCTCAATGTTGTCTCTGAAGTTGATTTGGTCGTTCCAGGTGTTAGTTCCCAAAGGCACAATAGTTATCTATAAGGGGGATAGAATAGATATTTTAAAAATTCTTGGTTTTAAAATACTTGTCAGTATTGAATATACTGACAACAGCGGAATATATGTTTGTTCCCCTTAAAGATAATGCAATGATAGTTAGATAAGCAGTTATAGTAGTTACAACAGATATAGCAGTTATAGCAGTTAATGAGAGACAATGAGACACAGAGGTTTTAAGTGGTTCAGAGCACACAAGGCTCCTAGTCCACTCTTCTACTCCACGAGTAGGAAATCCACTAAGGATGTCTCTTACAACTGAATCACTTAGATTCCTTCAAGGCCAGCAGCCTTGGAACTTTTCTTAGTTCACTTAGAACTCTTCAAGACGAGCAGCCTTGGTACTCTTCTCTTAGTTCACTTAGAACTCTTCAAGGGCAGCAGCCTTGGTACTCTTCTCAGTTCACTAAGAACTTTTCAAGTCCTTATGACTTGGAACACCTTGGATTGAGAGTTGTATTCTAGTGTGTGCTACTCAGTTGCAATTAAGCATCAGTTCTGAAGAACTGAGTAGTGAAACAAGCTTTCCTCTTTCAGGATTCGTAGAGTTGATCGTTGAGTGCTCTTGAGCTTTTCTCTTAATATTCTTTCTTTTTGTATCTTGCTTGTTTAGTCTGAATCCTTGTCTGATTTTCTTATAAAAGAGTCATTCAAAATGTTTTCGTTTGAATGCTCCCGTTGCAGCATTAAATGCTTCAGACATTTCTGTGCAGTTGATGTTGGCATCCTGCTTTCTGCTGCACTGCCGATTGGCCCACTGACACAGCAGACTGTAATCTCACCTAACACCTAAAAAGATGTTTTCAGCAGGCGGTTTAGTCCTTTCCTTAACTTGTTCAATACGCTTCTTCAATTTGTACTAAGGATGAATATAGAATCATTGGGACCATCAATTTGTCAACGGCTATAAGCCTTTCTTCATTTGTTGCTCTTCATCCCTTCATCAGAACTACGAACTTTGATGCTGACTGGAGGAACACTATGATTATGGTCATTGTACTATAATTGTTGTGTGTTGGCTTGCTTGACTCAAACTTGATTGTAGAGAACACTACGATTTCTCTTAAAGCTCTTCGGCAGGCTACGATTCCTTCTTGCTTGTCTTGCAGACTCCATGTTTCTGAGAGCACACTGCGATTGTTGACTTAGCTCGGCAGGCGCTCGGATTATCTTCATAATTCTTAGTGTGGCTTTCAAGGCAGACTACGATTCTTCGATGCTTTCACTTAAGCTCCACAAATCTTGCCTTGGCCTCTGCAGACTTGGTTTTCTAGGCAGACTACGATTCTGGACATCTTCATTTAAACTCCACAATTCTGCCTTTTCTTCTGTATGCTACCTTTGATAGACTACGATTCTGTCAAGGCTTTAACTTTTACAACTCAAATAGATCAACCTAATAGTTTTGATCTTTTCTTCTATACATTTATTTACATAAATGATAAACATTAAAGCTCAGATTAACTTAATAATTTTGATCTATCATCTAAGTCCTTGTACATATGATTATTGAAGGACTTTACACTTAAGCATTTATATTTACTTTCAACATCAAATTTGAATATGTAATTCCCAACAATCTCCCCCTATTTGATGTTGACATAATCAAGGAGATTTGTATCATTGCATCATTTTCTAAATGCAGAGTGCTAGAAAGTAAATATGACTTAGTGTTTCAGTGAGCAACTGAAATTTCTAGAGAATAAGCATGAATTTATTGATGTTTGAAAAGATATTACAATCTAGCATAGAAACATCAATATACAGTTAAGCTTAGACTTATCTCTATCTTCTTTGCCTCTTATTTCTTGGAGGGTTGGCATGCTCTTCAACTCTTCTTCTCCTTGAGGCTTCATCTCTCCATGCAATGTCCTCTAGCTCTTCTCGGGTCAGAGGTTCTTGATGATCATGTCTGGTCATAAAGGCATAATCTCCAACTGGCATTTTAAGACCAGTAGAGGATATACCTTGTGAGCCAGAAGCTTGACCTTAACTCCTTTAAATAGGTTCAGCCATGAGAGGATGTTGCATCTGCTGAACAGATCGTGGAGGCTGATAACTTGGACTTCTAGAGTTGCCACCCAACGATTGACCAATTTGAGTTTGCCTTTGCCTTCCCTGTTGAGGAGGTGGTTGAATGTGTGTTTGCCTTTACCTTTTCCTTCCACCTCCACCTCTGCTATCTCTGCCTTTGCCTCTATCTCCTTGCTTATTATTCTCCTCCTTTATGTCAGCATCAAGGGTTCGAATATCGTCAGATAGGCGCTTGACACCTTCCACTAGCTCATGCATCTGAGAGCGGTTGAGTGCAGTGTCACTACGATTTTCCTCGACTAGAGCCTCAGTTTGTCTTCTTTGTTGCTGAAGCCGCACCATTGCATTGTTATTCTGATTAATTTGAGTGACACTGCAGGCTTGGAATTGTTGTAGAGAGATATGCAGTTCTGAAATTTATTTGGTCATCAGCTCATTCTGAGATTGCTGATTCTTCTGTATGATCTTCATAGCCTCCTTAGGCTTCTTTATGGCAGCAAAGTGAATAGCATCCCTTTTACTGAGGCTGTCAACCATTTCCTGGACAATCTCCTTTAGCTTTTTGGACAGCTCAGTTGCCAAATTTCCTGGTAGAGGCTTGACTGATTCTATTATGTGATCGAATCTCATATGAAGCGCTAGGGAGTGTGCTTCAAGAATCTCTCCAGATTCTGAACCTATCTGGTTTAAAGCTTCAGTCAGCTCCTCCTTCGTTGGCATTAGAGATAGTTGATTGAGAATTCGTTGTGTCTCAGGAGGAGGAGGGACCGTAGTGTGTTCATCTCTCCTTGACATGTTTGCTAGAGCAAGTGTTATGTCAAAATATTCATTGTTGGAGGATGAGGGAATGTCTGCTTGGGTTAGAGGTGTGGCCATATAGTGTATGGGTAAAGTCTTTGGTTCAGGTTCATTGAGCTGTTCTGGGGACTCTACGATTATCGTATCAGTTTGAGCATTAGGCACAAATCGTAGTTCGCTATCTAGAGTGGGTGTCTCAATGGTTGAGCTATCAAGCATCTCCTCTACGATTCTGGTGACTTGCTCGATAACCATTGGATCACTTACGGTTGGCTCAAAGAGAATAAGTTGATTTTTTGGTTCTTCAGTCACAGAGTTTGGTACTCTATAACTGGAAACTAATTGAGTGGATGCAGGACCACTTCCAACCATTTGGGCAGTTCGTAGAATTGACTGAATTATGGTGATGGAGAATGGTTGACAATAAAAGAGAGGGGAGTGATGTATACCTTTGGTTCAGCTTCAGAAGTTAACTCATTTATGATCAGCTTCTAAGCAAACCTCCTTTCTCTTAGAAATCCATAGGCAAGCACTAAAATTGCTGGATATGCCTTGAATGTCCAGAATATGTGATCCCAGGAGTTGAGAATCATGGCTCTATGATATGGCATCATGGGCAAGTAGTTGAACAATTGATTATAGTTAGCTTTCCTTTCTCCATCTTGTCCCACATATAGGATCTCAAGTTCATCCTCCTCTTCTTCATCATTATCTTCATCATGAACTTCCACCACATAATTCATCACATTCATCATCAATATTCACCATTTCTGCAGCAGCAGGCACTACGAATTCTTCATGAACTGGGGGGACTTCAAGATTTTCCTTTGGTAGCTCCCCCTCAGCTTCTACATTTTCTGGCTCTAGTGCTTCTAACAGCTCCCCCTCAGCTGTAGCACTTTCTTGAATAGGAGCTCCCAGAGTTTCTTCTTCAGCATTGGCTGAGTTCACTGTAGGGTTTTCAGCACATAAACGCAGTAGAAATTAAAAATTTTCAAAACCCTAAAACAGGATCCATGCGAAAACATGTTAATTCAGAGGTTAAGATATGTTTTACAGATTATTCAAGCCTGAAAGGAGACGATGGAGATTCTGGAACTGCTTCGAATCCTCAACGCAATCCAACGGAACTGCGCCTCTACGGTATCCACACGAACGTCCCGCGAATTGTCACACGATCTGCAGCAAGGAAAGCTGCGGTACTAGCCGCCAAGGATCTGGACTTTTTGAAATTTTTCTCTCTAGTCTCTCTCTAAGAGCGGCTAGGGTTTTGATATCGATGATACCCTAAACGGCTGATATATCATATATATAGCAGTTAAAGGAATTAACCAAAACCTAATCCAATTAGAAATATAAAATCCGAATTTATATATATATATATATATATATATATTATATCTTAATTAAGTCTTACTTAATTAATATACATATATATATATACAAATTATCCTATTAATTTAAATTCATAATTTAAATACTATCAATCATATTGATATATTTAAATCCATACAATTTAAATTAATTCCCTTTTAATTACGTTCTAAGTGTGTGACCCTATAGGTTATTATTATGTTGGCAATAATTTTAAAATCATATTATAAAATTATAAACAGTGAGCGGCATCTAGTAATGCATCACTGCTACCCAAATAATAATAAGATCGGTGATTCGATACAACCTTTTCGTGACCAATGTTTCAATGTAATTTAATCCTTTTAACCTTGACATCCTAGATTAAACTCGAGGCATGGAATGTGTCATCCTCTTCATAATTTAATCTAAGTTTTCTTGATCGATGAGTAGACTATATGAAACAAATCACTATTTGAGCATGGCCATGCATTTCATAGTCCTACTCAATCAAGAGGCCTATGGATATCACCCCTAATATATAGGAGGGTTAAATTCCATCTAGATCACTCATATTCCTCACACGATTCATGATATACCCAATAATCACCTTTATCGTCCACCTATTAAAGGTGGCCTTTGATGATATCAAAGTACATAAATTCTCGTGTAGTAATATAGTGATTTCAGGTCGGAGGATCATTACATCATTGTCACTATGAGAATTGCTTATGACACTTTGCATAATGCTCCACGTAGAATTCTCATGGTGGGTCTGCCCAGTACATTGTTCTCTAACATGTACCTATGCATTGACTCAATATCTCATATATTTATGACCAATGAGATTTGGCCATCAGTCAATCCACATACTAGTCCCAATGTATCATTGTTGTCCCATTAACAATGACACTCGACTAGGGACATTTAAGAGTAATGATACTAATTGTAACTATATGATCTCATGTTCAAGTCACATACTTGAAGCCATATAATTTGTATCACTATTCTAAGGACTTTTATTATGTTAACATTTATATAACGCAGTAAATAAAACCATAATAAAATAATTCATTTATTCAATCAAATATAATATCAAAAAATGTTTAAACAATTACATCAAAGAATTAGCCTCTAGGGCATAAACTCTAACATTCACTTCAAGTGCTTCTGGTACTCTTTCAGCAGCAACACTTATTTCTTGCATCTCTTCTTCCTGCACTTCAGTAGTATCAGCAATAATTTCATCAGGGCTTATCACAATAGTTTCTAGCATAATCTTTTCAGAGTTGGCCATTTCTTCTTCCTCAGCTTCATCAGTGTGAGTACAAGCTTCAGGCATCTCCATATCAGCTTGATTTATACCCTGATCAGGTATAGCAGTGTTGTCTGTATCTCTGATGTAAAATATCACATCTTCAATGATTCTGGTCTCTTCAGGGGTTGGACCAGATGCTTGAGGCTCAGTGGTTTGTTCAGCCTTTTCAGCAGCCCTTCTTCTGTCATCTTCTTTCAATATTTCTTCATTGGTAAGAACATACTTCTTAACCAACTTCTTCACCTTCTTCTTTGGTTTGGGCACAGCCTGTGTACCTTCTTCAGCTTCAGCCCTTAGAGTTTGTTCAGGCTGAGAGGCTGTTTCAGCTTCTCCTTCTGCAGTGGCAGCCAGTCTGGACTCTACGATTGTTGAGGACTTCACAATCGTAGTGAGTGAAGACTTTCTTATTCTATGGCTGTGTTTCTTCTTCTGCTGAGGCTCAGGGCTCCCTTCAGCCCTGTCCTCACTTGTCTCCCTCTTCTTCTTCTTCTTTTTCTTCTCTTTCAAAACTTCTTCTGGTGATTTTGGAGTGATGACTCTATCAGTGATAAGGCTTCTGAACTCCATATCAACACCAGGACCCACTTGGGGTGCATCAGTGGTTGAGCCTTGGGGCTCCTCGACTGTTTGAACACTTTCATTCATCTTCTTCTTTCCTTTGTTCTTTCTAATCAGAGCCACTGGTTCTTCTTTGTTAACTTCTTCATCTTCCTCAACTTCCTTCACGGCAGATGAGGTTGCAGACATCATCTTTACATTCTCTGCAGGATTCCTCTTCCAATTCTGGAATAATTGCTGGGTCATCTTTCTATTAGGATTTATAGAGACACTTTCTTTATCCCCAATTCTGTCACCCAGAGCAGACTGTATAATGATGTTGATAAATCTTCCATAGGACATCTTCGCAGAGCTCTTTGTCTTCTTAGGGCTTTCCATCCATTTCCCAAACCATTCCATAAGTAGAGCTCCATAGTTAAGTTGAATTCTGAAGTGGATGGTTGTCATGAGCTTCAGTTACTTCTCATTGACAGAATCGTGGCCAGAGCCCTTGCAGCATATGCATTTCCCAACAATATCATCAAGGAACTCATATTCTTGGAGAAACTCTTTCTTCTTGTAGCCACTTTTTCCTTCAGTCTTGTGGTGACGCATCTTCTACAGACCTTCATAGATATCAAGTCTCTCAATTGATGGAAGACCTTTATTTTTGAAACCTAGGGCTAGGATTATGCCTTCGGCGTTGAGTCGCATCTGCATGCCCTTGACCTTGGTAAGGATGAAGTCTCCGTCAACGACTCCATTATAGTAGAACTCCTTTACCAGCTTCGGATATATCAGTGTGCTGGTACTCAGACCTTCTTCAAGTCCTGCTTTCTTCAGCAGTGAGAGAATCTTGTGAAATTATGGGCCAGCATCCTTAAACTCTTTGAAGCATAGCTGGTGACCAGAGACAACATTTAAAACAGCCATTTGATTTTGATTTAGTATCCTGAAACGAGCAAATTTGCTTAGCTTTCTGAAACTTAGGGTTTCATTTGAGATATATATATATATATATATATATATATATATATATAAGCTTTAGAAATTCAAAGGTAAACTAACAAATGACAGTTTAAAATGAATTTATAAACTTCCCTCCATATGTTCTGCATCATGGGACACGTGTTGAGTTCTGCACGACTCCACAGTTTTAAGTCATGTGGAAAGTTCGATTCTGCCCTTAGCTCCCTTTGAGCTAGTGAGTCCTTGTGGGAAGACTACGAATGCCGAGAATCACTCCACGATTGTGGAGTTCTTTAGTTGGATCTACTCCATAGCCAATGACTCTACGATTTCCAAAGAAATCTGAGTTAGCATCCCTTCCAAGTTAAGGTAGCTCAAGAAGGGCCAACCTCTTAGACATATGCTAAGGATCAGGTTTTTCCCTGAGGAGCTTATCAGAAGGGTTCTTGGATTGAGTTATGCTGTCATCGTAGTGAGCTATCCTTCCCTGTCTGGAACACTTCATGATCATAGCCTCTCTTGGTCATCTCTATGATTTTGACTTAGCCTTATCATCTGCATGGTTAGAATCAATCTAGAGCATAGAATTCATGGTTGTAGATTTAACATACCTAACTCACTTATTAGCTTATTAAATCTTGATTCATCTAAGGATTTTGTAAACACAGCAGCAAGTTGATTTTAAGTAGGGATGTATTGCAAAGATATTGATCCATTTTGAACATGATCCCTAATAAAATGATATCTTATTTCTATGTGCTTGGTCCTAAAATGCATGACAGGATTATTTGTTATTGCTATGGTACTTGTGTTATCACAGTGTATGGGTATAGATTTGAAATTAAACTCATAATCTGCTAGCTGGTTCTTCATCCATAGGATTTGAGCACAGCAGCTTCCTGCAGCAATATATTCAGCTTCTGCTTTTGAAGTTGATACTGAGTTTTTCTTCTTGCTGAACCAGGACACTAGTCTATTTCCTAGCAGTTGACAAGTGCAACTGGTACTTTTTCTATCTATTTTGCATCTTGCAAAGTCAGCATCTGAATATCCTGTCAGTTCAAATGAGGACTCCTTGTGATACCATAGACCCAAGTAGGGTGTACCTTTAAGATACCTAAAAATTCTTTTTACAGCAGTTAAGTGTGATTCCTTAGGATTAGCTTGAAATCTAGCACATATACATGTTGCAAACATTATATCTGGTCTACTGGCAGTTAGGTAGAGAAGGGAGCCTATCATACCTCTATATTGAGTAATGTCAATACTTTTACCTTTCTCATCTTTGTCGAGCTTAGTTGCTGGAGCAATTAGTGTTTTCATGGGAGAGGCTAATTCCATGCCATACTTCTTAAGTAAGTCTTTGATGTACTTGGCTTGGTTAATGAAGATACCTTTAT
The DNA here is from genome assembly GCA_020205555.1 of Panax stipuleanatus. Classification (NCBI taxonomy): domain Eukaryota; kingdom Viridiplantae; phylum Streptophyta; class Magnoliopsida; order Apiales; family Araliaceae; genus Panax; species Panax stipuleanatus. Next base: position 122,130,757 of record CM035121.1, on the reverse strand, counting down.
CATATTGCTTCACTTGTAGTCCAAGGAAGAAGTTCAGCTCACCCAGCATGTTCATTTCAAACTTGCTCTGCATAAGCTTGGAAAATCTCTTGCACAGATTTTCATCAGTAGAACCAAAGATAATATCATCTACATATATTTGAACTAGTAAAACTTTATCTTTGTGTTTCCTAAGAAATAGTGTAGTGTCTACTCTACCTCTAGTGAATCCTTTTTTAATAAGAAAGTTAGTTAGTGTTTCGTACCATGCTCTAGGTGCTTGTTTAAGTCCATATAAGGCTTTGTTTAATCTATAGACATAGTTAGAGAGGGTTGGATTAACAAAACCTGGGTGTTCCACATATACTTTTTTCTTGAAGTTCACCATTTAGGAATGCACTCTTGACATCCATCTAGAATACTTTGAACTTCATGTGGGCAACAAATGCAAGGAATATTCTGATTGCTTCAAGTCTGGCAACTGGTGCAAAGGTCTCATCATAGTCAATGCCTTCTTCTTGAGAATAACATTTGGCCACTAGTCTTGCTTTGTTCCTTGTGATCACCCCATCTTCATCCATCTTGTTTCTGAAGACCCATTTCGTGCCTATGACAGGGTGATTCTTTGGTCTTGGAACCAATCTCCAGACTTTGATTCTTTCGAACTGATTCAGTTCCTCTTGCATGGCTTCAATGCAGCTTGCATCTAGCATTGCATCTTTTATCTTCTTGGGTTCTATTTGAGACAACAAACTCAAATAGAAACATTCATTATGTGTTGCAGATCTTGCTCTGATTCTGGTAGTTGGATCACCAATGATCAGGTCTTGAGTGTGATCTCTTGCCCATCTGTTCCCTGTTGGAACATCAGTTCTGGTGCCTTCTTGTCTAAACTCTTCAAGATTGACTTCTGGTTCTTGTTGATCAGAATCGTCGTTTGGTGCAGCTCTCTCTACGATTTCTTCTTTGAACACTACGATTCCTCCTTCAAGAACTATAGTCGTAGTGTTGGGCTTGACCACTTCATTCATAGTGTCGGTATCGTCACTCATAGTGTCTTGTGGTGTAGACTTGTCCGAGTCTGTTTCATCAAAGATGATGTGGATCGAGACTTCAACACTTAGTGTCTTCTTGTTGAACACTCTATAAGCTTTGTTCTCTGTGGCATATCCAAGGAAGATTCCTTCATCTGACTTGGGTTGGAACTTTGTCAGATATTGCTTCCAATTATTGAGAATGTAGCATGAACAGCCGAACACATGGAAGTAATTGACATTTGGCTTTCTTCCTTTCCACAGCTCGTAGGGAGTCTTTTTCAACGTAGAGTGTACAAGAGATCTGTTCTGTATGTAGCATGCAGTGTTGATGGCTTCTGCCCAGAAGTATTCAGGCAAATGAGCTGCTGCTAGTAGAGTTCTTCCAGCTTCTATAAGTGTTCTGTTCTTTCTTTCAGCTACTCCATTTTGCTGAGGAGTTCGTGGTGCTGAGAAGTTATGGCTAATGCCATTGTCTGAACAGAACTGATCCATTTTTGAGAAGTCAAACTCTCTGCCATGATCACTTCTTATTGCCTTGATTGTCTCTCTTTTTTCATTCATCACCCGCTTGAACATCTTTATCAGTTGGGAGCTTGTCTCATCTTTGGAGTTAAGAAAGAACACCCATATATATCTGGTGTAGTCATCCACTATGACAAGTGAGTATCTCTTTCCTCCTAGGCTCACAGTTGGAATTGGCCTTAAGAGATCCATATGAAGTAGTTGTAGGGGCCTGTCAATTAAGTTGACTTCTTTGCCTTTGAACGAGCTCCTTGTTTGCTTTCCGAGCTGGCATGCATTACATGGTCTTTCTTTGATGTAGCTGAACTTGGGTAAACCTGCTACCAAATCTTTGGAGGCCAGCATAGACATACTCTTAAAGTTGAGATGAGATAACCTTTTATGCCAAAGCTAACTTATTTCTTCAGATGCTTTAGCAAGAAAGCATAATATCTCATCAGAACTGAGCTGAGCAAGGTTGATAGTGTATACATTTCCTTCTCTTGTTCCTGTCATCTTGATAGAGGATGTCTCCAGATCTCTGACTTGACACTGATTGTTGAGAAAGGTGAGTTGATGGCCTTTATCGTAGAGTTGGCTGATACTCAGAAGATTATGCTTTAGTCCGTCTACGTACGCCACTTTGCTGAAGGACACAACACCATTCACAGCTGAACCATATCCTTTCGTCTTGCCAGAGCTGTTGTCTCCAAAGATAACAGTTGGTCCCTCATTCTCTACGAAACTAGACAGAAAGGCTTTGTTCCCGGTCATATGCCTTGAGCAACCACTGTCCAGATACCATGTTGTAATAGTGGTGCTCATTTCCTGCAGACAGATTCAGCTTTCATGTTGGTACCCAAACGAGCATATGTCCTGCAATGTTAGTACCCTTAGGAACCTAAATCTGCTTGACTTTGGGTCTCCCATGCACAGTATTATGAAAGCATAGTGCAGCTTTATGACCAAATCTTCCACATGCAAAGCATCTAATATAATTCATGTTTGTGTGTGTGTGTGGATTCTTTCTCCATTGGGACTTGTGTGGATGCTTGGTAGCCTTACCCTTATATTGCATCTTCTTGTTCCATGCAGCCTTGGGATTCATATTTTTTGCTGAGTGAACCTCAACACCATGATTTCTTACAAGTTGATTCGTGGAGTCAATTTTTCGAGACTCTACGATTTTTTGAGGTTGGGCAGTGGTAACTGAGTTACTCTTATGCTTTCTGGATCCTAGGCCAGCATGAAATCCGTTGTGTCCAGGGACATGGCTTGGATCAGAGGAACAAGATTGCACTGGTTCATCCTTCTGTGTGGACTTCACAAATGTAATACTTCTATTGAAATTAGAAGTACCACTCATGTTAGTTTCCTTTGCCTTTTCCACATGTGATTCTGGGGTGGATTCCCCAAACCCTAAACCTATTCTGTCAGAAACATTCTTCTGACTGGAGATCAGGGAGTCCATAAATGAAGAAGACCTATTCTATGTAGAGATAGTCTTTTCTAACTCCTCAATCTTAGATGTTAGGTTTGACTCTCTTTGTATGCTCAGTTCATTGGTCTCTCTCAAGATTTTATTCTCAGCTTCAAACTTAGAGAGAGAGTCAGAACTTAGTAGAGCTGCTTCCAGCTCTTTCTGAACTTTCTCTTTCTCCTTTTGAAGATCAGAATAGTCTTTAGATAGAACTCTTCACCATCTCATATTTTGATATAGATGAGTTGACATGTCACGAATGCCAGTTCGTAAATCATCAATATCTATATTAGGAGAGTTGAAATCAAATACCTCGTCTATAACTGCTTCAACACTTTTCCTGCCGAGTGCATCTTTGGCCATCAGGCATATGTTGGCTTTTTGGGGTGCTTCATCATCTTCAGACTCAACATTTGTGTCGTTGTCTGAATTTCTCCAAAAGCTTCCAGCTACAAGCCCTTTGTCTTTCTTCTTATTCTTTTTGTAGCCTTTGAGCTCTTTCTTTGGATTTGACTTTCTTTTCAGCTCTTCTCTGATAGGCTTGTTGCAGTTGGCAATGAAATGACCAGGCTTCTTGCAGTTGTAGCATAGATCACTGATCTGCTCTTGACTGTTGTTATTGTTGAATCTTTTAGGTTTGCTGTTTCTCCCTTTGAGCATGAGCCTTCTGAATCTTCTGGCCAGCATTGCAGCTTCATCATCATCATCATTATCATCATCATCTTCCTCAGAGTCAGATTCATCTTCAATATGAGCTTTGGAAATCTCTTCTTTTGCTTTGAGAGCAACTCCTTTATCCTTATTTCTTCCTTGTGATAGAGTTTCTGCTTGTTGAGTCAGTTCTAGCTCGTAGGTAAGAAAGTTTCCGTAGAGTTGTTGAACTGTCATCTCATGCAGATTCTTTTACTCTCTAATTGCAGTGGTCTTGGCATCCCACCTGCTTGGTAAGGATCTCATGAACTTGATGACTAGATCTTTGTTTGGGTAGGTCTTTCCATAAGCTCTGAGAGAGTTGAGCAGCATTGTGAATCTTTCATAAGTGGAAGTGACATTTTCTCCAGGAACATGAGCAAACATCTCATATTGTTGAGTCAGTAGAGACTGTTTGTTTTCTCTAACTTCTTCTGTTCCTTCATGCATGATGAGCAATACTTCCCAAACTTCCTTAGCAGTTTTGCAGTTGACCACGTTCTCAAACAGATTGTCTTCTAAGGACTAGAACAAGATGTTCTTAGCCTTTTTGTCCAGCTGTACATCTTTCTTCTCGTTGTCAGTCCATTCAAATTTAACCTTGATCACAACTCTGTTTGGATCTTCTAGAGTTGGTTCAAGCCTTGTTGGTATGTAGGGCCCATTCAGTACAGTTTCAAATAGATCATCATTTATTGAATCCATGTATGCTTGCATCCAAACTTTCCAGTTGGCAAACTTGTCTCTGTTGCACATAGGTGGCTTGCTTCCTCCACCTGTCTTGGTCTAGCTTATCAGATGTGCCATTGGATCTACTAAAGCTTGTATGCTAGTTGAGAGAACATGCTCTGATACCAATTGTTAGTTCCCAAAGGCATAATAGTTATCTAGAAAGGGGGTTCAATAGATATTTTAAAAATTCTTGGTTTTAAAATACTTGTCAGTATTGAATATACTGACAACAGCGGAATATATGTTTATTCCCCTTAAAGATAATGCAATGATAGTTAGATAAGCAGTTATAGTAGTTATAACAGATATAGTAGTTATAGCAGTTAATGAGAAACAATGAGACACAGAGGTTTTAAGTGGTTCAGAGCACACAAGGCTCCTAGTCCACTCTTCTACTCCACGAGTAGGAAATCCACTAAGGATGTCTCTTACAACTGAATCACTTAGATCCTTCAAGGCCAGCAGCCTTGGAACTTTTCTTAGTTCACTTAGAACTCTTCAAGACCAGCAACCTTGGTACTCTTCTCTTAGTTCACTTAGAACTCTTCAAGGCTAGTAGCCTTGGTACTCTTCTCAGTTCACTTAGAACTCTTCAAGTCCTTCTGACATGGAACACCTTGGATTGAGAGTTGTATTCTGGTGTGTGTTACTCAGTTGCAATTAAGCATCAGTTCTGAAGAACTGAGTAGTGAAACAAGCTTTCCTCTTTTAGGATTCGTAGAGTTGATCGTTGAGTGCTCTTGAGCTTTTCTCTTAATATTCTTTCTTTTTGTATCTTGCTTGCTTAGTCTGAATCCTTGTTTGATTTCTTTATAAAAGACTCATTCAAAATGTTTCCGTTTGAATGCTCCCGTTACAGCATTAAATGCTTTAGACATTTCTGTGCAGTTGATGTTGACATCCTGCTTTCCTGCTGCACTGCCGACTGGCCCACTGACACAGCAGACTGCAATCTCACCTAACACCTGAAAAGATGTTTTCAGCAGGCGGTTTAGTCCTTTCCTTAGCTTCTTCAATATGCTTCTTCGATTTGTACTAAGGATGAATATAGAATCATTGGGACCATTAATTTATCAACGGCTATAAGCCTTTCTTCATTTGTTGCTCTTCCTCCCTTCATCAGAACTACGAACTTTGATGCTGACTGGAGGAACACTATGATTATGGTCATTGTCTTATAATCGTTGTGTTTTGGATTGCACAGGCTTGACTCAGACTTGATCGTAGAGAACCCTACGATTTCTTTTAAGCTCTTCGACAGACTACGATTCCTTCTTGCTTGTCCTGCAGACTCCATATTTTCGAGAGCACACTGCGATTCTTGACTTAGTTCAGCAGGCGCTCGGATTATCTTCATGATTCTCAATGTGGCTTTCAAGGCAGACTACGATTCTTTGATGCTTTCACTTAAGCTTCACAAATCTTGCATTGGCCTCTGCAGACTCGGTTCTCTAGGCAGACTACGATTCTGGACATCTTCATTTAAGCTCAACTATTCTGCCTTGTCTTTTGTATGCTACCTTTGACAGACTAATATTCTGTCAAGGCTTTAACTTTTACAACTCAAATAGGTCAACCTAACAGTTTTAATCTTTTCTTCTATACATTTATTTAAATAAATGATAAACATTAAAGCTCAGATCAACCTAACAATTTTGATCTATCATCTAAGTCCTTGTACATATGATCATTGAAGGACTTTACACTTAAGCATTTATATTTACTTTCAACATCAAATTTGAATATGCAATTCCCAACATCAGGTTTTCTCCTAAAGGTGTTGTGGAGCTTCAGGTTTGTTCCTGAAGTTGCCTTGACTTCCCTGGTTGAGATCGGGGATGACCTGCATTTCCTGGGTTAAGACTGGGGTTGAACTGATGGCCTGATATTGAGATCAGGGTTGATTTGACGACTCGATATTAATATCGGGGTTGATCTGATGGCCTGATATTAAGATAGGTGTTTATTTGATGACCCGATTGGAGATTATGGTTGATTTGATGGCCCGATATTGAGATTGGGATTGATCTGACGGCCCGATTAGAGATCGGGGTTGATTTGATGGCCTGATATTGAGATCGGGATTGATCTGATGGCCCAATTGAAGATCGTAGTTGATTTGACCGCCCGATATTGTGATCGGGGTTGATCTGACTGCCCGATTGGAGATTGGGGTTGATTTGATGGCCCGATATTGAGATCGGGATTGATCTGACGGCCCGATTAGAGATCGGGGTTAATTTAATGGCCTGATATTAAGATCGGGTTGATCTGACGACCCTATTGGAATTCAGGGTTAATTTGATGGCCCAATAGTGAGATCGGGGTTGATTTGATGGCCTGATATTAAGATCGGGGTTGATCTGACGGCCCGATTGGATATCGGGGTTGATTTGACGGCCCGATATTGAGATCGGGGTTGATCTGACTGCCCGATTGGAGATCGGGATTGATTTGATGGCCTGATATTGAGATTGGGGTTGATTTGAAAAATATAATTTTGCCCTCCTACAGTGTTAGTAACGGGGAAAGGAAATTTCGAGTGTCTACACTCATCAAGTCAAAATCCAGCTCTACATCAAAAATGTAGTCATTGCTAAGACTTGGCAATTCATCAGCAAGGCTAAACAAATCCAAATTTTTAGTCATGAAAATAAAATTCTTTCACTTAATATATAAAACTGTTTAATCATACAAAGCATAAATGTAAGCATGACAAAAGTAACTTCTAGTACTACGCAACAAAAGTAAGCAGTAAATAATATCTACACTTCAGGGCAGATGGACTTTCTGCCCTTTAACCTTTTTCGACTGATGCAAGGAGTGCTGATCCAGTTGTCCAGGGTCAGGTCCTTGTTGACTGTAAGGATGAAGGGGTTGTTGTTATCCACCTCCTCTTTAATGATGACCAGAACTGAATTCATATCAGGGTCAGCGTCTTTCTTTGGAACATTTTCCTTAGCCCTGCTTATGCGAGGGATCATAAGTTGATCTTCTGAATAGTCATCATCTGGGATATCATCGTTCATACCCTCAGTATATGCCAAAAAATACATCTTTGCAAATCGGTCATGCACTTCTTGTAGGAACCTTTCATTTCTTTCTTTGTTTTCCTTAACAGGAATATGGATTTCTCACTGGCCGGCTTAACCTTAGGAATCAGCATACCTGACATAGAAGTTGGGACTCTCCTCCTCATTGGTTTCACGAATCCTGCATCCGTGAGAACTGGTAGCAGAATGGTGGATACATAAATCGGCTGATGCTTGTGCGGGTTCTTGTGATTTGATCCATAGGAATAGCCTAATCTAGCCTTCCCTTTCTGTCTAGGTATCTAAACTGCACTTCTGATTCCTTGTTGACTTTAACCTAGCCCTTCACCAGGATAGAAACCCAAGGATATCATTTCTTGATCGACAGACATTACTTTGGAAGAAATTCTTGGCTTTAAGGCTAGAACCACAATAGGTCGATAGTGAGTGTTGCTCACTTTGAAGGCTTGAAAACTGGCAGGCTCAACTCCCTTATTGAGGCTGATCATAGGCATATCACCTTGTACATAGACTGGATACTCTGGTTTGGCACTTATAGTTACCAGATTGCCATTGATGATATATTTGATCTGTTGATGAAGGGTGGACTGAACTGCTCCAGCCATATGGATCCACGGTCTCCCCAACAGTAAATTATATCACGTGGTGATGTTTAGCACTTGGAAGGATATGTAGAAAGTATGTGGACCAATCTCCATTGGAAGTTTGATTTCTCCTATAGCATCTCGTCGAGACCCATCGAAGGCTTTTATGACTACATGACTGCTCTGGATTCAATTTGGATTGATCTTCATTCTTTCCAAAGTGTCATAGGGACAGATGTTCTGGGAAGATCCTCCATCTATCAACACGCCTCCTATCACATATCCAAAGGATATCACTGCTATATGCAATGACTTTCAATGACCAATCCCATCTACAGGTATGTCATCATCAGTGAAAGATATCACATTATTGTTGAAGATGTGATCCATCAAGTGATGGAAATTTTCTGTATCCACCGCCTTTGGCAGGTGCACTTCTTCCAGTACTTGCATTAAGATTCTGCGATGATCTTCCTAAGACAATACCAAATCTAGAATGGATATCTGCCGGGGCGCCTCTTTTAATCTTTTCACCACCTTGGCTTCATTATGCCTCATTTTGCTGAGGAATTCTTCAATTTTCTCCACGGGCACTCCACTCTTGGTTTTAGTAACTGGCTTTATTACTCGCTTAGGTATATACAACGGGTTTTCCTTTGATATAGCAGTAGTGTGATTTAATGTTGATCCCTTGTTCTCCCCATAGTTCCATGGGACTCTGTTTAGGCTGATTAAGGGATATTGTGGTCTGAATGGCAACATCAATGGTTTTGGCGCAACCACTTTCACAAGATTCTTTCCTCCTTTGTCCCCCTTTCCTTGAATTATCAGGGGTATTGCAGCTGTGTCCTTCTCACAGGAAATGACTTCTACAACCCCCTTCAAACTCCATGCTAAAGGAGAAAATATTGTTCCTTCATCAGTTAAGCCATTATCTTGACTCGCTTTTAGCAGTTCACCGCTTTCAATCAGGTTCTGAATTAAGTGACGAAGTCCCCAACATTCTTTTGTATCATGGCCAGGAGTGTTGGAATGATATTGACATAACTTGGAAGAGTTGAACTTCCTTGATCGAGGGTCCACTGAGGGTAATAGTTCTGTGACTTTTTCCTCGTTAATCAATGTTTGGAGAATTTCTTCCATAGGTTGATTCAAAAGAGTTAACTTTCTTTTGAGGGAAAACTCCTTGTGAGCTCGGAATCTTTCTTCCATGGAAACTTTGTCTACTCAGGTTTCATGTTCATGGAACCGATAGTGATCCTTCCTTGCAATTAGAAGAATTTTAGGCGCAGGAGGATTTGCTCTCCGCTGGATGACTTGAGTTATCAATTGTCGAATCACTTGATGCTTGTATACCATCAGTTCTGCCAGTTAACCAATCTGTTCCTTGATGGACTTCATTTTTTGTTCTATCAAAAATCGACATTCCGAATACCCCAATTTATTAGAGTTATCATTGCTTGTTTGGGAAGAGTCCCCTATGTATTTTAGGTATTTGGAACCTTCTCCACTCCTTATACTGATCATGTTAACTCCCTCCTTGTTGTGTTGAGGCAAAGGGTTATCTTGAACAAGTGGCTGCTCTGGTAATGTTACCAAAATCTCGCCACTGTTTATCATATCCTGAATCTTGTGGTTTAGAGACCAACATTCTTGGGTATTATGACCTGGAGCCCTAGAATGGTAAACACATTTCTTGCTTGGGTCAAAATTCTTTCCACTTAGATTTGCTGGGGGAAATAGCTAAACAATTTTCTTCTGTGCTGTCAGAAGCTTGAGTATATTCTCAAGTGAGTCCCCTAAGGGTGTAAATGTGTTAGGTTTGTAAAATCAAAGTAGCATGCAACAATTACTTACATAGTAGTGGAAGTGTAAAATAAGAGTTTTAAAATTTTACAAACCATGAACCAGGATCATCCTTTATGCGTAATTATTAATTTAAACAAAAGAGATGAAGAACGAATCATACCCTTGAAGATACGAGCTTCCTCAGGTACGAGTTCAACTCAAATCCTTTCCTTGTTCGACTTGAATCTACCAGGTGTGATTCCTTCCTTTGATCAATGTCAGCCACCCAAGTGTTTGGCCTCTAGAGGTGATCCACCAAGGATGAACAAGTATTAATAAGATGGGTTATTGGCAAAACCTTAGTTTTCTCTCTCTCTAGAAAAAGGTGTGCTCTCCCAACTCTTGGAAATTGCATTAGTTACAAATCAAAATAAGACTCCTCTTATTTATATATGTAGGCAACCTTCCTAAATATTTTAGGATTAGGGTTTTATATTAATTAAATAAACTCTTTTAAATAATTAGGCTTCCTAATCTTATTATGAGCAATTAATTAAACTTTTTTAATTAATTTACCTCCAAATCCTATTAGGAATATGAGAGTACTTTTATTAATTAATTCCAAAACTCCTTCAGGAATTAATAATAATAATAATAAGACTCCTCTTATTAATTTATATTTAATATTTTTAAAATATTAAAAAATAAATATTAAGCTATTTAATTTATTCTATCACCATAGATTAAATTAAATATACTTAACTTATTATTATGATTATGACATTTACTTTATGAATAAATATTCATCCTTTTATGGTGTTACCCTTTAGGTTCTCTATATTAAATCGATTGTGAATAAATTAATTAGAATAATTTTAATTATATTTAAATAAATAAATTAACTATTAATTCATTTAAATAAATAATATTTATTCTACAATAAAGGTAAGCCCCCTTAGCGCTCAACGACTTTTCAGATAATATAGATTTCAACATTAATCATAAAAGAACCTTTTTGTAAATAGTTATTGTACAACTCATTCCTTCTACCATATAATGTCCCAAAGGATTTATTATCAAGTCTTATTTTATTTAATTATATGTATTCCGATCCTAAATGTACAAACTCCTATAATACAAATTAGAAACTAGTTTCTAATTTCATTATGCCTTGGCCAAAGACTACTGAGTTGTCATTGTCATTTATCGAATTACATAGAACATTCTCTTCTTTTACTAGAAGTGGTAGATCCTTCATTGATCATTCATTATCTTCATGTATAATTAATTATACCTGTGACGCCCCCAAATCTAGTTACTTGAAACCCGAACTTGGTGCTACACGATATCATTTCTTTGAGCAGAATAATATAATTTAACAAATTAATATACATATCAGAGTTGTCTAATCCCAGGTACACAACCTTTAAAGCATTTCATTACACAAGATATCATGAAACTAATTCTTGCAGCTTTCCTTTCCCTTTGTTTTTGCCAGAGCCTTCTAGTTGATCACGCTTGGCTGAAAACATTTAATTTAAAGCAAGAATGTGCATTCAATTGCCCAGCAAGTAATAGCAGTTAATAAACTTTAGCTGAAAGAAGTAAATATTTTCTTTGAGGTATACTTCTACAACGAATCAATAGTTGTGAAGTCTTTCGAACATATTTTAATAACATATCAAATCGTTTAAAATTTTGAAACGACGTAGTGACTATAAATGCTGAGCGGTCACTGGACCATGAACTTTTATTTTTCATTTTCGAAACGGTTTAAACAGAAATTCATCTGCAAACCGCTCTGGTCTTACGGACATGTAGGGTGATCAGCCCCGTTATGTCCTGTATTGATCAATACTATCTGTTTGAACGATAAATGCGTTCACTCTGTTCGCCTTGGGCACAAAAATAATTTCTCCATTACAGGTTGTTCATACTCAGTCTGGAGTCCTAACTAAACAATTCAGTTGGACGATCTTTATCATAAACAATACTATTCAACAGTACAATTCAAACTATGTCTAGCCGAATCAAATTGCTTAGACAATCTTTAAACCATAAACGCATACCGAAGTTTAATAGTATGGAATAGAGTTTGTCATATCAAAGAAGTTCTAGTTCAAGAGTTCTTGCATGAGTACCACAGTTCGTACAAGTGGGGACACTTGTATGATAACAGACAATAATGAGATATTAATAAATAATAACTGAATTGAATAAAATTTTAAAATATAAGAATAATTTTCATAAACGTATCTTGGATATCATTATGGATATGAATAATTGACAATAATTATTCATGAACATGCTTTTCGCTTACTGAAATCCATCGCATAAAGTAAATGCAATGAGTAGAGATACATGCTCAATAATAAATTGAGATAAGAAACTTGCCTTGATAGCTGATCACTGCTATGTAGTATAGTTTACGCTTTTATCTTTAATATGAAGTCCTATCATCAATAACATTATTCTTTTAATTAGAATAATACAACTTAACACATAATACTGCTTAAACATGTTGTCACATATTCATGTCAGTCATTGCAACACGTACGAACATATACCTAGTCAAACTATGTCGATTTGGTTTGAGTTCGGTATCGTTTTGGCATCGCGATTGCATTATCGGATAATTAACGAATTTATTTTTAATGAAACTTTGTTCAAGAACTTAAATATTATATTAGATAATTTAATTATCATTTATAATATTTTTTCAAACATTATAATCATTTATAATGATTTTTCAAACACATATATCATTTTTAATGATTTAATTGTTAAATAATTTCATTATCATTAATATTTAAATACTTTAAAATATTAATGAACTTCATGTCAACACTTTAAAAGTTATTTATTATAACCTGAAAATATTTTTAAAACCTTAATATTACCTTTAAATGATTTTTAAGATATTAAAATCATTTTTAAATAATTACCAATAATATTAAAATATTAATGTATTTCATTTCCAAATATTAAAAGTTATTTATTATAACTTAAAACATTTTTAAAACACTAATATTACTTTCAAATGATTTTTAAAGTATTAAAATCATTTTTAAGTAATTACAATTAATATTAAAATATTAATATTATTTATAACAAAATATTAAAAGTTATTTATTATAACTTAAAATACTTTTATTATATTTATTTCACCTTTAAATGATTTATAAAACATTTAAATCATTTTTAATTAATTTATTTAATATAATTATTAAATAAATTTATTATCATTAATATTAAAATATTAATAAAATTCTGATCAAAATATTAAAAGTTATTTATTATAACTTAAAATATTTTTTAAAACTTTAATATCATTTTTAAATGATTTTTAAAATATTAAAATCATTTTTAACTAATTTATTTAATATAATTATTAAATAAATTAAATATCATTAATATTATATTATTAATGAAATTTATCTCAAAATATTAAAAGTTATTTATTATAACTTAAAATATTTTTTAACACTTTAATATTATTTAAAATGATTTTTAATATATTAAAATTATTTTTAAATAATTTATTTAATATAATTATTATATAAATTTAATATCATTAATATTTAATTCAATTAAAATATTAATAAAATTTATGCCAAAATATTAAAAGTTAATTTTTATAACTTAAAAGAATTTTATAAAATTTTAATAATTAATTTCTATTTATTTTAATTATTTTAATTAATATAATTAATTTTTCATTTAAACCGTCGCTAAAAGCCTATAGCAACAAAAATTGTCGCTATAGGTGTTCTTAAGCCCTCAAGAACATTCAAAGTCAGTGCTTAGGTGCCTAGTTTGACCGCCGGTAATTCTTTGTTCATGATGTTTCTGGGCATGAGAGTGCTTCAATAGTGTTCTACTTATGTAATACTACAAGTGTATAGCAATTTTTGGGTCTAACTATATCATATGAAGAAGTTATAAGGGATTAAACTAGCTGTCAGAACTGTTCTTCATGTTTTGGAATTTCCAAAAAATAAAAACAGTGCGAGGGGTCAATTTGTGGCTTTAATAACTTGGATTCTGGGGTATGTTTGTGTGTTACAGTGCCACACTTGTGTAGTATGTATGTCAAGGTACAAATATAATACACTTATGTAACTTAACAACATCACAGAAGCAAGATCTAGCTTGGTCAAAGTACATGTCAGAAGTTGTTCTTTAATTTTCTAGAATTTCCAGAAATTCATATTTTTCGTTTGGTCAACCCATATTTAACAATGAATATCTTTCATCGTAGTTATGATTTAAGTGTTCTAGTGTCATGGTTTTGTAGTCTATATGTCAGAGTATAAAAGTGATACACTTACATGACATAACAACATAACATGAAGAAGATCTAAGCCTTCAAACTTCCTATCAGACCCTTTTCTGGGTTTTCCAGAAATGGTTTCATGACTGGTCAACCATGTTTGACCATTAATAACTTTCTATCTAGACATGCTATGATCGTGATTCCACTTACAGTTTACTAATCACATAACATACTACACATATCAAGCTTTAAACACAACAAATCATTAACAGGGTGAGATTTATAGGCCCCGACTTTGAGCTGTCAGACAACATTTTTAGGGTTTTTCCAGTTTTCAAAAATTTCAATTTTCGTGCATCTAAATGTTATGAAAGTGTTATTTCTCAACCCAGATCACTTATTAACATAACATATAACATAAATAAACACTTAATCATAACATCTATCAAAATTTTAAAGATCTAGCATGAGGGTTAGGGTTTTATACATTTCTTGATAAATTTTTGATTTCTACTTCTTGATTCTGTTCTTGTTTCGTGTCTGAGATGTTTTGAGCTTTTTAAAAACTGATCTAGAGAGTAAAATTCGTGGGTCTTAGAGAGAGAATGAGCAACTTGTCTTGTGTGTGTGAAAATATGAAGTTTAAGTTCACTTTTTTTTCTTTTGCAATCCTATCTTTGATTCAATGAATCTAATCTTGCTAGGTGGCATGATTTGGCTGATGAAATAAAATTTGGGCATGTGAGAAATCTTAGCATTAATGAGCCATATCTCTTAGCAAGATTTGCAAGCAACTTGATAAAATAAATTCAAAAATGCTATTTTAATAAATTAACATAACATTTAAGGGTATTTTTGTCCATGGTACTTGAATCTAGGGTTGAATCAATAGATTTTAACCCTTAAGGTTTACCCAATAATTTTTAGGTTTAGGGATTAAATAAATAATTTAATAATAACACACTAATTAAAAATTAGGGTTTTCAATAGAAATTAGGGTTTTCTAAAAATTATGGTTTCTTGATATTATTAGGGTTCCCAAATTTATGAAATAGGATTTCCTAATCATTATTCTTAATCACATAATATCCACACTTTCATTTAAATACAAACATATTTATTTACTATGTTTAATATTTAAATAAAATAAATAAATTCTTAATATATATTCACATAATTATTTCAATAATCATATTTATAATTAAAATCTATAACCATAAATCATATTAATATACTTACATATATTTGAATACAAATATAATTAATAATCACATTTAATATTCAAATTCCTTAAGAAAATAATTTCTTATTATTCATAACATAATTATACTTTTCTTTTAAATATAATTATACAATAATTGTATTAATCATGAAATTTCATAACATAGATCAAAATTTAGGGTTTTGATCTATAATTACACTTTACATCATATACCATTATTAATTAAGTTAAAATAATTAACTTAATTAATCTTGATAAATTCATATAATAAAATAATTATTATAATAATTCTAGAAATCATTTCATATATTATTTAAATAATATATTAATCATAGTTTCATAAAAAATAAATAATGAAATATTTTTACTACAAAATTAATTTATTATTAGGATATAATTTATAATAATCAACAATTCCTTTTTTGAAAAATATATTCGAAATCATTCATGCAATAAATAAATATATATTTATCACATATACACATATGCTTTACCTTGCACATATTCTCACCTTTATTTTGATAGAAATAATATTAATTAAATAAAATAAAAAAAATTAAATGCAAAATTTCTTATTTAATTTTATAAAAATCTTGGGTTATTACATTCACCTCCCTTTATAAGGATTCCGTCACCAAAATCGCCGTTTCAAAACTTATATACACAAGGATAAATACTATACACATTTATTATAAGTAGATCTCGATCTGATTCGATCGAACTGATCTTTAACTTATTCAACATAAAGTTTATCTATCTAATTAAATGGAATCTGTTTTCTAATAGAACTCAACATCCTATTTTAAAATTTCTTAATAAAACTATTTATTGTATATAAGAAAACCTATACAAGAAAATAAAATTCATTCGAATAATACTTGGAATTCCATCCCCGCCTGCTATCGTATCTTGAAACGTCATATTGAAGGTCCTCGTAGTTGGCTTGCTTGTCGGAGTTGGATACGTGATCGCCAACTTTCCACTGCTTTTTCCAGCATTCGTATTTTCACCATCGGCGTTTCTTTTCGGAGAATCCTTTGCCATATGAGCAGTTGATCCGCAAATGAAACAACCACTATTCTTTCTTGGATTGGGGCAATTAGGAGAGATGTGTCCCTCCTGCTCGCACTTGTAGCACACAAACATTCCTTTAAGACACTCACCTGAGTGATTCTTCCCGCAATTTTCACACGGTTCAACCTTTTTCCTTATTCCTCCTTGACCATTACCAGTACTTCCAAATTTTGTCCACTTTCTTTTCCCACTTGCAATTCCACTGTTTCCTTCCACTTTAACTTTTTCTTCGACCTTACCCTTATTCTTCTTTTTCTTGTTATAGAGGCTCATGGCCTCACTTCCTCCTTCGGCAATGATAGCCTTTTCCAATAACGATCCAAACGAATTAATCTGTAGCATTGCAACCTTGTTGTAGATCCAGGGTTTTAGGCTATGTTCGAACCTTCGTGCCTTCCTTGCCTCCGTATTCACTTGTTGTGGAGCAAACCTAGCTAATTCGTTAAACTTTTCGGCGTATTCTGAGACGGTCATATTTTCTTGTTTCAATTATAAAAATTTAACCTCCATTCTATCCTGCATACTGGACGAGAAGTAATTCTCGTTGAACAGTTCTTTGAACCTTGTCCATGTCACCACTTCTGCTCCGGCTCGAGTTTGATTAGCCTCTAACCAGAAGTTCGCTTCCCCTTTCAGCATGTAGGTAGCAAAAATTATCTTTTGCTCCTCCGCTACCCTAGTAATAACAAACGTTTTTTCTATTTCCTTTACCCAAGTTTGGGCTTCTATAGGGTCAATCGTTCCTTTGAATTTAGGCGATCCTACTGCCTTGAAGTCTTTGAAGTTCGCCAATTGATTATCTGGTCGATTTCTCATTGCTGTCGGTGATTGATTATGCATTGCTTGTGAATGTAGTATGCATACAAGACAATCATGTATGATGATAAAACATATACTTTAGAGACAATCTTATTTATTTTTTAATAAAAATATTCATTTATTAAAGGCATTTAATTTTCTACATGGTGCTGTTTTTATAATATATAAATAACTCATAGTTTTAGCAATGCTTTTAGAATCATGATGTTGATCATGCTAATGAGATTTAAATTCTTGGAAAGCTTAAAACTAAAATAGTTTCCAATCGTGGGATTACTAAAAAGGGGATTAGTAAATCCGGATAGATTGGTACATATGTTTCTTGCTCATTGGATGAGGATGATTGATCTCATGATCATTTGTGTAGAGACACTAAAGCAAGTATGTAGGTGCTTATTGGAGAATAAGTTCACTGACGTGACTCACTATGAAATACCTAATGGAGTTTTACTCGCTTGTCAATAGGAATTCCTAATGTGATAATAGTACAAGTGATCCTTGGACTTGAGATCATCATAGTATCATGTATGTAATGAATTATACTTTGACTTATTCCTTAAAGCCCTTTAGGGTATATAAAAGGGTATGCTTGGGTATAATGAGTTACATCTGGAGATAATGAATGATCAATAAAGAATCTACCACCTCTAGTAAAAGAGGAGAAATGTCCTATGTGATTCGTTAAATGACAATCCAGGAATCCTTGGCCAAGGTGGAATGAAATTAGAAATGAGTTTTTAATTTGTATTATTTGGAGTTGTGCATTTTCTAATCGAAATACATATAATTAAATAAAATAAGATTTGACAGTAAATTCATGTCTTATATTTAATTGGGACATTGTATGGTGAAAGGATTGAATTGTACGGTAACTATTTACTCACATGTTCTTTTATGATTAATGTTGAAATCTATATTATCTGGAAAGTCGTTGATCGCTAGGGAGGCTTATCCCTATTGTAGAATAAATATTATTTATTTAAATAGATTATTAGTTTAATTTATTTATTTAAATAACATTAGAATTGTTCTAATTGATTTATTCACAGCCGGTTTAATATGGAGAACCTAAAGGGTCACACCATAAAAGAAAGAATAATTATTTAAGAAGGTAATGGCATAATCGTAATAATGCATTAAGTATAATTAATTTAATCTATGGTGATTGTGACGCCCCCAAATCCGGGTTCCTCTCTTTCCTCGAATCCGGTGCAGTCACGATACTACTATCGTCGAACTATTACATCTTTTTTTCATAACTTAAAGAATAACTTGCTTTATTACAATTTAAAATATAAATTCTTTCCATAATCAGGATCTCATATAATGACTCCAAACTTTTACAAGTTACAATCTTGGTCATTTACCATTCCTGTCTAAGCATCAAATTCGATGTTACTAAAATGCGGAATAATTTAAACTTTTCAATATCCTTTGATTAATTCTTTTATTGATTTCATAACTTGAATCAATTACAAATCCCTGAATCAACTTTATAATATGATTCATTCTATTTGAGTTTCTGTATAACCGTATACATCTTAACTTGATATCCTCTATGTATTAACTAATACATCTTTACAGTACGACAAGTATTAAACCTTGTAAACAATTATCAAGTACAACTACTAGAACCTAAACATGGTTCAAACGATAATCTAAATAGCATTCTTCGTTGCGATACTATCTAACTTTGTCAATCAAGAAGCACGAAATCTTTATCGTATGTCCTTAACCTGTAAGAGTGGTTATTTGCAAGAGTGAGCTCGATAGCTCAGCAATTCTAACAGTTTTCATGCATCACATAGCATACAAGATCATACTCAGTTCATGCATTTATAAACAATTTATATTTACTACGCATGTTACTTTTCACTTAACAAGTATATCATCAAAGATCAACTTTCAATCTCATTTATATCGCATATACAGTTCATATATAAGTTCACATTATCACAACATAATATAATTCAACTAACAGTTATTGAATTCATATATCAAATAGGAACTGAAAGACTTGCCTGATTCATAGTTTAACAACTACGACTTAACTGCATAAAGATATATGTACTTCGTGTATTCCTATACAATAATACAATTATGGATTCATACATATCAGTTATACGTATCCATACTTAACTAAATGTATTCGACATATATTTAAAACTCATAGATACATGGTCTATATTACTCTTACGTTTCTTATCGAAATCATAATTCCCGGGTTTTATATAACCATTACATTCAAACTTTCTAAGTTTACTTTTCAAAATCCTTGTCATACTTAAATCAGTCGTGCAAGGCTACTATGTTCATCATGTATTCATGTTTATAAGGTTACTAACTCAAGTTTGAAACCTAGCATGCTCATTCTATATCCACTTTAAAGTTATATAATTTTCATGTTGGTGACCTTAAGCTAATCAAATTCATGTCTCAAGGGTCAACTACAAAAGTCATAGAACCACATAACGAGATTAACAATACTTAGTAAGCATGCTCGTGCTTATACTACACATGTATGCTTAATCATCTAGTCTATGCTTTAGAAATCATTTTCTTGAATATGCGTGCATAGGTGAAATCCGCGTTTCATCACAGGATGCTCATGTCAATATGTCTATAGGCATAATGAATCCTAATATACATGCTTGCATGATCATAATGTAACTCACACAGTGTTTGATGCTATTACCTTTCACATTCTAAGTTTTCATAAAAATCGCACTAAGTCAACAAAGGTAACTTAGTATATGCAAAGTACCTCGTAGTCATGACTCTCATGTATTAGAACACATATATAAGCCACTTATACATGCTCAATGATCAGAATGTGGATATCCTATATATATATATATATATCCAAAACTCTAAGTTTGTCCTTTGACATCCACGTACTCTTTAATCATGTATGCTAGTGTGTGCTTAACACTTTAAACATGCATTCTATATCTATTTAGATCATATGATCGTGTTTGTAAAATTAGAATATACGTATGTTACGTACATGGCAAAGGTCATATTTGAAACTTTAAGTTTCATTTCAACACTGTAAATTTTCCTTCCCTAATATATGCTATCATAGTCACAACATGTATGTAGTATCAAAAATAGATATATCATGAGTTATTATTAGTTTCCATGCTTGCTCTAATAATATATCACATGCCAGCACATAATAGGTTCAAGCAGAAACATAAAACAGATTCCAGGACCCTGCGCTGCGTCCAGGTATAAATTCGGCGCAGCTGCGCCGGTGTCTGGCCAAACCAGAACCTGAACTGCTTCGGCAGTTTTAACAAACCCAACTCAGAAATTCATATGAAAGTCATTCTGTACCACCCCTATAACATAACTAACATGATTATAAGTCTAATACAACAACTAACAAACACTATCCAATCACAACTTCATGAAATTCATGCTTAATTTAAGAAATTAGAAGTTAGAGAAGTTAAGAACTACTATGGAAGTTATACCTCTGATATATGAATATGAACTTGCTGCTAAATCAAACCTCTCCCTCTACTGATATATGTATATTGCTCTCACTCAATACTTAAGTAAAAATCTCAGCAAATGAAAAGAGAGGAGAAGAGCTTGCATTTATAGGACAATTAATACACAGGCAAAGTCATTGTTCTTCAAATTAAACCAACGTGAATAAGAATTGCATGTTGGTTATGAAAGAGTTGGTAGATAGTTGGTGAATGAAATCATGACAACCACTCCCCATTGAATCATTGCTAGCCTAAGTTTGCTGAGTTTGAGGTTATAGAGAGTAGGATAGCTCTTGAGCATTCACGTGTGTGGGAGAGTGACTCTCTTTGTGGATTAAAGCAAAATAAGCTCAGCATTTTAGCAACACACTAAGGTTACATATATATACCCACTTAGGTTATATAATGTATACTTAGGTTATAATATAATTTAATGAAATAAGAAACATTACAATGTAAATACTTCAATGTAGTAAATTTACTTTGCACATATATAATCCATGTATATTTCATCCTACCGGATATAATTCTTTCGGGTATCATCACATTATATTATCCCAACTCCATCATTTCAATTATATTAAATTATTGAAATCCTTATCAATTAACAATTGTTTATCTAGTAAAATTTATTATTCCATACATATACCTTAATGTATCCACTCATCTCATATTGTCACATTAATGTTGCACTACACTTTATATAACATATGCGTAACTACTATATGTTATACTCTTAATAATCACATCCTTCGCACATATCAACTAGTTGAGCAATTTTAATCATATTAATAATCTACTCGTTTATATATTATTATACTCAATGACAAATAATTAATTAATAAAATATTAATTAATTCATCCCTCATCAACCAATATAATTATTAATCTCCATAACAATTAATTAACATTTATATGGTTAATTATCACTTTAGATAAATATAAATCTTATTATATTTATAACCAATATACTTATTATCATGCTATCACTCGCAATAATAATAATTCAACATACCATTATAATAAAAATTAACAATTAACATAGATTAATTGTTTAAATAATAATTCCTCCATCTATGAATTAATTAATTCATCATTGAATCTATTATCGTGCCACACAAGGCATTTCTCACAAGCTCAATCTTAAGCTTATTATTACTTTCACCACACTTAATATCCTTTTAATATAATGTTGGTGTGACGCAAGCATTTAAATGCTAAGCTACCTCAATTATTTATACACTTCATAAATATGTATAACCTTTACGCATATAATAATTAATATTTACTCTATTAATTATTTATAAAGTCTATGGTAAAATAATAACTTAAGTTATTTAATACATTAAAATAACTCAGCTTTCTTTTATTAATTAACTTCCTTGGAAATACATTACTATTATAACAACTACGTATTCCACCATGACATGACATAAAATATTATGTTTTCTCCAATTAAAGGCATTCATTATTAGAAAATAATTTATTTATTGTCTCAAGATATTATTCTCAATATAAGATCAATAAAAATAATTATATGCACGGCACATGTACATATATTATATATAGAAAATAGATAATAAGTTTATTTTCTATTATAATAAATTATTTCCATCAATTTATTTACATATAGCAAATATGTTTTAATATATTTACCATATGAATTAATTATACCTATTACCTCATACAAAACATATAAGGTAATAATATTATTCAGAAATAACATTTCCTCCTTTTATTAAAATAATTCAATATTAGAAATTATTTTAATATCCTTTATTAGAAATATATAATAACTATTTCTCTTTCCTTTCTATAAATTGCCCTAACACAACTTCTTTAATCTATACATTTAATCATATCTTAAATATTAAATATTCATTTAAAGATATAATGATTTTCATTTCTCTTTAATAACGTGTATATATATATATATATATATATATATTAACGTTATTCGTACATTAGACTTTCTCACATATTACCATTCTAAGTAATATATATAAAAAGTAGCAACTATAATCATATATTCAACGCATATATTAATCCATTTCTTTACTTAAGTAAATTAAACACTGCACCATATCATTAAGGTTCAATATTAACATTATATTATTTCATAATATAACTCCCAACTTAAATTAACTAATATTTATTCTTATTAGTTAATTCCTTAACTAACTCATGCTTCACTATCCAAACCTATTCACGGATAGTTTAAGTGCTATTAATAACCTATATTATAAACATACTAGTTATTATTATATATACACAACAATATGGTGATTATACATTAAGGATACTTAATGTTACCAACTTACTATGATAAAATAATTCTATAAATTATTTAATATCGATAGGAATTTATCCACTTCCTTTATCTCCACTGAATCGTCTCTACGCTAAATAACAAATATATATTAATAGTATATTTATAAATCACAAAAACATATATTACATAGTCCATATTATCCTATGTAATATAATACCACATACCTCATATCACACATATATACTCTTATTCGAACCCATCTCATAGTTTAAGAATTTTATTTATTAAATCTTTATTTAATAATTTCTGAAAATCCGGGTTCTTACAGTGATACAATAAATTAAATAGCTTAATGTTTATTATTTAATATTTTAGAAATATTAAATATAAATTAATTAGAGGAGTCTTATTAATATTATTATAATTATTATTATTTTAATTTCTAAAGGAGTTTAGTAATTAATTTAATATTAGTACTCTCAATTATTCCTAATAAGATTAGGAGACAAATTAATTAAATGAATTTAATTAATTATTCTCAATGTGGTGGGAAGCCTAAATTAATTATTTAGAGTTTAATTAATTAAATGAAATCTCATGTCGAATAGGATTAGAAGGGTTAATCAATATCTATATAAGAGGAGTTTTATAATAGATATAAGTTGATGCAATTTCAATTGTTGAAGATGACTCCTTTTCTATAGAGGATAGAAAATTAAGCCAACCACCCTCCTTCTTGATAATTCATCTTCCTTAGTGGATCACCTCTAGAGGCCAAACACTTGGGTGGCTAACGTTGATCAAAGGAAGGAATCTAACTTGAAAATTCAAGGAGATCACGAAGAACAAGGAGTTGAACTCGTACCTGTGGAAGCTTCGTTCTACAAGGATATGATTCTATAACTTCTTATTTATCGTTTTAAATTAATAATTTGGATAAAGGATGATCCGGGTAATGGTTTTGTAGAATTTTTTTAAACTCTGATATACCATGCTTCCGCTAATTTTTGCAATTTGATTGCGTCACGATTTCATACAAACCCAACATCGTGTGCCAACATATTCGTAAAATTCTGCATTGGATCTGCTTGTCCTTCTGCGTTGTTTACAGATTCTTCTGCCCTTTGGTTTCGAGTTTGACGTCTTGGCGGCATTATCTGGTTAAACAAAACCTTAAAATCACTATCTTATCATTCATATACCATTATTAATGGTATCATAAAAGATAGAATATAAAATTCTAAATTTTAGACCAATTTAGCTTGCTGGATTCCCAAATTCAGCTTGCCGAATTAACAAATTGTCATTTAATCAACATACTATCTTGACATATAATAATATCATAATATTCATATTCATATTCATATTCAAACAGTACATAGTACTTTTCATTACACAATACATGCTGCCATAGTCACTTACTATCCCTTAGGGACAACAAAAGTCAGGATTCATCATGATACTTATGTAAAAGTAATACATTTCACAACTATACATACCATATCATATTCTATACATAATCTTATTTTACTTATCCTATTCATTTCCTACGCCTTCCCTAGATACTGGACAAGCCTTTACCTGATGCCCGACCAATCCACATACAAAACATATGCATTGCTTCGGATCAGGGCAATGAGATGAGATATGTCCTTCACGTCCACAATTATAGCATACATTTTGTCCTTTTATATATATGCCTTCATATTTCCAATTACAGTTCGCACACGTTCCTCTTTTCTTGAAGTTACCTTGATTAAAATAAGAATTTCCTAAATTACGGTCATTCATTTTTCTTTTCCCTTTCTGGCTTGGAGCTGCACACGATTTGCTGCATTTGGCTCCCATATGTTCAATTTGAACATTCAACTTATCTTGTTCTTCCATTGTTTCGATTAACGCCTTTTGCAACTGGTTGTTTAATAGCCTTTCCATTTCCAACAATCTTTCCAAACATAACAATTTGTTCTTTAGATTCTGCACTTTTGTTGATGCTTGGCCAGCTCCAACTTCAGTGTCTGAATCACTATCTGTCAATAACAATGTTTCTGGTTCTGGTTCTGTGTTTTCCAAAATGATTATATTATCTTGGTTGCTTTCAGGCGGAGTGATTTGCTCATTCTTTATGACATGAGAGTCTTCTAATCATTTCATCTTGACATCGATACACAAATTGTCTTGATTAGTACATAATATATACACATATCAAATAATAGTTTAAGTAAGTTACTTTTTATTTCATTTTACGATGAATTTCCTTAATTCATCTCCTTTAAACTCTATTTGAGTTATTTGTTTTTCAACGCTTCTATCTATCCTAAGGTTATAGCCCAAGGTATCCCCCACCTAAGGTTTCTAACCTAAAGCTTTGATACCAACATTTGACGCTCCCAAATCTATGTACTTGAAACCCGAATTTGGTGCTACACGATATCATTTATTTGAGCGGAAAAATATAATTTAACAAATAAATATATATATCAGAGTTGTCTAATCATAGGTACACGACCTTTAAAGCATTTCATTATATGATAGATAATAAATATTATCGTCTTAATAAAGTCTAACTATTACACAAGATACCATGAAACTTATTCTTACAGCTTTCCTTTCCCTTTGTTTTTGTCAGAGCCTTCTGGTTGATCACACTTGGCAAAAAACATTTAATTTAAAGCAAGAATGAGTATTCAATTGTCTAGCAAGTAATAATAGTTAATAAACTTTAGATGAAAGAAGTAAATATTTTCTTTCAGGTATACTTCTACAGCGAATCAATAGTTGTGAAGTCTTTCGAACATATCTTAGTAACATATTAAATCGTTTAAAATTTTGAAACAACGTAGTGACTATAAATGCTGAGCGGTCACTAGACCATAAACTTTTATTTTTCATTTTCAAAAAGGTTTAAACAGAAATTCATCTGCAAACCGCTCTGGTCTTACGGACATGTAGGGTGATCAGCCACGTTATGTCCTATAGTGATCAATATTATCTGTTTGAACGATAAATGCGTTCACTCTGTTCGCCTTGGGCACATAAACAATTTCCCCATTACGGGTTGTTCATACTCAGTCTGGAGTCCTAACTAAACAATTTAGTTGGACGATCATATCATAAAAAATACTATTCAACAGTACAATTCAAACTATATCTAGCTGAGTCAAATAGCTTAGACAATCTTTAAAGCATAAACGCATACCAAAGTTTAATAGTATGTAACAGAATTTGTCATATCAAAGAAGTTTTAGTTCAAGGGTTCTTGCATGAGTATTACAGTTCGTACAAGTGGGGACACTTGTATGATAACAAACAATAATGAGATATTAATAAATAATAACTGAATTGAATAAAATTTTACAATATAAAAGTAATTTTCATAAACGTATCCTGGATATCATTATGGATATGAATAATTGACAATAATTATTCATGAACATGCTTTTCGCTTACTGAAATCCATCGCATAAAGTAAATGCAATGAGTAGAGATACATGCTCAATAATAAATTGAGATAAGAAACTTGCCTTGATAGCTGATTACTGCTATGTAGTATAGCTTACGCTTTTATCTTTAATATGAAGTCCTATCATCAATAACATTATTCTTTTAATTAGAATAATACAACTTAACATATAATACTGCTTAAACATGTTGTCACATATTCATGTCAGTCATTGCAACACGTACGAACATATACCTAGTCAAACTATGTCGATTTGGTTTGAGTTCGGTATCGTTTCGGCATCCCGATTGCATTAACGGATAATTAACGAATTTATTTTTAATGAAACTTTGTTAAAAAACTTAATATTATGTTAGATAATTTAATTATCATTTATAATATTTTTTCAAACATTATAATAATTTATAATGATTTTTCAAACACATATATCATTTTTAATAATTTAATTGTTAAATAATTTCGTTATCATTAATATTTAAATAATTTAAAATATTAATTAACTTCATGTCAACACTTTAAAAGTTATTTATTATAACCTAAAAATATTTTAAAAACCTTAATATTACCTTGAAATAATTTTTAAGATATTAAAATCATTTTTAAAAAATTATCAATAATATTAAAATAATAATGTATTTCATTTTCAAATATTAAAAGTTATTTATTATAACTTAAAACATTTTTAAAACACTAATATTACTTTCAAATGATTTTTAAAGTATTAAAATCATTTTTACGTAATTACCATTAATATTAAAATATTAATGTTATTTATATCTAAATATAAAATATTATTTATTATAACTAAAAATACTTTTATTACATTTATTTCACCTTTAAATGATTTATAAAACATTTAAATTATTTTTAATTAATTTATTTAATATAATTATTAAATAAATTTATTATCATTAATATTAAAATATTAATAATATTCTTATCAAAATATTAAAAGTTATTTATTATAACTTAAAATACTTTTTAAAACTTTAATATCATTTTTAAATGATTTTTAAAATATTAAAACTATTTTTAACTAATTTATTTAATATAATTATTAAATAAATTAAATATCATTAATATTAGATTATTAATGAAATTTATCTCAAAATATTAAAAGTAATTTATTATAACTTAAAATATTTTTTAACACTTTAATATTATTTAAAATGATTTTTAATATATTAAAATCATTTTTAATATATTAAAATCATTTTTAAATAATTTATTTAATATAATTATTAAATAATTTTAATATCATTAATATTTAATTAAATTAAAATATTAATGAAATTTATGTCAAAATATTAAATGTTAATTTTTATAACTTAAAATAATTTTTAAAATAATTTTATGAATTTTTAATAACTAAATTCTATTTATTTTAATTAATATAATTAATTTTTCATTTAAACCGTCGCTAAAAGCCTATAGCAACGAAAACTATCGCTATAAGTGTTCTTGAGCCCTCAAGAACGTTCAAAGTCAGTGCTTAGGCGCCTAGTTTAACCGCCAGTAATTCTTTGTTCACGATGTTTCTGGGCATGAGAGTGCTTCAATGGTGTTCTACATATGTAATACTACAAGTTTATAGTAATTTCTTGGTCTAACTATATCATATGAAGAAGATATAAGGGATTAAATTAGCTGTCAGAGCTGTTCTTCATTTTTTTGGAATTTATAGAAAATAAAAACAGTGCGAGGGGTCAAATTGTGGCTTTAATAACTTAGATTCTAGGTTATATTTGTGTGTTAAAGTGCTACAATTGTGTAGTATGTATGTCAAAGTATAAATATAATACACTTATGTAGCTTAACAACATCACAAAAGCAAGATCTAGCTTGGTCAAAGAACATGTCAGAAGTTCTTGAATTTTTTGGAATTTTTAGAAATTCATATTTTCAGTTTGGTCAACCCATATTTGACCATGAATATCTTTCATCCTACTTATGATTTAAGTGTTCTAGTGTCATGGTTTTATAGTCTATATGTCAGAATATAAAAGTGATACACTTACATGGCATAACAACATAACATGAAGAAGATCTAAGCCTTCAAACTTCCTGTCAGACACTTTTCTGGGTTTTCCAGAAATGGTTTCATGACTGGTCAACCATTTTTGACCATTAATAACTTTCTATCTAGACATGCTATGATCGTGATTCCACTTGCAGTTTACTAACCACATAACATGCTACACATATCAAGCTTTAAACACAATAAATCATTAACAGGGTGAGATTTATAGGCCCCGACTTTGGGCTGTCAAACAACATTTTTAGGGTTTTTCCAGCTTTCAAAAATTCTAATTTTCATGCATTTAGATGTTATGAAAATGTTATTTCTCAACCCAGATCACTTATTAACATAACATACAACATAAATAAACACTTAATCATAACATCTATCAAAATTTTAAAGATTTAGCATGAGGGTTAGGGTTTTATACATTTCTTGAAAAAAATTTGATTTCTACTTCTTGATTCTGTTCTTTGTTCGTGTATGAGATGTTTTAAGCTTTTTAAAAACTGATCTAGAGAGTAAAATTCGTGGGTCTTAGAGAAAGAATGAGCAACTTGGCTTGTGTGTCTGAAAATATGAAGTTTAAGTTCACTTTTCTTTCTTTTGCAATCCTATCTTTGATTCAATGAATCTAATCTTGCTAGGTGGCATGATTTGGCTGATGAAATGATATTTGGGCATGTGAGAAATCTTAGCATTAATGAACCATATCTCTTGGCAAGATTTGCAAGCAACTTGATAAAATACATTCAAAAATGCTATTTTAATAAATTAACATAACATTTAAGGGTATTTTTGTCCATGGTACTTGAATCTAGGGTTAAATCAATATATTTTAACCCTTAAGGTTTACCCAATAATTTTTAGGGTTTGAAAAATTAAATAGGGATTAAATAAATAATTTAATTATAACATACTAATTAAAAATTAGGATTTTTAATAGAAATTAGGGTTTTTTAAAAATTATGGTTTCTTGATATTATTAGGGTTCCCAAATTTATGAATTAGAATTTTTTAATTATTATTCTTAATCACATAATATCCACACTTTCATTTTAATACGAACATATTTAATTATTATGTTTAATATTTAAATAAAATAAATAAATTCGTAATATATATTCACATAATTATTTCAAGAATCATATTTATAATTAAAATCTATAACCATAAATCATATTAATATACTTACATATATTTTAATACAAATATAATTAATAATCACATTTAATATTCAAATTCCTTAATAAAATAATTTCTTATTATTCATAACATAATTATACATTCCTTTTAAATATAATTATACAATAATTGTATTAATCATGAAATTTCATAACATAGATCAAAATTTAGGGTTTTGATCTATAATTACGCTTTACATCATATACCATTATTAATTAAGTTAAAATAATTAACTTAACTAATATTGAAAAATTCATATAATAAAATAATTATTATAATAATTCTAGAAATCATTTCATATATTATTTAAATAATATATTAATCATAGTTTCATAGAAAATAAATAATGAAATATTTTTACTACAAAATTAATTTATTATTAGGATATATTTTATAATAACCAACAATTTCTTTTTCGAAAAATATATTCGAAATCATTCATGCAATAAATAAATATATATTTATCACATATACACATATGCTTTACCTTGCACATATTCCCACCTTTATTTTGATAAAAATAATATTAATTAAATAAAATAAAAAAAATTATACGCAAAATTTCTTATTTAATTATATAAAAATCTTGGGTTATTACATTCACCCTCCCTTATAAGGATTCCGTCCCCGGAATCTCCGATTCAAAACTTATACACACAAGGATAAATAATATACACATTTATTGTAAGTAGATCTCGATCTGATTCGATCAAACTGATCTTTAACTTATTCAGCTTAAAGCTTATCTATCTAATTAAACGAAATCTGATTTCTAATAGAACTCAAATTCCTCCTTCAAAATTTCTTAATAAAACGATTTATTGTATATAAGAAAACCTATATAAGAAAATAAAATTCATTCATATAATACCTGGAATTCCATCCTCGGCTGCTACCGTATCTTGAACCGTCATATTGAAGGTCCTAGCAGTTGGCTTGCTTGTCGGAGTTGGATACGTGATCGTCAGCTTTCCACTGCTTTTTTCAGCATTCGTATTTCCACCATCAGCGTTTCTTTTCGGACAATCCTTTGCCATATGAGCAGTTGATCCGCATATGAAACAACCACTATTCTTTCTTGGATTGGGGCAATTAGGAGAGATGTGTCCCTCCTGCCCGCACTTGTAGCACACAAACTTTCCTTTAAGACACTCACTTGAGTGATTCTTCCCGCAATTTTCACACGGTTCAACCTTTTTCCTTATTCCTCCTTGACCATTACCAGTACTTCTAGATTTTGTCCACTTTCTTTTTCCACTTGTAATTCCACTGTTTCCTTCCACCTTAACTTTTCCTTCGACCTTACCCTTATTCTTCTTTTCCTTGTTATAGAGGCTCATGGCCTCACTTCCTCCTTCGGCAATGAGAGCCTTTTCCAATAACGATCCAAACGAATTAATCTGCAGCACTGCAACCTTGTTGTAGATCTAGGGTTTTAGGCCATTTTCGAACCTTCGTGCCTTCCATGCCTCCGTATTCACTTGTTGTGGAGCAAACCTAGCTAATTCGTTAAACTTTGCGGCGTATTCTGAGACGGTCATATTTTCTTGTTTCAATTCTAGAAATTTAACCTCCATTCTGTCCTGCATACTGGACGAGAACTAATTCTCGTTGAACAGTTCTTTGAACCTTGTCCATGTCACCACTTCTGCTCCGGCTCGAGTTTGATTAGCCTCCCACTAGAAGTTCGCTTCCCCTTTCAGCATTTAGGGAGCAAAAGCTGTCTTTTGCTCCTCCGCTACCCTAGTAATAATAAATGCTTTTTCTATTTTCTTTACCCAAGTTTGGGCTTCTATAGGGTCAGTCGTTCATTTGAATTCAGGCGGTCCTACTGCCTTGAAGTCTTTAAAGTTCGCCAATTTATTATCTGGTCGATTTCTCCTTGCTGTCGGTGCTTGATTACGCATTGCTTGTGCCAACATATTCGTAAAATTTTGCTTTGGATCTACTTTTCCTTCTGCGTTGTTTACAGATTCTTCTGCCCTTTGGTTTCGTGTTTGACGTCTTGGCGGCATTATCTCGTTAAACAAAATCTTAAAATCATTATCTTATCATTCATATACCATTATTAATGGTATTATAAAAGACAGAATATAAAATTTTAAATTTTAGACCAATTCAGCTTGCTGGATTCCCAAATTTAGCTTGTTAAATTAACAAATTGTCATTTAATCACCATACTATCTTGACATATAATAATATCATAACATTTATATTCATATTTAAATAGTACATAGTACTTTTCATTAGACAGTACATGCTGCCATAGTCACTTACTATCCCTTAGCGACAATAAAAGTTGGGATTCATCATGATACTTATGCAAAAGTAAAATATTTCACAACTATACATACCATATTCTATACATAATCCTATTTTACTTATCCTATTCATTTCCTACGCCTTCCCTAGATACTAGACAAGCCTTTGCCTGATGACCTACCAATCCACATACAAAACATATCCATTGCTTCGGATCAGGGAAATGAGATGAGATATGTCCTTCACGTCCACAATTCTACCGTATATTTTGTCCTTTCATACATATGCCTTCATGTTTCCGATTACAGTTCGCACACGTTCCTCTTTTCTTGAAGTTACCTTGATGAAAATTAGAATTTCCTAAATTACGGTCATTCATTTTTCGTTTCCCTTTCTGGCTTGGAGCTGCACACGATTTGCTACATTTGGCTCCCATCTATTCAATTTGAACCTTCAATTTATCTTGTTCTTCCATTATTTCGATTAACGCCTTTTGCAACTGGTTGTTTAATAGCCTTTCCATTTCCAACAATCTTTCCAAACATAATAATTTATTCTTTAGATTCTGCACTTTCGTTGATGCTTGGCCAGCTCCAACTTCAGTGTCTGAATCACTATCTGTCAATAACACTGTTTCTGGTTCTGGTTCTATATTTTCCAAAATGATTACATCATCTTGGTTACTTTCAGCTGGAGTGATTTGCTCATTCTTTATGATATGAGAGTCTTCTAATCATTTTCTTCTTGACATCGATACACAAATTGTCTTGATTAGTACATAATATATACACATAACAAATAATAGTTTATATAAGTTACTTTTTATTTCATTTTACGATGAATTTACTTAATTATCTCCTTTAAACTCTATTTGAGTTATTTGTTTTTCAACGCTTCTATCTAGCCTAAGGTTATAGCCTAAGGTATCCCCCACCTAAGGTTTCTAACCTAAAGCTCTGATACCGACATATGACGCCCCCAAATCCATGTACTTGAAACCCGAATTTGGTGCTACACGATATCATTTTTTTAAGCTGAATTATATAATTTAATAAATTAATATACAAATCAGAGTTGTCTAATCCTAGGTACACGACCTTTAAAGCATTTTATTACATGATAGATAATAAATATTATCGTCTTAATAAAGTCTAACTATTACACAAGATACCATGAAACTTATTCTTGTAGCTTTCCTTTCCTTTTGTTTTTGCCAGAGCCTTCTGGTTGATCACACTTGGCTGAAAATATTTAATTTAAAGCAAGAATGAGCATTCAATTGCCCAGCAAGTAATAGTAGTTAATAAACTTTAGCTGAAAGAAGTAATTATTTTCTTTGAGGTATACTTCTACAACGAATCAATAGTTGTGAAGTCTTTCGAACATATCTTAATAACATATCAAATAGTTTAAAATTTTAAAACGACGTAGTGACTATAAATGCTGAGCGTTCACTGGACCATGAACTTTTATTTTTCATTTTCGAAAAGGTTTAAACAGAAATTCATCTGCAAACCGCGCTGGTCTTATGGACATGTAAGGTGATCAGCCCCGTTATGTCCTGTATTGATCAATACTATCTGTTTGAACGATAAATGCGTTCACTCTGTTCGCCTTGGGCACAAAAATAATTTCCCTATTACGGGTTGTTCATACTCAGTCTAGAATCCTAACTAAACAATTCAGTTGGACGATCTTATCATAAACAATACTATTCAATAGTACAATTCAAACTATGTCTAGCCGAGTCAAATAGCTTAGACAATCTTTAAACTATAAACGCATACCGAAGTTTAATAGTATGTAATAGAGTTTGTCATATCAAAGAAGTTCTATTTCAAGAGTTCTTGCATGAGTACCACGGTTCGTACAAGTGGGGACACTTGTATGATAACAGACAATAATGAGATATTAATAAATAATAACTGAATTGAATAAAATTTTATAATATAAGAATAATTTTCATAAACGTATCCTGGATATCATTATTGTGACGCCCCCAGAATAGGTCCATTCAACCCAACCCATTCTGAGCCGCCAAATACATGGTACAGAATTCAAATACAAACTTCATATCATACGGTCGTGCAAAATACGTCCACACAACTGTGAGTGTCAATACAAATATGTAAAAAATATTAAGATTCAAACTAAGTCCTCATTACAATTATTATCACACTATTTATCAGAAATAGTGAGGACTACTACTGCTCTAACTCGGACCATCACTCTGTCCCCCGACTAGTCCCTGCGACATTCTCATTTTCTGAAGAGGACAACAGATGAAAAGGGTGAGCTCAACTAGCTCAGTAAAGAATATTATGACTAACATAATGGGAAACAAATTATCGTTAGTCTTCAACAAATAAGATAAAATATAATGGACAACCAACTTTAGATCAATATTCGCAGCGGAAATAACAATTCATTAGAAGAGTTAAGTAGAGAATGAAGTCTACTATCTTATATGATTTAAAAGTCCATCATCAATATTTTATCCCTGTAACATCAATCAATATACATCTCGAATCAATATTCATCTTTGCACTACAGGCCAAAGATATTCATTTGTATCATCAGTGGTCATGTTCATCTCAACACCTGTCATCTTTGCACTATGGCCAAAGATATTCATCAGGTAATCATTCATCTTTGCTCTACAGGCCAAAGATATTCATCAAGTAATCATTCATCTTTGCTCTACAGGCCAAAGATATTCAGTTACATCACCTTTTAGGACTGAGAATGATGAAAAACATTTTAAAAAAACGAATCCAGTGAGATAAAAGATAAAGACTAAGGATTCGTATTTTAGTATATCCAATTCAAAAATACCTCGTAATAATCAATTATGGAGCAAAATTCAAGAATAAAGCTCAAAACTTGGATACAATCAAAGATAGTAACCTTAACAAGCAATTTGGACAAATAGAAGAAAATTTAATTTTTTTCGTGAATAGTGCCGTATACGTGAATAGTGCCGTATACGTGAATAGTAACCTTGACGGAAAAAGTAAGAATTTCAACATAAAATCCATGACAATATTTCTGTATAATGATATTGAAAAGAACAACATCATTTACGAAAGAAAATAACATCCCTTACCTCAAAAAGATAGTACCTCTGACTGGAATATCGGATATAATACCGAAAAAAACTTGCACTGAATAGCAACACTCAAAGTATTGAAATACTCACAAAAATACGCTCGATATTATAGAGAGAGAAAACTTCTGATTCTGGTATGATTTTCAATTCTAACCTAAGCACCCTATTTATAGGAAAAGCTTAGGATGCCAAAGGAGACTAAAATAAGAAAATATTATTATTTTAAAAAAAAATTCCGCCGCCTGGCTGCTTCCCAAAAATTTGAATTTTCAACAAAAGTGGGGCCCACCCATTAAATAATATTTATTTTCCGAAACTTCAATAATTCATAACAAATAGCCCCTTTGTCAGAAAAATACAAATTCTATGTCCTTCCATAGGAAATTTAATTCTCTACAACTTTGCAGAAGGAAGTTTTCCAAATTCCAAACATAAATTATCCGGAATCCATAAACAGATGATTCCTCACACCAAAATATTGATAAAAACTCACAAGCGCCAATTCCTTCTTTAATATCCACAAAATAAATATTTCCTTATCATATAAATCAATAACTAATTATTCACAGATAATATTACAGAACTACAATATTGACAACCAGGTCGTTCCCAGGAAAGAGGGGGCCTTCCGATAAGGACTTCTCCTTACTGGCGCGCAATTAAATAACTCCTCCTAGACAGAACTTCCTTAGACATTGTCAATAATGCTATCTAATAATATTATTCAAATAATATGAATTATTGAGTTGATAATGTGAAATACTGTGCAACGACAATTATTGAATCAATACTACAAAATATCAACTGTAGCCATTATTGAATCAATCATATAAAATGGCAACGTAGCAATTATTGAGTCAATAAAATATCAATGTAACAATTATTGAGTAAATAATATAAAATATCAACGTAGCAATTATTGAGTCAATAATATAAAATATTGAACAGTAATTACTGTAACAATAATTGAGTAATGGCTTCTCACGTAAGACTCAATAATTTGAAATACTGTGCAATACCGTGTGCTACTATGCAACACCGTGTATCACTGTATTTTAACCACCGGGTATTTCAACAGTACTAACGGTAACAACTACGCCGTTATCTTGTAAAAAAGTTATTTCTGTCGCTTTCTATATCCGACAGTTATTCCGTTGTGGGGGCCCACAAATAGCTGCGCCGTAGTACGAATATTCCCCGACAACAAGAATATTCCACGACCAAACGAATATTCTCCGACAACAAGAATATTTTATAACCACTTGCTCATTTTAAAAATGTTTGCACACTTCACCCATAACTTTCATATTTATCAGATCAACACCTTACTATTTCGAAATAATATATAAAGAAAATTAAATCTTTATTCATAAAAGTTGGGGTCTTACAATTATGGATATGAATAATTGACAATAATTATTCGTGAACATGCTTTTCGATTACTGGAATCCATCGCATAAATTAAATGCAATGAGTAAAGATATATGCTCAATAATAAATTGAGATAAGAAACTTGCCTTGATAGCTGATTACTGCTACGTAGTATAGCTTACTCTTTTATCTTTAATATGAAGTCCTATCATCAGTAACATTATTCTTTTAATTAGAATAATACAACTTGTTGGGTTTGTACGAAATCGTGACGCAATCAAATTGCAAAAAGTAGCGGAAGCATGGTATATCAGAGTTTAAAAAATTTCTACAAAACCATTACCCGGATCATCCTTTATGCAAATTATTAATTTAAAACGATAAATAAGAAGTTATGGAATCATACCCTTGTAGAACGAAGCTTCCACAGGTACTAGTTCAACTCCTTGTTCTTCGTGATCTCCTTGAATTTCTGGGTTAGATTCCTTTCTTTGATCAACGTTAGCCACCCAAGTGTTTGGCCTCTGGAGGTGATCCACCAAAGAAGAGAAATTATCAAGAAGGAGGGTGTTTGGCTAAACCTTAGTTTTCTATCCTCTATAGAAAAGGAGTACTCTCCAACAATTGGAATTTCATCAACCGATATCTATTATAAGACTCCTCTTATATAGATATTGGTCAACCCTTCTAATCCTATTAGACATGGGATTTCTTTTAATTAATTAAACTCCTTTAATTAATTTAGGCTTCCCACCACATGGGGAATAATTAATTAAATTTATTTAATTAATTTATCTCCTAATCTTATTAGGAATAAATGAGAGTACTAATATTAAATTAATTACTAAACTCCTTTAGAAATTAAAATAATAATAATTGTAATAATATTAATAAGACTCCTCTTATTAATTTATATTTAATATTTCCAAAATATTAAATAATAAACATTAAGCTATTTAATTTAATCTATCATTATAGATTAAATTAATTACACTTAATGCATTATTACAATTATGCCATTACCTTTTTAAATAATTATTCTTCCTTTTATGGTGTGACCCTTTAGGTTCTCTATATTAAACCGGTTGTGAATAAATCAATTAGAACAATTCTAATCTTATTTAAATAAATAAATTAAACTAATAATCTATTTAAATAAATAATATTTATTCTACAATAGGGATAAGCCTCCCTAGCGATCAACGACTTTCCAGATAATATAGATTTCAACATTAATCATAAAAGAACCTGTGAGTAAATAGTTACCATACAATTCAATCCTTCCACCATACAATATCCCAATTAAATATAAGACATGAATTTACTGTCAAGTCTTATTTTATTTAATTATATGTATTTCGATTAGAAAATGCACAACTCCAAATAATGCAAATTAGAAACTCCTTTCTAATTTCATTTTACCTTGGCTAAGGATTCCTGGGTTGTCATTTAACGAATCACATAGGATATATCTCCTCTTTTACTAGAGGTGGTAGATTCTTTATTGATCATTCATTATCTCCATATGTAACTCATTATACCCAAGCATACCCTTTTATATACCCTAAAGGACTTTAAGGAATAAGTCAAAGTATAATTCATTACATACAAGATACTATGATGATCTCAAGTCCAAGGATCACTTGTACTACTATCACATTAGGAATTCCTATTGACAGGCGAGTAAAACTCCATTAGGTATTTCATAGTGAGTCACGTTCAGTGAACTTATTCTCCAATAAGCACCTACATACTTGCTTTAGTGTCTCCACACAAATGATCATGAGATCAATCATCCTCATCCAATGAGCAAGCAACATATGTACCAATCTATCCGGATTTACTAATCCCCTTTTTAGTAATCCCACGATTGGGAACTATTTTAGTTTTAGAGCTTTCTAAGAATTTAGATCTCATTAGCATGATCATCATCATGATTCTAAAAGCATTACTTAAAACTATGGGTTATTTACATATTATAAAAACAGCACCATGTAGATAATTAAATGCCTTGAATAAATGAACATTTTATTAATAAATAAATAAGATTGTTTACAAAGTACGTGCTTTATCATCATACATGATTGGCTTGGATGCACACTATTATCAATCTCCCACTTGCATTAAAGCCAATCGCCATGGTATCTCATACCCATCTTCTCTAAGTGACGATCAAACTGCTGTTGTGTTAAAGCTTTAGTAAATGGATCTGTAATGTTGTCTTGAGAGTCTACACGCTCCAAGGTGACGTCTCCTCTTTCAATGATCTCCCTGATCAAGTGAAATCGCCGCAACACGTGTTTATATTTTTGATGAGACCTTGGTTCCTTAGCCTGTGCAACTGCTCCTGTGTTGTCACAGTAAACGGGAACTGTTTCTCCAATGCTAGGAACCATACCAAGTTCAGTTATGAACTTCTTCATCCAAACAGCTTCCTTTGCAGCTTCACTTGCAGCTATATACTCTGCCTCTGTCACTGAATCAGCAACTGTTTGCTGCTTGGAACTCTTCCAACTCATTGCGCCTCCGTTCAAGGTAAAAATATACCCCGAAATAGATTTACTGTCATCTTGGTCCGTTTGAAAACTTGAGTCTATGAAGCCCTCGAGTTTTAATTCAGACCCACCGTAGACAAAAAAAATATCCTTAGTCCTTCTCAAGTATTTTAGGATATTCTTCACTGCCTTCCAGTGCTCTTCTCCTGGATTCGACTGGTATCTGCTCATTACACTAAGTGCATGAGCAACATCCGGTCTAGTACATATCATACCGTATATGATAGATCCTATTGCAGAAGCATAAGGGATCTTACTCATACGGGCTCTCTCCTCAGGTGTCTTTGGGGCCTGTTTCTTGGAGAGATGTATTCCATGGCTCATCGGCATGAGACCTCTTTTGGAATCTTCCATGCTAAATCTCTTTAGCATTGCATCAATGTACGTTCCTTGGGATAAACCAAGCATCCTTTTAGATCTATCCCTATAGATCTTTATCCCCAAAATATAGGATGCTTCTCCCAAGTCCTTCATGGAGAAGTGTTTAAATAACCAGATTTTAATCGATTGTAGCATAGGAATGTCATTCCCTATCAGTAATATATCATCAACATATAATACAAGTAATGAAACTGCGCTCCCACTAACCTTCTTGTACACACATGGTTCATCGTCGTTTTTGATAAAATCAAACTCTTTGATTGTCTCATCAAAACGAATGTTCCATCTACGAGAAGCTTGCTTCAATCCATAAATGGATCGTTGCAGCTTACAGACTTAATTTGTTCCAACCTTTGAAACAAATCCCTCTTGCTGTGTCATATACACATCCTCCTCAAGTTTCCCATTGAGGAAGGCCGTTTTCACGTCCATCTGCCAGATCTCATAGTCGTTATAAGCTGCAATCGCAAGCAAAATTCGAATGGACTTGAGCATAGCTACTGGTGAAAAGGTTTCATCATAGTCAACTCTTTGTCTTTGTTTGAAACCTTTTGCAACCAGTCGGGCCTTATAGGTCTCTACCTTGCCGTCCGCTCCAGTCTTTCTTTTAAAGACCCATTTACACCCAATAGGCTTAATGCCTTCAGGTGGTGAAACCAAAGTCCATACTTTGTTTTCATATATGGAGTCCATTTCGGATTTCATAGCTTCAAGCCATTTTTCTGAGTCTTTATTACTTAGCCTGTTCGTAATTCAATGGATCATCATCATTCATGATGTGTACCTCATCGTCATCCTCTATAACGAACCCATACCTCTCAGGTATCTTCGGTACTCTTCCAGATTTACGAACAGGGTGTGGTATAGTAGGTTCTTCTACTTGGTCAGGTACCTGACTTTGATCCGTGGTAATTTGTGGTTCTTGAACTTCTTCAAGATATATCTTACTCCCACTGACCCCTTCATGGATAAACTTATTTTCCAAGAAGGCAGAATGTTTCGCAACAAACACCTTTTGATCAGTTGGATGATAGAAATAATATCCTATAGTTTCTTTAGGGTATCCCACAAATCTACACTTATCGAATTTAGTCTGTAGCTTATCATTTTCAAATTTTTTGACATAAGTTGGGCAACCCCAAGTCTTAACATGCTTAAGATTTGGTTTCCTCCATTTCCACATCTCATATGGAGTCTTTGGGGCGGATTTGGTAGGTACCTTGTTAAGTAGGTAAGCAGCCGTTTTTAGGGCATATCCCAGAAAGAAATTGGAAGGTCGGTAAAACTCATCATGGATCGAACCATGTCCAACAGTGTTCGATTTCTCCTTTCAGATACTCCATTTAACTGTGGTGTACCTGGAGGAGTCCATTGTGAGATTATACCATTTTCTTTGAGACAATTGAGAAACTCACCGCTTAAGTATTCTCCACCTCGATCTGATCGAAGTATCTTTATACTCTTGCCCGTTTGTTTCTTTACTTCACTTCTGAACTCTTTGAACTTTTCAAATGA
Organism: Panax stipuleanatus; assembly: GCA_020205555.1. Taxonomy (NCBI): domain Eukaryota; kingdom Viridiplantae; phylum Streptophyta; class Magnoliopsida; order Apiales; family Araliaceae; genus Panax; species Panax stipuleanatus. The sequence goes on along the minus strand of CM035121.1, from coordinate 122,089,889 downwards.
TTCTGACTTGTATTTCATTAAATACACATATCCAAATCTTGAGTGATCATCAGTGAAAGTAATAAAATAAGAATACCCACCCCGTGCACTTGTTGTCATAGGTCCACAAACGTCTATGTGAATCAATGCCAACAACTCTGTAACTCTTTCTCCTTTTCTACTAAAAGGAGATTTAGTCATTTTACCCATGAGGCAAGATTCATAAGTTGGATATGATTCATAATCAGATAACTCAAGGAGCCCATCTTTATGCAACTTGGATAATCTTGTTTCATTGATATGACCGAGTCTACAGTGCCACATGTAGGTATAATTAATATCATCTCTTTTCCTTTTCTTAGTTTGTTCAATTTGAAAAATATTTTCTTGTAAGTCAAGTGTATAAAGTCCATTTCGCAAATTTCCAACACCATATAAAACATCGTCTTTATAAATAGAACAACTATTGTTATTTATAACAACGTTAAATCCTTCCATATCCAATACAGAAATTGAAATAATGTTTTTAATAATATTCGGAACATAATAACAATTATTAAGATAAATGGACTTGCCCGAAGGCATTGCTAAATAATAAGTTCCTACAGCTAATGCAGCAACCTTTGCTCCATTCCCCACTCGTAGGATCACCTCATCATTGTTCAGCTTTCTACTTCTGACCAGTCCCTTCACATTATTACATATGTGAGAACCACAACCGGTATCCAATACCCAAGTAGAATTTTGACTTTCTGAAAAATTAATTTCAATCATGAACAAACCTTGATTGGAAGTCGAAGCTTTTCCAAGCTTCTTCTTTGCCAGAAACTTCTTGCAGTTCCTCTTCTAATGACCCGGCTCGTTGCAATGGAAGCACATTCCTTTGCTAGCTGGATCAGATTTCTTTTGTTCTTTTATGTTCACTTTGCCCTTGGTCATCCGAGATCGGAAGAGCTCCTTAGATATCTCATATCTAGCAGTCCTACTTTGTTCACCATACAACTCCTTGAGGTGAATCAATATAGTAGGAGCATCCATGTTTTCGTGCTGACGCTGAAGCTCGTTATTCATAGATGCGAGCATGATGCATTGAGCCACAGATGCATCATCTTGCCACGTTACAATGGTGGCAATCTCTTCCTCAGAGGCTGTTTCTAGAACAGTTCTAGGGACAGGTGAGTTTAGGACATAAGAAATCTTTTCAGCAGTGAGAACTATTCTCAGATTTCTTAGCCAGTCCGTATAATTCGGCCCGGTAAGCTTATTAGCATCAAGTATGCTTCGCAGTGAAATTAGTGATTTTGACATTTTTAAAATTCTGCATGTGAAAAACAGCATTTTAGCAAACATTCATTTTATTAATTTTGCATACCAAAATAAATTTAGGTCTTTATTTTAAATTGGTATCTCCCACTATTTTTATCAAACTATATTACCCTCACTTATATAGTTCGGCAACATCTAATTAAAGATTTGCTAGTGAGAATAAGGATCTCATTTCAAATGTATATAACCTTGTGGATAGCATAACAAGCGATATACAAATAAATAGGTAGACAACTCTTGTCAATTACATCACTATATAACTCATTTTATTTTGCCTCTTAAATTATAATGGTCAAGTGTGTGCACATCCGAACTAAAATGATTTAAGTTAAGTCCAGCCTAGCACTTCTATAAATTCAAAAAAGAAAAATGTTCGTCCTTGTGGATAGCACAACAAGACTAGATCGTTCAATTTTCTTGATAAGCATCAAATGTGATTAATTAACATCTTAAATACGCAATACTCGCCTTGTGGATAGCACAACATGCTCATATTAAATATTTAATACTCTATTAATTTATCATGCTAGAAGGCGACGTTCGATATTCCAAATATCATTTGAACGCTTCGGACTTAATATTATTTCTTTGAGGGGTTTGTTATTATTTGTCTCATCTTGTTTAGCGCACATGCACATATATATATAAAATACGCGTCATTTTATTAAACATGCGAAGTATGTTTGCATAAAATATAATATATATAATATTTAGCATGCAATATAGAATATTATATTCTACCCGGATTGATTATTGACTTTTATTCTAGTTTGGTTCACTAGAGCCACCAAGTGAGCCAAAAGGTCAAACCTAGGAGTGTAAGAATTTAAATTTAAATATAACTATTACATTTAAACCGGGCTCCATACAAACGGGTCTTCACGCGCTCCTTGCTCCTTGGTCTCCAATTTCTTCAAGATAATTCTAACTATTTCTATTACATTAAACTATTTAATTTAAATAGAAATCTTGATCAGCAGTCAAGGGGAAGTACATAGGAGGGAGATAGAATTTTACATCAAGAAAAAAATTTAGAGAAGACGAGGTACACAGACCCCATTTAATAAAACTCATTCATTCAAGCATTCAACTAAAATAAAATCCAATCACATTGGTCAAATAGTCCATAATCAATCCCCATTTATTATCATACATATCACCATATATATCAATAAATAAATATTCATCTCATGAATTAAAACATTCTAAATATATATGAGTATCATTTAATGGGCAATTTTAAATTGCATGAAATCCAATTTCAAGATTAAAATAAACTCTTTATTTTAATTATAAAATTATTTAGAATATAATATATAAATATATCATATATATATATATATATAATATAAATTCACATTTATTTTTTAAAAAGAAGTCACCTTCTTTTATTAAAAGAGTCCTGCAGGTTTATTAAAAGAGTCCTTTATTGATGGGTCATCTTCTTTTTGGAGTAAGAAAGAGACAACACCTTTTCTTTGCAGAATTCAAGATTAGCACCAAAAAAAAAAATTCTGATTCGTCCCAAAAAAAAAAAAATGACATTTTTTTTTCTTAAAAAAAATGACATTTTTTTTTCTTAAAAAAAAATAATTTTATACAATAAAATTATGCCCAATAAATTATTTTAAATATATACCCATATGTATATGAAATCAAAAATAAATTAATAATTGCATAAAGGTTTGGCTCTGATGCCACTGTTGGGTTTGTACGAAATCGTGACGCAATCAAATTGCAAAAAGTAGCGGAAGCATGGTATATCAGAGTTTAAAAAATTTCTACAAAACCATTACCCGGATCATCCTTTATGCAAATTATTAATTTAAAACGATAAATAAGAAGTTATGGAATCATACCCTTGTAGAACGAAGCTTCCACAGGTACTAGTTCAACTCCTTGTTCTTCGTGATCTCCTTGAATTTCCGGGTTAGATTCCTTTCTTTGATCAACGTTAGCCACCCAAGTGTTTGGCCTCTGGAGGTGATCCACCAAAGAAGAGAAATTATCAAGAAGGAGGGTGTTTGGCTAAACCTTAGTTTTCTATCCTCTATAGAAAAGGAGTACTCTCCAACAATTGGAATTTCATCAACCGATATCTATTATAAGACTCCTCTTATATAGATATTGGTCAACCATTCTAATCCTATTAGACATGGGATTTCTTTTAATTAATTAAACTCCTTTAATTAATTTAGGCTTCCCACCACATGGGGAATAATTAATTAAATTTATTTAATTAATTTATCTCCTAATCTTATTAGGAATAAATGAGAGTACTAATATTAAATTAATTACTAAACTCCTTTAGAAATTAAAATAATAATAATTGTAATAATATTAATAAGACTCCTCTTATTAATTTATATTTAATATTTTCAAAATATTAAATAATAAACATTAAGCTATTTAATTTAATCTATCATTATAGATTAAATTAATTACACTTAATGTATTATTACAATTATGACATTACCTTCTTAAATAATTATTCTTTCTTTTATGGTGTGACCCTTTAGGTTCTCCATATTAAACCGGCTGTGAATAAATCAATTAGAACAATTCTAATCTTATTTAAATAAATAAATTAAACTAATAATCTATTTAAATAAATAATATTTATTCTACAATAGGGATAAGCCTCCCTAGCGATCAACGACTTTCCAGATAATATAGATTTCAACATTAATCATAAAAGAACATGTGAGTAAATAGTTACCGTACAATTCAATCCTTCCACCATACAATGTCCCAATTAAATATAAGACATGAATTTACTGTCAAATCTTATTTTATTTAATTATATGTATTTCGATTAGAAAATGCACAACTCCAAATAATGCAAATTAGAAACTCCTTTCTAATTTCATTTTACCTTGGCTAAGGATTCCTGGGTTGTCATTTAACGAATCACATAGGATATATCTCCTCTTTTACTAGAGGTGGTAGATTCTTTATTGATCATTCATTATCTCCATATGTAACTCATTATACCCAAGCATATCCTTTTATATACCCTAAAGGACTTTAAGGAATAAGTCAAAGTATAATTTATTACATACAAGATACTATGATGATCTCAAGTCTAAGGATGACTTGTACTACTATCACATTAGGAATTCCTATTGACAGGCGAGTAAAACTACATTAGGTATTCCATAGCTAGTCACGTTCAGTGAACTTATTCTCCAATAAGCACCTACATACTTGCTTTAGTGTCTCCACACAAATGATCATGAGATCAATCATCCTCATCCAATGAGCAAGCAACATATGTACCAATCTATCCGGATTTACTAATCCCCTTTTTAGTAATCCCACGATTGGGAACTATTTTAGTTTTAGAGCTTTCTAAGAATTTAGATCTCATTAGCATGATCATCATCATGATTCTAAAAGCATTACTTAAAACTATGGGTTATTTACATATTATAAAAACAGCACCATGTAGATAATTAAATGCCTTTAATAAATGAATATTTTATTAATAAATAAATAAGATTGTTTACAAAGTACGTGCTTTATCATCATACATGATTGGCTTGTATGCACACTATTATCACAACTTAACACATAATACTGCTTAAACATGTTGTCACATATTCATGTCAGTCATTGCAATACGTACGAACATATACCTAGCCAAACTATGTCGATTTGGTTTAAGTTTCGGTATCGTTTCGGCATCCCGATTGCATTATCGGATAATTAACGAATTTATTTTTAATGAAACTTTGTTGAAGAACTTAAATATTATGTTAGATAATTTAATTATCATTTATAATATTTTTTCAAACAATATAATCATTTATAATGATTTTTTAAACACGTATATCATTTTTAATGATTTAATTGTTAAATAATATTATTATCATTAATATTTAAATACTTTAAAATATTAATGAACTTCATGTCAATACTTTAAAAGTTATTTATTATAACCTAAAAATATTTTTAAAAGCTTGATATTACCTTGAAATAATTTTTAAGATATTAAAATTATTTTTAAATAATTACCAATAATATTAAAATATTAATGTATTTCATTTTTAAATATTAAAAGTTATTTATTATAACTTAAAACATTTTTAAAACACTAATATTACTTTCAAATGATTTTTAAAGTATTAATATCATTTTTAAGTAATTACCATTAATATGAAAATATTAAAAGTTATTTATCATAACTTAAAATACTTTTATTACATTTATTTCACCTTTAAATGATTTATAAAACATTTAAATCATTTTTAATTAATTAATTTAATATAATTATTAAATAAATTTATTATCATTAATATTAAAATATTAATAAAATTCTTATCAAAATATTAAAAGTTATTTATTATAACTTAAAATACTTTTTAAAACTTTAATATCATTTTTAAAATATTAAAACCATTTTTAACTAAATTATTTAATTTAATTATTAAATAAATTAAAGATCATTAATATTAGATTTGTAAGAACCCAGATTTTTGAGAATTATTAAAATAAGAATTAAATAAATAAAATTCTTATTAAATGATATATGGTGGGATATTATTACATACGTGAGTAAGAACTATGCAATATGTGATGTTTATGTTAATAAATATATTAGAAGTATATATTTATTACTTGTAAATAAATTGCTGGGATGTTTATGTTAATAAATATATTAGAAGTATATATTTATTACTTGTAAATAAATTGTAGGAGCAATTTATTAAAGGTAATGAGATGGCTAAAAATTAAAATAATTTATTTTAATGTGATAATTGGTGGCATTAGATATACTTAATGTATAACCATAATTTTATTAAAGAAATCATATATTAGATTATTGAGTGTAATGTATGCATGTTTTAATGTAGTGAATATATTATAATATTTACTGCAGTTAAATTGTTGAAAATAATTTATAGAAAGGAAAAGGAAATAATTAGTTTAAGTATACAAATATTATGGTATACTTTAATTAAAAGATATTAAAATAAATTCTATCATTGAATTATTTTAATAAAGAGAGAATATTATTTTAATAATATATGTAAATAAATTGACATAATTCAATTTATAATGTGAGGGAATAAATTTATTAATTATTTTCTAGATGTGATGGAAGTATATGAGTATTACTTGGAGTATTTGTAATAAATATATTTATAATATTTATATATATTCATAATGTGAGAAAATGATATTGTTGAGAAATTTGTGTAATGAAGCAAGGAGATGGTAGGTATATAATATTTTTATACTTTACCCAAGAGCATTAAAGTTAATTGTTGCATGGAATTATTTTAATGAGGAAAGAATATTATATTTATTATAATATCTTAAGTAATTGAGTAATTTTCTTTATATAGAAAAATATAAATAACACAATTATTTTTGCATATATAAGGTGAAAATGTAATAAAAAAAAACATCTTATATTATGTTTTATTTATGGAATATATAGTTTATATATTAATGATGATATATATTTTATATACTTCCAAGAGGGTGTAAATATTTTATGAGTGGGTTATGTAGTAACTTAATAAATGAAATTAAATTGCCAAGTATTAGGTAATTAAATTATTTGATGAAGCAATTAAGAGCATAATTGGGTGATTTAATTAGTTAAGCAAATAGGCTAAATTATTAATGACTCTAGTTACTATTCAAAGATTAATTCCCAAGTCTAGAAAATTTTTGTGCTAGCCGTGTATGGGAAGAGAAGGAAGGAGGTGTAAAGCCTACTCAATTTTTATCTTGGGGACCAAGAAGTGTGGCATTCAAGCTTGCAATTTTCTCTTCTTTCTTCCTTCCCCACCGAAGTCTCTCTCTCTCATATTGTTGAGATTTTGTAATTTTTCAAAAATAAAAAGTGAAGGAATTGTATTGTTTGAGGGAGCATGGACAAATTGGAATAAGAGATTAGAGAATTTGAGAGGATTTCAAGCTTGGAATACTAGAAGATTATGAGCATAAGGTATTATTCCTTATGTAATTTCTTTGAATGTTATCAAAGTTATATGATATATAATTTTATTGCTAAACTTGAGATTTTGGAAGTTTAGTAAGTTAGATAAAATTCTTAATGGAATTTCTTTGTAGTAAATCAATATTTGATTTATGTATATGAAATATGGAATTGAAATTAATTTTGAATCAAGAGAATCAAAATTTGATGTTATTAGTAAACTTTAGTTTACTAACATTCATTTTAGTTTAATCTTGAGCTTGAATTATTAAAGGAATGATGGGTTTTAGAGACTTGGTGGCTAGGTATGGATTGTGGGATGTATAAGGATGGATTTGTGGCCAAAATCGCTAACAAATCGATAAGAAATCGAGTCGAACGAATAACGCACGTTATATGTTCGATAAATGGCCTTAAAGAACCAACGCGACTAAAAACTTGAAATTTAACGAAGCCGACACTTGTAACAAGTGATATTATGTTAATAGAGATTTATTTGTAAAGAAAGTCGGGTTAGAACGGAGCGAGACGAGTTTTGAACGTTAATCGCAAAGTTGAAAAACTAGTGCGAACAGCCTTTTTGGACGCATTATTTGAATAGCTTAACATACCCAAATATCAGTGGTGATATTTTTTTAAAATACTTTGATATGCCAAGTATAACATATCCAAAAATCAGATTAATCCGATAAACGAGAAGCGCGTACGAAAATCGCGAAGTGGCTGCGTTGATAAGAAGTCGAGCAGATTTCAGCACGCCGCCGTGCGCGGCAGCGCCCGCTCGCGCGCGCCCGCGCGCGCCCGTCGGCGGCAGCGCGGCGTTGGGCTGAAAACGTGTTCTGACATCATTTTTAAGCGTGATTTTGACGAGCTTTCGTGATCCGTTTTCAAAGTTTAAAATTTTTCTAAAATACTATGACATGTGGTCTATAACATGCCCGAAAAATTTCTGTTATACGACTTATGATTTGAAAATTAAAAATGAACGAACATGCATGTCAGAACTTAAAATTTGGGCGACGCCGAGCGGCGACGCGCCGAGCGATTTTGACGTTCGACGTTTCGAATCGCGTTCCGGCGAAATAATAAGTCATAATAAATCTAATAAAGTCCTACGGGACAAGATTTGACTATAAATGATATTTTATGCCGAGAAACTTTCTTTCGAGCATAAATAATGCAATAAAAATATGTAATAAATATAAATTTACATATTTAAGCGAAATAAAAACCAAGGTTGCCTATAAAATTATTTTGTGGTGCAACGAAGAGCGAGAGACCTGTACAAATTTGTATTAATCATAAAAACTATATTTTGAGATTTTCGGAGTTCAAAATGAGATTTTTGAGCTAAGATTTATATATACATATAGTGAAAATGTGAAACAAAAAGCGTGGAACCGTTAAAAGTAATATAATGGTCCTAAGAGTAACGAAACGAATGTTTTTGAAATTCAAAACGAAGATTTTGAATAAAGAATTTCCTAATGAATATATATTTAATATAAATATATATAGTGAAAATGCGAATATTCGTAAAACGAGAAATGAAGCAAATGTGCGAACATGATAAAATGTTTTTAAATGAGTTAATGATCTGAGCATGAGTGGACAAAAAGTTATAAAAATTATTTAAATCAAGAAAAAATATAGTAAATTGAATTTTTTACTATAAAAGATATATAATATCTGTTTAAAACCTGAATTCACAAATAAAGGTAAAAGATATTCCTAACGTGGAATATAAATGATTTAAGCTTCGATATGTAAAATATTTACATGTTAAAATGTGAGGGGCCTTTATTTGACTTAAAAAGATTAAAACGAATTAAGTTAATATTCGTTTTGAATAAGAATGATTAATGGTAGTTGGTATAAAACTAATAATTATTATTGATGAATATACATGCATATTTAGCGACATATTTAGTTATCTAATATGTGTGTGCATGTAATAATAATTCTGTAGGAATTGTGGAGAAACTCTAAGTTAAATTTTAGCGGTAATCTCCAATCAAGGCAAGTTTTTCCAGTTCTGTTATGTTTGTGGATTGTATGCGATTATATGGTGAGTTGTATACCATGTTTATTAAATTGTTAAAGTCAAAATATGACTAAGTCAATTGGGTTATGGAATTGCTATATGTGATCTGTGATAGCATGTGTTGTATGAGAATGTAAGACGTAAAAAGGCATGTATAAATGTATTGCATGAAATTATAGAACTGTGATATGTCTAGTAGAAGATTTATTGATACATGTAGAATATGCATAGTAAAGAAAGTATGCTGCATATAGAGTTGTGTGTTATGTGAAACATGATAGACTGTTAAATTTGCTGGGCCGTCGAGCTCAATCTTGCAAACATAAATATTTTGCAGGTTAATGATGTTATGCAATATTACTTGCTATTCGGATGAAGAAGATTGATGGATGTGCGAAATGGATACATTTCCTTACCTTAGAAATGGTAGAAACCTATGTTTGATAGTTTTGATATATGTAATCAACAACTATGTATAGTTTAAAACATTCAATAAAGAATATTCGTGTTAGATGTATTGCAATGAATATTTTATTTAATAAAGGAATATAGTGACATTACTATATAAGAAAGAATTAATATTGAGTTATATATATTAATATAACTTTGATAAGAGAAATCATTAAATAAATATGATTTCATTATAAAAGAGAATTGTAAAGGTTGAGATTCAGGGAACGAATGAATGGAATAAAAGAAAATAATTATTCTGCATTTTTAGCTATTTTAACATTAAATAATGTTTTAAAAGCTAGAACAAGATAATATTAACGCACAAGATCGGGAAGAGAAATAGACCCGATTTTGGGGTCGTTACAGTTGGTATCAAAGCTGTAGGTTATAAACCTTAGGTAGGATTAACTTAGGCTATAACTGCAGAGATGAGTATGATGAATAAATTCAAATAGAGTTTAAGTGATAAGAAAATGATAAACAAGATTCAAAGAAGAATCTTGAAGAATTATAAGATAAGAATTCGGAGTTACCTGACTCCAATAATAAAGATGAAAAGTGTAAAATCATAATATAATATGATTAAAGGAAAAGAAGGTCGTAAAATTAAACGATCATAGAATGAGATAGAATCGTAATATAACACGATTATAAAATAAGATCACAACGTGATCTGGTTAAGTCAAAGAAGGATAGATAACCAATTAAATGATTGAAAATTTATAGCAGAATGGCTATATGGAAATGATACTATGAAATAGTACAAGAATAAAACTCGAAAAGAGTTATGAGTGATGAAATACAAATTAAATAAAATTTGTATTGAGCTAAGAACAAGATAAGATTTAATGAGATTAGGTGAGATTTCAATTGAGAACTCATGTGGTAGCTGAGTTGTACAATCCTTTGTATGGGCGGGGGTTTTGTGCTTGCACTTAGTTTATCACATTGATAATCATTGAAATGTTGGTATCGCGCTATTGATATACCTATGACGAGAAGGTGATTCTTTTCTCATAATTATATTTGATAGTTAGAGAATATAATATTAGGTATGAGTTCTTAAAACTCACACTTATGGTAAGTTCATGACTCATAATCGTATGGTGGAACCCCTCAGCGAATGGACGACTTTGGTCTGACTAGGATAAGTTCCTAAACCCATATGATTGTGGTAAGTTTCTGAACTTATAACGTGTGGTATGTTTGATGAACTATCTCAGGGTATAGGGTTAGTTTAATATAGTGGGAGTTAATGGTGTTAGAGATGAACAGAATGATATGGTGAAGTTTTTGGAAATAGTTAAAGTGGATGAAGAAGAAAAGGAATATTCTCAAATCTACTAGCTATGCTAGATTTCGAAATTGATTGGAATCGTGCTAACAATCGCACTATTGTATTTTTGAAAAATATATTGGGTCAAATTGTTGAACCAATAAGTTTTTTTCTTTAAAAAAAAAAAAAAAGTTCGGTGGTTTCTTATGTCTATGCTAATTGTTTCAGCTAGACCAATGATTTGGAAAATATCAAAAGAGTTTTATTAATCCATCATTAATATGATGTATATATGACAAATGATGACATTCTCAACGGGCTGTTAAAAACAGTGCGGTACTATGCGTCATAAAATAATTTTCAATACTTTAGTAAATAAAGAAGTGTCAAAAGCCATTTGAATCGGCTAGACACAGAATCATATATTTCTTTTATATTAAGATTTTGAACTGTCCAGCTAAATTGATTGAGTATGGACTCCAGATTGAATAAGAACTTCCTTATAATGGAATTATTTTATATTGCGTCCTGGGGACGGCAAAGAGGAACTGAAATAATTGTTCCGCATAGATAGTGTTGATCGACACAGAACATCAAAATGGAAAATTCTGTTTGCGCTTTATAGCGGTGACGATGAACGTAAATGTCGTTCAAATTTATATTGCGTCCTGGGGACGGTGACGATGAACACAAATGTTGTTCAAATTGTGCCGAATGGTAGTGACGAGGAATGCAAATGACGTTCTAATATGAATCAACACAGGACATAACAGGCTAACCACCTATATGTCCGTAAGATATGTCGGTTTACAGATAAAATGTCTGTTGAAACCTTTTCAGAAATAAGTTTATGGTCTTTACGACTTTATTATGTTACAGAAAGATTTTTAAGAGAATCTTTTGGATTAATGAATTATTCATATTGCTTCACAATTATCGATCAATTGTGGAGAATTTCTATTTTCCGGAGGTTGGGTATAGAAAGAATGAAATTTCTTAAGAGGAAGTAAGTCGCGGAATACGAAAATGGTTTATTAATCCATGAAGAAGGAAAAAGACGGAGTTATGAGGGAAAAAAAATTCAAATAATGAAAATTGATAAGAAAGTCACGTGACAATTTGAAACGTGAAAGAATGAAAAAAATAAGTCTGAGAATTATAGGGCTTTTATAAGAATATGAAGAATGTAAGGGTTCAGAAATACCCTTAGAAAAAAAAGGGGACATTGAGAAATAAATAATACTCGTAATATAATCGAGTAGGATTATAGAAACTATAAGAATTTACTAAGGAAAGGAAGAAGATAGGTGATATAAAACCTAAAAAAAATGTACGTTGAAATAATTCAACGATAAGGTAATGAGAAAGAATGAGATCTGAACCAATTAAGAAGGATTCGGTATTGTGATTCCGGGGACGGAATCCTTATAAGGGGGGAAGAATGTAAGAACCCAGATTTTTGAGAATTATTAAAATAAGAATTAAATAAATAAAATTCTTATTAAATGATATATGGTGGGATATTATTACATACGTGAGTAAGAACTATGCAATATGTGATGTTTATGTTAATAAATATATTAGAAGTATATATTTATTACTTGTAAATAAATTGTAGGAGCAATTTATTAAAGGTAATGAGATGGCTAAAAATTAAAATAATTTATTTTAATGTGGTAATTGGTGGCATTAGATATACTTAATGTATAACCATAATTTTATTAAAGAAATCATATATTAGATTATTGAGTGTAATGTATGCATGTTTTAATGTAGTGAATATATTATAATATTTACTGCAGTTAAATTGTTGAAAATAATTTATAGAAAGGAAAAGGAAATAATTAGTTTAAGTATACAAATATTATGGTATACTTTAATTAAAAGATATTAAAATAAATTCTATCATTGAATTATTTTAATAAAGAGAGAATATTATTTTAATAATATATGTAAATAAATTGACATAATTCAATTTATAATGTGAGGGAATAAATTTATTAATTATTTTCTAGATGTGATGGAAGTATATGAGTATTACTTGGAGTATTTGTAATAAATATATTTATAATATTTATATATATTCATTATGTGAGAAAATGATATTGTTGAGAAATTTGTGTAATGAAGCAAGGAGATGGTAGGTATATAATATTTTTATACTTTACCCAAGAGCATTAAAGTTAATTGTTGCATGGAATTATTTTAATGAGGAAAGAATATTATATTTATTATAATATCTTAAGTAATTGAGTAATTTTCTTTATATAGAAAAATATAAATAACACAATTATTTTTGCATATATAAGGTGAAAATGTAATAAAAAAATAATCTTATATTATGTTTTATTTATGGAATATATAGTTTATATATTAATGATGATATATATTTTATATACTTCCAAGAGGGTGTAAATATTTTATGAGTGGGTTATGTAGTAACTTAATAAATGAAATTAAATTACCAAGTATTGGGTAATTAAATTATTTGATGAAGCAATTAAGAGCATAATTGGGTGATTTAATTAGTTAAGCAAATAGGCTAAATTATTAATGACTCTAGTTACTATTCAAAGATTAATTCCCAAGTCTAGAAAATTTTTGTGCTAGCCGTGTATGGGAAGAGAAGGAAGGAGGTGTAAAGCCTACTCAATTTTTATCTTGGGGACCAAGAAGTGTGGCATTCAAGCTTGCAATTTTCTCTTCTTTCTTCCTTCCCCACCGAAGTCTCTCTCTCTCATATTGTTGAGATTTTGTAATTTTTCAAAAATAAAAAGTGAAGGAATTGTATTGTTTGAGGGAGCATGGACAAATTGGAATAAGAGATTAGAGAATTTGAGAGGATTTCAAGCTTGGAATACTAGAAGATTATGAGCATAAGGTATTATTCCTTATGTAATTTCTTTGAATGTTATCAAAGTTATATGATATATAATTTTATTGCTAAACTTGAGATTTTGGAAGTTTAGTAAGTTAGAAAAAATTCTTAATGGAATTTCTTTGTAGTAAATCAATATTTGATTTATGTATATGAAATATGGAATTGAAATTAATTTTGAATCAAGAGAATCAAAATTTGATGTTATTAGTAAACTTTAGTTTACTAACATTCATTTTAGTTTAATTTTGAGCTTGAATTATTAAAGGAATGATGGGTTTTAGAGACTTGGTGGCTAGGTATGGATTGTGGGATGTATAAGGATGAATTTGTGGCCAAAATCGCTAACAAATCGATAAGAAATCGAGTCGAACGAATAACGCACGTTATATGTTCGATAAATGGCCTTAAAGAACCAACGCGACTAAAAACTTGAAATTTAACGAAGCCGACACTTGGAACAAGTCATATTATGTTAATAGAGATTTATTTGTAAAGAAAGTCGGGTTAGAACGGAGCGAGGCGAGTTTTGAACGTTAATCGCAAAGTTGAAAAACTAGTGCGAACAGCCTTTTTGGACGCATTATTTGAATAGCTTAAAATACCCAAATATCAGTGGTGATATTTTTTTAAAATACTTTGATATGCCAAGTATAACATATCCAAAAATCAGATTAATCCGATAAACGAGCAGCGCGTACGAAAATCGCGAAGTGGCTGCGTTGATAAGAAGTCGAGCAGATTTCAGCACGCCGCCGTGCGCGGCAGCGCCCGCTCGCGCGCGCCCGTCGGCGGCAGCGCGGCGTTGGGCTGAAAACGTGTTCTGACATCATTTTTAAGCGTGATTTTGACGAGCTTTCGTGATCCGTTTTCAAAGTTTAAAATTTTTCTAAAATACTATGACATGTGGTCTATAACATGCCCGAAAAATTTCTGTTATACGACTTATGATTTGAAAATTAAAAATGAACGAACATGCATGTCAGAACTTAAAATTTGGGCGACGCCGAGCGGCGACGCGCCGAGCGATTTTGACGTTCGACGTTTCGAATCGCGTTCCGGCGAAATAATAAGTCATAATAAATCTAATAAAGTCCTACGGGACAAGATTTGACTATAAATGATATTTTATGCCGAGAAACTTTCTTTCGAGCATAAATAATGCAATAAAAATATATAATAAATATAAATTTACATATTTAAGCGAAATAAAAACCAAGGTTGCCTATAAAATTATTTTGTGGTGCAACGAAGAGCGAGAGACCTGTACAAATTTGTATTAATCATAAAAACTATATTTTGAGATTTTCGGAGTTCAAAATGAGATTTTTGAGCTAAGATTTATATATACATATAGTGAAAATGTGAAACAAAAAGCGTGGAACCGTTAAAAGTAATATAATGGTCCTAAGAGTAATGAAACGAATGTTTTTGAAATTCGAAACGAAGATTTTGAATAAAGAATTTCCTAATGAATATATATTTAATATAAATATATATAGTGAAAATGCGAATATTCGTAAAACGAGAAATGAAGCAAATGTGCGAACATGATAAAATGTTTTTAAATGAGTTAATGATCTGAGCATGAGTGGACAAAAAGTTATAAAAATTATTTAAATCAAGAAAAAATATAGTAAATTGAATTTTTTACTATAAAAGATATATAATATCTGTTTAAAACCTGAATTCACAAATAAAGGTAAAAGATATTCCTAACGTGGAATATAAATGATTTAAGCTTCGATATGTAAAATATTTACATGTTAAAATGTGAGGGGCCTTTATTTGACTTAAAAAGATTAAAACGAATTAAGTTAATATTCGTTTTGAATAAGAATGATTAATGGTAGTTGGTATAAAACTAATAATTATTATTGATGAATATACATGCATATTTAGCGACATATTTAGTTATCTAATATGTGTGTGCATGTAATAATAATTCTGTAGGAATTGTGGAGAAACTCTAAGTTAACTTTTAGCGGTAATCTCCAATCAAGGCAAGTTTTTTCAGTTCTGTTATGTTTGTGGATTGTATGCGATTATATGGTGAGTTGTATACCATGTTTATTAAATTGTTAAAGTCAAAATATGACTAAGTCAATTGGGTTATGGAACTCAATTGCTATATGTGATCTGTGATAGCATGTGTTGTATGAGAATGTAAGACGTAAAAAGGCATGTATAAATGTATTGCATGAAATTATAGAACTGTGATATGTCTAGTAGAAGATTTATTGATACATGTAGAATATGCATAGTAAAGAAAGTATGTTGCATATAGAGTTGTGTGTTATGTGAAACATGATAGACTGTTAAATTTGCTGGGCCGTCGAGCTCAATCTTGCAAACATAAATATTTTGCAGGTTAATGATGTTATGCAATATTACTTGCTATTCGGATGAAGAAGATTGATGGATGTGCGAAATGGATACATTTCCTTACCTTAGAAATGGTAGAAACCTATGTTTGATAGTTTTGATATATATAATCAACAACTATGTATAGTTTAAAACATTCAATAAAGAATATTCGTGTTAGATGTATTGCAATGAATATTTTATTTAATAAAGGAATATAGTGACATTACTATATAAGAAAGAATTAATATTGAGTTATATATATTAATATAACTTTGATAAGAGAAATCATTAAATAAATATGATTTCATTATAAAAGAGAATTGTAAAGGTTGAGATTCAGGGAACGAATGAATGGAATAAAAGAAAATAATTATTCTGCATTTTTAGCTATTTTAACATTAAATAATGTTTTAAAAGCTAGAACAAGATAATATTAACGCACAAGATCGGGAAGAGAAATAGACCCGATTTTGGGGTCGTTACAAGATTATTAATGAAATTTATCTCAAAATATTAAAAGTCATTTATTATAACTTAAAATAATTTTTAACACTTTAATATTATTTAAAATGATTTTGAATATATTAAAATTATTTTTAAATAATTTATTTAATATAATTATTAAATAAATTTAATATCATTAATATTTAATTAAATTAAAATATTAATGAAATTTATGTCAAAATATTAAAAGTTAATTTTTATAACTTAATAATAATTTTAAAAATAATTTTGTGAATTTTTAATAATTAATTTTTATTTATTTTAATTATTTTAATTAATATAATTAATTTTTCATTTAAACCGTCGCTAAAAGCCTATAGCAACGAAAACTGTCGCTAGAAGTGTTCTTGAGCCCTCAAGAACATTCAAAGTCAGTGCTGACCACCGGTAATTCTTTGTTCATGATGTTTCTGGGCATGAGAGTGCTTCAATGGTGTTCTACTTATGTAATACTACAAGTTTATAGTAATTTTTGGGTCTAACTATTTCATATGAAGAAGATATAAGGGATTAAACTAGTTGTCAGAGCTGTTCTTCATTTTTTTGGAATTTCTAAAAAATAAAAACAGTGCGAGGGGTCAAATTGTGATTTTAATAACTTAGATTCTGGGTTATGTTTGTGTGTTAAAGTGCTACACTTGTGTAGTATGTATGTCAAGGTACAAATATAATACACTTATGCAGCTTAACAACATCACAGAAGCAAGATCTAGCTTGGTCAAAGTACATGTCAGAAGTTGTTCTTAAATTTTCTGGAATTTCCAAAAATTCATATTTTCAGTTTGGTCAACCTATATTTGACCATGAATATATTTCATCCTAGTTATGACTTAAGTGTTCTAGTGTCATGGTTTTGTAGTCTATATGTCAGAGTATAAAAGTGATACACTTATATGGCATAACAACCTAACATGAAGAAGATCTAAGCCTTCAAACTTCCTGTCAGACCATTTTCTGGGTTTCTAAGTTTTCCAGAAATGGTTTTCATGACTAGTCAACCATGTTTGACCATTAATAACTTTCTATCTAGACATGCTATGATCGTGATTCCACATGCAGTTTACTAACCACATAACATACTACACATATCAAGCTTTAAACACAACAAATCATTAACAGGATGAGATTTATAGGCCCCGATTTTGGGCTGTCAAACAACATTTTTAGGGTTTTTCCAGTTTTCAAAAATTTCAATTTTCGTGCATCTGGATGTTATGAAAATGTTATTTCTCAACCCAGATCACTTATTAACATAACATACAACATAAATAAACATTTAATCATAACATCTATCAAAATTTTAAAGATCTAGCATGAGGGTTAGGGTTTTACACATTTCTTGAGAAATTTTTGATTTCTACTTCTTGATTTTGTTCTTGGTTCGTGTCTGAGATGTTTTGAGCTTTTTAGAAACTGATCTAGAGAGTAAAATTCGTGGGTCTTAGAGAGAGAATGAGTAACTTGGCTTGTGTGTGAAAATATGAGGTTTAAGTTCACTTTTCTTTCTTTTGCAATCTTATCTCTGATTCAATGAATCTAATCTTGCTAGGTGGCATGATTTGGCTGATGAAATGAGATTTGGGCATGTGAGAAATCTTAGCATTAATGAGCCATATCTCTTAACAAGATTTGCAAGCAACTTGATAAAATAAATCCAAAAATACTATTTTAATAAATTAACATAACATTTAAGGGTATTTTTGTCCATGGTACTTGAATCTAGGGTTGAATCAATAGATTTTAACCCTTAAGGTTTACCCAATAATTTCTAGGATTTGAAAAATGAACTAGGGATTAAATAAATAATTTAATTATAACACACTAATTAAAAATTAGGGGTTTCAATAGAAATTAGAGTTTTCTAAAAATTATGATTTCTTGATATTATTAGGGTTCCCAAATTTTTGAATTAGGGTTTCCTAATCATTATTCTTAATCACATAATATCCACACTTTCATTTAAATACGAACATATTTAATTATTATGTTTAATATTTAAATAAAATAAATAAATTCTTAATATATATTCACATAATTATTTCAATAATCATATTTATGATTAAAATCTATAACCATAAATCATATTAATATACTTACATATATTTGAATGCAAATATAATTAATAATCACATTTAATATTCAAATTCCTTTAGAAAATAATTTCTTATTATTCATAACATAATTATACTTGTCCTTTAAATATAATTATACAATAATTGTATTAATCATGAAATTTCATAACATAGATCAAAATTTAGGGTTTTGATCTATAATTACACTTTACATCATATACCATTATTAATTAAGTTAAAATAATTAACTTAACTAATCTTAATAAATTCATATAATAAAATAATTATTATAATAATTCTAGAAATCATTTCATATATTGTTTAAATAATATATTAATCATAGTTTTATAGAAAATAAATAATGAAATATTTTTATTACAAAATTAATTTATTATTAGTATATAATTTATAATAATCAACAATTCTTTTTTCAAAAAATATATTCAAAATCATTCATGCGATAAATAAATATATATTTATCACATATACACATATGCTTTACCTTGCACATATTTTCACCTTTATTTTGATAGAAATAATATTAAATAAATAAATAAATAAATAAATAAAATTATATGCAAAATTTTATATTTAATTATATAAAAATCTTGGTTTATTACAATACCCAAGCATACCCTTTGATAAACCCTTTGGGTCTTAAGGGACATGTCAAAGTATAACTCATCATACATAAGATACCATGATTATCTCAAGTCTAAGGATTACTTATACTACTATCACTAAAGAAATTCTTATTGATAGGCGAGTAAAACTCCATTAGGTATTCCTTAGCGAGTTACGTTCAGTGTACTTATTCTCTAATAAGCACCTACATAGTTGCTTTAGTGTCTTCACACAAATGATTATGAGATCGATCATCCTCTTCTAAAGAGCAAGCAACGTATGTACCAATCTATCCTGATTCACTAATCCTCTATTTAGTAATCCATCGATTGAGAACTATTTTAGTTTTAAGCTATCTAAGAATTTAGATCTCATTAGCATGATCATCATTATGATTCTAAAAGCAATGCTTAAAACTATAGGTTTATCACATTTAAATATAACAACACTATGTAGATAATATAAACGCCTTTAAATAAATAATTTTTTTTATTAATAAATGAATAAGATTGTTACAAAGTATATGCTTTATCATCAAACATGATTGGCTTGTGTGCATACTACTTTCAATTTCCCACTTGCACTAAAGCCAATAGTCATTGTATCTCATACCCATCTTCTCTAAGTGACGATCTAACTATTTTTGTGTTAAAGCTTTAGTAAATGGATCTGCAATGTTATTTTGACTGTCAACACGCTCTAGGGTGACATCTTCTCTTTCAATGATCTCTCTAATCAAATGAAATCGCCGTAACATGTGTTTAGATTTTTGATGAGACCTGGGTTCCTTGGCCTATGCAATAGCTCCGGTGTTGTCACAGAATAAAGGTACTGCTCCTCTAATGCTAGGAACCATGCCAAGTATAATTATGAATTTTTTCATCCAAACAACTTCCTTTGCATCTTCACTTGTAGCTATGCACGCTACCTCTGCCACTGAATCGGCAACTGTTTCCTGCTTGGAACTTTTCCAACTTATTGCACCACCGTTTAAGGTAAATACACACCCTAAAATGGATTTATTGTCATCTTGGTACGTTTGAAAACTTGAGTCTGTATAGCCCTCTAGTTTCAATTCAGACCCACCGTAGACAAGAAATACATCCTTAGTTATTCTTAAGTACTTTAGGATATTTTTCATTGCCTTCCAGTGCTCTTCTCTTGGATTCGACTGATATCTGCTCGTTACACTAAGTGCATGAGCGACATTCAGTCTAGTACATATCATACCGTACATAATAGATCCTATTGCTGAAGCATAAGGTATCTTATTCATACGGTCTCTCTCCTGAGGTGTCTTTGAGGCCTTTTTCTTAGAGAGATGTATTCCATGGCTCATCGGCATGAGACCTCTCTTAGAATCTTCCATGCTAAACCTCTTTCGCATCGTGTCAATGTACGTTCCTTGGGATAAGCCAAACATCCTTTTAGATTTATCTCTATAGATCTTTATCCCCAAAATATAGGATGCTTCTCCCAAGTTCTGCATGGAGAAGTGTTTGGATATACATATTTTAATTGACGATAGCATCGGAATATCATTCCCTATCAATAATATATCATCAACATATAGTACAAGGAATGATACATCGCCCCCACTAACCTTCTTGTATATACATGGTTCATCCTCATTTTTGATAAAATCAAACTCTTTGATTGTCTCATCAAAACGGATGTTCCACATTCGAGAAGCTTGTTTCAATCCATAAATGGATCGTTGTAGCTTAAAAACTTGATTTGCTCCAACCGTTGAAACAAAACCCTCTGGCTGTGTCATATACACATCCTCCTCAAGTTTCCTATTGAGGAAGGCTGTTTTCACATCCATTTGCCAGATCTCGTAGTACGTTATAAGCTACAATCACAAGAAAAATTCGAATGGACTTGAGCATAGCTACTGGTGAGAAGGTTTTATCATAGTTAATTCTTTGTCTTTTTTTAAAACCTTTTGCAACCAGTCTGGCCTTATAGGTCTCTACCTTGCCATCCGCTTCAGTCTGTCTCTTAAAGACCCATTTGCACCCAATAGGCTTAATGCCCTCAGGTGCTGAAACCAAAGTCCATACTTGGTTTTCATACATGTAGTTCATCTCGGATTTCATGGCTTCTTGCCATTTCTCTAAGCCTTTACTACTCATAGCCTATTCATAATTCAATGGATCATCATCATTCATGATGCGTACCTCATCGCCATCCACTATGACGAATCCATTCCTAACAGGTATCTTCGGTATCCTTCCAGATTTACGAATAGGGTGTTGTACAGTAGGTTCTTCCACTTGGACAGGTTCATCCAATTGATCTATTGTGGTTTGTGGTTCTTGAATTTATTCAAGATCTATTTTT
This sequence comes from Panax stipuleanatus, assembly GCA_020205555.1. Lineage (NCBI taxonomy): Eukaryota > Viridiplantae > Streptophyta > Magnoliopsida > Apiales > Araliaceae > Panax > Panax stipuleanatus. The sequence continues at coordinate 122,068,067 of CM035121.1, read as the reverse complement.
CTCTCACTAGCCCTTTCAAGGATAAACTCCTTTTCCAAGAAGGCAGCGTGTTTCGCAACAAACACCTTTTGCTCAGTAGGATTAAAGAAATAGTATCCTAAAATTTCTTTAGGATACTCCACAAATGTGCACTTATCAGATCTTATCCCAAGCTTATCATTTTGAAACCTTTTCACATAACTTGGACATCCCCAAATCTTAACATGCTTAAGACTAGGTTTCCTCCTTGTCCACATCTCATACGGAGTCTTGGGGATGAATTTCGAGGGGACCTTATTTAGTAGATACGTAGCCTCTTCTAGGGCATAGCCCTAGAATGATACTAGAAGATCGATAAAACTTATAATAGATCGAACCGTGCCCAACAATGTTCGATTTCTCCTTTCAGATTCAACTGTAGTGTTCCTAGTGGAGTCCATTATGAGATTATACCATTTTCTTTGAGATAATTGAGAAACTCACCACTTAAGTATTCACCACCTTGATCCGATCGAAGAATCTTAATACTCTTGCCATTTTGTTTATCTAATTCACTTTTGAATTCTTTGAACTTTTCAAATGATTCAGATTTGTATTTCATTAAATACACATATCCAAATCTTGAATGATCATCAGTGAAAGTAATAAAGTAAGAATACCCTCCTCGTGCATTCGTTGTCATAGGTCGACATACATCTGTGTGTACTAGTGGTGCACAAAAGGCCCGAGGCCTGCGGCCTGGCCTTGGTCCGGCCTGGGCCCGGCCTGGTCAAAGCCCGGCCTGGTCAAAGTCTGGCCCGATCAGGCCTGGCCTGGAAGGCTTGAAAAGGCCGATATTTTTAGGCAAAAATCTGGCCTGGCCTGGCCTGCAAAAAAGTCTGGCCTGGCCTGGCTGGGCCTGGCCTGGCCTGAGGCCTTACATGATTTTTTATCCAATTAATTATTTATAATTTTTGAACTTTAAATTTGTAATTATTCATCAATAAACAATAAATTTTAACTTATTTATTATTGTAATTTATAAATTATAATACATTAGTTTTAATTAATACATCAATAAAGTTTAAAATTTTAATTATTCATTCTTGATTTCTTGCAAGTACATTAATTAATATATTAGCTTGTTTATTTAATATTAATAAGTTAGTTGATTAAATATTAATATACTACTTAGTTTATTTAATATTCATAAGTTAGTTAATATTGCATAGCATGTTAATTGCATTTAACATGCTAATATGTTAATATGCATATTTATTTAATATGTTAATAGCATGTTTATTGCATATTTATTGCATATTTAATATTTTATATGCATATTAATATTAAATATTTCATATTTTATATTGCATATTAATATTAATATGTTAATGTTAATATTGCATATTTTAATATTTTAATATTTAAATAGTAAATATTGCATATTAAATATTAAATATTTAATGTTTAATATGTTATTTATTTATTTAATATTCATGTTTATTGCATATTAATATGTTTATTGCATTTTTATTTAATATGTTAATATGCATATTAATATGTTTATTTAGTTAATATGCATATTTATTTAATATGTTAATTGCATGTTAATTGAATTTAAGTTAGTTCATAGTTTATAAATTATAATACATTATACATTAGTTTTAATTAATACATCAATAAAGTTTAAAATTTTAATTATTCATTCTTGATTTCTTATAGATACATTTAATTAATATACATCTTCAATGAATATAACTAGTTAGTATATTTAATATTAATAATAAGTTAGTTACTTAGTTGATAGTAAACAACTATACATAGTTGATAGTTAATATTAATAATAAGTTAGTTACTTAGTTGTTAGTTACTTCAATGAAACTAACTTTCTATTCAAAAAATAAAAGTATAATCTACAGTATTTTCTACGAAGTGCATAGTAAACAACTATACATATATGAGTTAGTTTATTAATATTAATAAGTTAGTTGATTAAATTTTAATATTAATATACTACTTAGTTTATTTAATATTCATAAGTTAGTTAATATTGCATATCATATTATTAATATAACATGTACATAATATTAATATTATTAATAGTTATTAATAATATAATATTAATAATAGTTATTATTAATGTTATTATTAATATAAGTTAGTTATTTATTTATTATTAGTTAGTTAGTTTATTCATAATATTATTATTATTAATATTATTAAGTTAGTTAGTTATTAATATTATATCATATTATTATAGTTAGTTAGTTATTATTAAGTTAGTTATTAAATTAGTTATTACAATGCTTTAAAAAAAAAGAAGGAAGTTAGTATACTTAGTAGTTAGTATTACATACAGCAGGAGCCTAGCAGGCTGCCTGGCGCCCGCCCCTAGCCCCAGGCCCCCAGGCCCCCGCCCCCAGCCTCCAACGGCCTAGCCCCCAGCGGCCCAGCCCCCAGCCCCCAGACCGGACCACCCCCAAGCCACAAGCCCACATGCAATTTTTTTTTTTTTGTTAGTGCTGAACTAGACCAGCCTGGGCCTGGCCTGCCCTGGCCTACAGGCCTCATCAGGCCATGGTTTGGGGTTTAAGGCCTGGCCTGGCCTGGCCTGAAGGCCCAAAAGTCAAGGCCTGGCCTGGTCAACGGCCAAATCCTGGCAGGCCCAGGCCGGACCAGACCAGGCCGGCCTGTTGTGCACCACTAGTGTGTACCAACGCTAACAACTCTGTAACTCTTTCTCCTTGTCCACTAAAAGGAAATTTAGTTATTTTACCCATACAACAAGATTCATAAAGAGGATATGATTCATAATCAGATAACTTTAATAGTCCATTCTTGTGTAACTTGGATAATCTAGTTTCATTGATATGATTGAGTCTACAGTGTCACATAAAAGTATGATTAACATCATCCATTTTCTGTTTCTTAGTTTGTTCAATTTGAAGTATATTTTCATGTAAGTCAAGTATATAAAGTCCATTCAGCAATTTACCAACACAATATAAAATATTCTTATTATAAATAGAACAACTGTTGTTCTTTATTATAATTTCAAACCATCCATATCCAATACAGACACTGAAATAATGTTTCTTATAAGAGTTGGAACAAAATAACAATTATTTAAAGTAATGGACTTGCCCGTAGGCAATGCTAAATAATATGTTCCTACAGCTAATGTAGCAACCTTTGCTCTATTTCTCACTCGTAGGACGACCTCATCCTTGTTCAGCTTTCTACTTCTAACTAGTCCCTACACAGTATTACATATGTGAGAACCACAGCCGGTATCTAATACCCAAGTAGAATTATGACTTTCAGAAAAATTAATTTCAATCATAAACAAACCTGAAGCTTCTCCAAGCTTCTTCTTCTTTTGTTCCGCAAGGTACTTTTCACAGTTCCTCTTCCAGTGACCTGACTTGTTGCAATGGAAGTATATTCCTTTACTGTCTGGATCAGGTTTCTTATTGTCATTTTTATTCGCCTTGCCCTTAGCCTCCTTGCTTTTCTTCTTTTCAGAAGATACCTTGGGCCTCTTTCTTTTCTTGGAATAATCATCTATCATTAAAACATGGTTCCGCTATGATAGGAAGTGACCTTCAGTAGTTTTCAACATATTAAGTAACTCAGGCAAGCTGACGTCCAACTTATTCATATAGAAATTCACAACAAATTGTAAGAAGGTGTCCGGGAGTGACTGCAAGTTCAAATCTTGACTTAACTCCCCATCCATGCTGAACCCCAATTATTGAAGTTGTTTAATCAAATTAATCAACTTTAGACAATGACTCTCAACAGTAATGCCCTCGAAAATACTAGATCGGAAGAGCTCCCTAGATATCTGATACCTAGCAGTCCTGCTTTGCTCACCATATAATTCTTTTAGGTGCTGCAAAATATAATAAGCATCCATTTTCTCATACTGACGATGTAGCTCGTTTCTCATGGATGCGAGTATGATGTATTGTGCTATGGATGCATCATCTTGCCACTTTCTAAAAGTTACAATCTCTTCCTCAGAGGCTATTTCTGCAACTTTTGCAGGGACATGTGAATCTTGGATATAAGAAAGCTTTTCATTAGTGAGAACAATTCTCAAATTTCTTAACCAGTCCGTGTAATTCGGTCTGGTCAACTTATTAGCATCATGTATGCTACGCAGTGATAGTGAGTGTGACATTTTTCAAATTTTGCATGTGAAATAAAATAACATTTTAGCATATAATCATTTAATTAATTACCAAAATAAATTAGGTCTTATTTTAAATTGGTATCTCCCACTATTTTTATCAAACTACATTACCCTCATAATATATAGTTCGACAAATTTAATTAAAGATTTGCTAGTGAGTGTAATGATACAATTTTAAATATATATAGCCTTGTGTGTACATAACAAACTATATATAAATAAATAGGTAGCCAACTTTTGTCAATTACATCACCATGTAACTCCTTATATTTTTCCTCTTAGAACATTATGGTCAAGTGTGTGCACATCCGAACCAAAATGATCTTAGTTAAGTCCGACCCAACATTTTTATATAAGTGAAGAGAAAATTACATCCCTTGTGTGTGCACAACAAAGTGGTAATGTTCAATTCCTTATAAACATAATATGTAATGAAACATCTTAAATAATTGATACTCGCCTTGTGTATGCACAACAAACTCATATTAAATATTTAATACTCTATTGTTTTACCATGCTAGAAGGCAACATTCGATATTCTAAATATCTTTGAACGTTATAACTTAATATTAATTTCTTTAAGGGGTTTGTTATTAATTGTCTCATCTTGTTAAGCGTGCACACACACACACACACACACACACACACATATATATATATATAGTATAAGCATGCATATGGAATACAATATTCTACCAGAATTGATTATGGACTTTTATTCTAGTTTGGTTCATTAGAGCTACCAAGTGAACCAAAAGGTCAAACCTAGGGGTGCAAGAATTAAATTTAAATATAACTATTACATTTAAATCCCGGGCTCCATTACAAACGGGTCTTCATGCGCTCCTTGCTCCTTGGTTTCCAATCCTTCAAGATAATTCTAACTAATCCTATTACATAAAATATTTACATTAAATAGAAACCTTGATCAGCAATCAAGGGGAAGTACATAGGAGGGAGATAGAATTTATATTAAGAAAAATTAGAGAAGACGAGGTACGCAGACCCCATTTAATAAAACCCACACATTCAAGCATTCAACTAAAATAAAATCCAATCACATTGGTCAATAGTCCATAATTAACCCTATTTATTATCATACATATCACCATATGTATCAATAAATAAAACATTCAATATATATATTGATATCAATTTAATGGATAAATTAATTAGCATTAATCCCAATTATGATTCAAAATAAACTCCTTTATTTAATCAACTTGAAATCCAATTCTAAATACAAAATAAACAACTTTATTTTAATTTAGAATTACAGAAAAAAAATTGAATTCAATTTTTAATTTAATAAACCTTTTATTTAATTAGAAATCAAATTAATAAATAAAATAATTTTTATTTAATTTCTTGGGTACCGGCGCTGCGGTGCCTAAAATGTACTGACTTCAGGCGATGCAGCTCTGGATCACCAGTTTTTTAAAAAATTAGGGCCAGCACTGTGGCGCCCTGATTTTACTATAATCAGGCGCTGCGGTGCCGGGTCACCCATTCTGAACCCGAACAGACGCTATAGCGCCCAGATTACACTGTAATCCGGCGCTATAGCGCCAGTCGCCAGGAACTGTTTTCCCAGTTCGCATATTGTGCAGTTTTTCTCCAAAAACATGATCCCTTACTAATAATTATGCCCAATTAAATTGTTCCAAACACATATCAAATCAAAACAATTAATAACTCACATAAAGGTTTTTAGGTTTGTAAGATCAAAGTAGCATTAATAATTACATACATAGCAGCCGAAGTGTAAAATAAGAGTTTTAAAATTTTACAAATTATGAACCCGGATCATCCTTTATGCGTAATTTTTAATTTAAACAAAAGAGATGAAGAACAAATCATACCCTTGAAGATACGAGCTTCCTCATGTATGAGTTTAACTCCAATCCTTTAGTTGTTTGACTTGAATCTACCGGGAGTGATTCCTTCCTTTGATCAACGTCAGTCACTCAAGTGTTTGGCCTCTAGAGGTGATCCTGTAATACTCGAGAATTTCCATCTATTATTAAATGAAAATATTAATGGAAATGAGAATTTATGATTTTATGTTATGAGAAGGATTAATTCAATTCTATTAAATTGAATAATTATAATAATTGAGAAATTGATGGAGTTTGCGATAAACTCGTTGATAGCCTTGTGTGGCACAGTGACGTAATATGAGAATGATTATATTAATTTAAGCAAATAGTTAATCTATATTAATTTTAGAATATTAATTAATTGTCGTGGAATATTAACTGTGATTGATTAATAATATGTGATTATTATTATTGCAAGAAATATAATAATAATAATGAGCAACGTGTTTATAAATATAATAAGATTTATATTAAAGTGATAATTAATCATATAAGGGTTAATTAAATTGTTATGTAGATTAACAATTATATTGATTGATGAAGGATGTGTGTGTATTATTAATTAATATTTAATTAATAAGATGAGTAATTCTATGTGCAAGCATGCGAATTAAATGTGTAACATATATTAGCTAACTATGTATTATGTGAAGTGTAATATGACACTATTATAAGGTAAAGCTTATTGAATTATGGGAGTTACATGATAATAGCCTATGTGACAATATGTATGTAAGTATACATTAAAATAATATATTATGAATATTTTGAAATCAATTGTTGATTGTAATACTAAAGGAGATAATGTAATGTGATAACATCCTATTAAATTATATTGGTAAGATAAAAATGTACCTGGATTATATGTGTGTGGATTATACTTACTACATTATGTGAATAACATGATTATTGGGATTACATTGTAATTCTAATTGTACTCTAAATATATAACTTAGGTATACATATATGCCTAAGTGTATATAAAATGTTTATGTATTGGGTTATTTTATTTTTCTGCATTGTTCATATCGCTGAGCCTTACTTGTTCCTAAATGATAGACTCATTTTGCTCTTCACGTGCATAACAAAAGGCTAAGGCCTATTCCTTCTTATTCACCCCAAACTCAGCAACTAGCATTTCATAGCTCATGATTATGGAGGGAATGGGATTCATGATGAATCCAACAAGCATTTACCTGCTCTTCCATAACCCTCATGTAATCCTTCAACCCGTTAGTTTGGTTTGGAAAATAATAGTATTTGCCTGGACATGAATTTCTCTATATATATAAGCTCTTCCCCTTCAATTTCATTTGCTGAGATTTTTTCTTGAGTTTGATAAATTGAGAGCATATATAATATCAGTCTAGAGTTGTAAGAATTAAATAGCAGCAAGCTCAATTAGTTATAGAGGTATAATCCCACTTCCTTTGTTCTTCATTTTCGTTTTCTGTTTCGGAAGTTTCCTTCAAATTCTTGATTATGCCAAATTGGTTCATAATTGGTTTGTAGAACCCTTATATTGTTGTTATATGAACATACATACATGATGGAACCACTATATAGCTCTCTTACCTTTCATTTCCATTTTTGCTCTGCAATTTCTGTAAAACATCAAATTCGTGAATTTGGTTGGAGTTCATGAAATTGGGAATTGATAAATGGCAATTGACTATTATATAAGCATATATATATATATATATATATATATGTGTGTGTGTGTGTGTGTGTTAGTAAGGTAAAGAATTTTAACAGCATCTGGGTATGTTGAAATCGATGAAATGGGAGGTTTTGGGTCGGTTTTGGCTGCAGCGTGAACTGCAGGAACTGAGTATGCATCACGGCACCGCAGCACCGATGCGCAGCGTTATCTGCGCGCTGCAGCGCCACAGTGCCTCAGACTAGTGTCCCCGCGCCGCAGCGCCAATCCTAGGCATTATGGCCGCGCCGCAGCCCATACTGTGCCGCAGCGCCAAACTGTGGCTGTTGTTGCCGAGTCTCAGCGCCGGCACCCTGCTGCAACTTTCTGCATCCTGCAACAAAACTGTTATGTACTATTTGTTTGATTTTATTTAAACAAGCATGGAAGCATGATTAATACATATATATAAACCTAATGAGGCAATGTAAGTATGTTTTAGTGTATTAGCATGCATGGTTAACAAAACGACATGAAGTTGGAAATGAACTTTAAGTTTCATAAACAATCATTAACATTATAAAGCATGACTATATTCTGATTTTTGGTACGTGATAGAGCGGCTTAGAAATACATGAAATGAATATTGATTTGTGTATACATGTTTCATAGTATGACGTGAGCATGCTAAACCTCGATTAGTAAACATTTCGAACGAAAATGGAAGTTTTATGAAACAAAATTTAATTTGTATTAGGCATGCTCATGAGTACTCATATCGCATATATGTAGCTAGCATTGTTATTATCTTGAAAACATGCTTCGTTTACGCTAAACTTGAATCATGGCAACTAATCATGGTATATATACATGCATGACACATGAATGAGTCTAAGAGTACTATCACATGTGTCCATAAATATCAGAATATGAAACTTACAATAACATGTTAATATTTACGTTCAAAACTTATACTTTCACTAGTAAAGTTCATTTAACGCGATCCACGTGCTCACGTTGCCTTATAAAATCTATATATGCAAGTTAACATGTATTACATGTGATTCTAGGTCATGTAAACATGTTTGTAAAATCAGTACCTCAATGTGTCACACACATGTCATATAAATACCTTAAGTGTTTTGTAAGCAAGCATGATAGGCTTTGTAAATTTTATGACCTTGAATGACCGCAAGTGTCGACCTAAAACCTATATCACATATGTTTGGAACAAGGGAAGGTTATACGAATATAAAAAGACTCTTTAACATGTATATATACTATGTGATATATGTGAATCCGATTTTGACGGTTAACTTAGGGGAATGCCATAACTTACTAAAATAAAATATATTTAGTATTGATTGTGGTCTTATGTGATATTAATATTATGCGAGTATGTTTGCTAATTGTGGTAGTCTCACATGATAGTAATGATGTATAAATATGATCAACTTGAGAAAAGAGGAAATTAAGGATAGAAATTATATAACTGTGTAGCTAGATAAAATGTGAAGTTTAATTATATGACTAATGAATATCATATATATACGTTACGATAGGAATTCGAAAGTGCTGGCTAGCTTTACGTAAGTAAACTACGCATAAGGCAAGTATCCTAAACCCTTGCATTACTTTATTCAACGGATATCGTAAGCGAGTATCTAAACCTTATCTCTTTGGATACAAGTATCCTATCTTTGTATATTGCGAACTAGTTTCCTACTTAATCGTTTGAATTGAATTAGCATACTTGAACTCTTATTTCATTAAAGCTATTATTCATGTTGAACTTAGTATTGTTCTTGAATATTGTGAAAGTGTCTATGTCATTTGATTCGGCTAGACTTATATTATTGAAAAGCGACCCAAACTAATTGATTGGTGCGGGATCTTGTATTTGACTGAGAAGAACAACCTTCTTTGAAGGGAATATATAATTGTCGGAGAACCGACGTGCACACTTGAGTATGATTGATTGTTATGCATAACGATGGTGCTTTAGGCTGATCACCTGTTGTACCTGTTTTTGTTGGATTTTCAGTTTATTACTGTTAATTCTAGTAGAAGTTCATAGTCCTTAGTGACTGCTTAGTATTCAGTTATCTTGAAATCTTGAATTGATTTGTTATTGAATCACATTGATATTATTCTGTCCTTAGCGACTATTATTGAAAACTATTGATATTCATTTTATCCTTGAACTATCAAACTTTGCTATACCCTTTCGAGAGTTAAGAATTATATCACTTACCCTTATTGTATATTATTTGCTGAGCAATTTATGCTCATTCTTGCTTTCCCTAAAACATTTCAGTTAAGGCAGAGCAGGGCGAACCTTCGGGCGTTGATAAGGGCAAGGGCAAGGCTACCAACTAGCTTGTCTCTTTTATGTTTTAAATATTTTAATATTGTATTAAGATGATGTAGTAAGACGGGATTTGATTATGTTTAAGCTTAAGTTAGATTATGTAATAAGTCGTTAATTGATATTATTATATAATCTATTAAGTACTGTAGGTTGCGAGACTTGGGGGAATAATTATAATAAACCATTGTATATTATTCTAAATTAGATATTCCGCTATGGATGTGTGATTTTAGTTATTATTGTATTACCATGAGCACGTGACGAACCGAATTTGAGAGACCAAGTGGCGGTACCGGATTTGGGGGCGTCACAGGTTGGTATCAAAGCCGTAGTTATAAACCTTAGGAACGAGTGTCCTTAGACTATAACTTAGGAGAACTTAGAAGTTGGAAAGGAAATAAAACTCACATAGAGTTTTCCCTAGAGCAAGACTTAGCGTGTTATAAAATGTAACTTCATTCTATACAATGAACTTATATTTTATTTAACATTCTAATGGAGTTGCTATTTGTTTGTCTTGTGTTTGTGATTGTAAGATGACAGACACAGGTGTACCTAGTAGAGTGACAGAGGAGGAGCCCAGGGATATACATATAGTATACGAGGCACCTCTAGAGGCTACACCAGTGCAGGCTGTTGCACCGTTCGAGTCTGACGACGAGGACGAGATTGAGATAGAGTCTGATCTAGAGGAGGAGCCGATGGAGGACGAGGCGATGGAGGATGAGCCAGTAGAGGACTCTGATGAGGCTACTATAGAGGAGCAGATGCTAGGAGAGTATAAGGAGCCGATCCTAGAGTTAGACTGCAGGGTTCAGGAGCTGGAGGCAGAGGCCCAAGAAAGCTGGCCATGCAGGAGTTAGAGGTGGAGATCGTCTACCGTAGGGAGGCAGGGATCTAGATGGGGACTCTGTTTCACAGGTCAGTGGCTAGGAATGTAGATTTGGCAGAGAAGCTAGAAGAGGTTGACCAGAGGGAGCTGAGTGAGAAGACAGAGAAGGAAGCACTCTGCACTCAGTTGGAATTAGAGGTGATGGATAGGATACACTTCGAGGAGAAGTGGGGGGCTGCCCATGAGAGAGCAGATGACCTGGAAGATGAGGTCAAATGTAAGAAGAGGAAAATGAACAAGATGGGGTACGTGTTCTGTTCGGCATTTGAGAGAGTGCTTGATGGTGTGTACCGCTACCCGGCAGAGCAGGGACAGACCCTACACACTATGAGCCGAGAGCTGGTTGCTTATATAGCGCAGATGGAGTACAAGAGCGCAGTAGAGCACGGGATGATGTGATGAGATTCCCTTAGATAGTCTAGTGGTATTCTCTTTATGTATTGTATATACTATGTTGTAATCCCAATCGTTTGTGTAAGATGTGGGATAATGATGTGAACCCCGTGTTAGCTTTTGTTATAGGGGTAGTACGGTAGTAGGTTGGTATATTCCCCGTCTTTTGTAATATTAGGGGATATATGTGATAACATTTATAGCAGTATGCTAGGGAAATCATGTAATAAAATGATTTGGCATATGAATATAAATGGAGTTTATTCAGAAATGTGTTATAAATTTCTTCTTTTGTATTAAAAGAAATACTTAAGTAATATACTTGAATAATAATAAAATGAAAACTTGTGATGTAGATAATGCCGCCCAGACGTAGATTGACTGCACCTGAGGAGTCAGTGAACAATGAGAGGGAACAAGTAGACCCGATCCAGAAACTGGTAGACCTGTTAGGAGAAGAATTAAGGGGAAGGAACAATGAACCCGTTCGCCCAAACCCTCAGACTGTGCCAGTAACAACCTTTAAAGACTTTAAGAGTGTAGGACCCCCGGAGTTCGAGGGAACTACCGACCCAATCGTCGCACAAACGTGGATCAAGGAGATCGAAAAAGCTTTCATTATAGCTAGCGTAGGCGAAGATCAGAAGACGGTGTTTGCCACGTACATGATGAGGGGAGAAGCGAACTACTGGTGGGAGGCTAATCAACAAAGAGCTGGAGAAGGGATAATAGCTTGGGATAAGTTTAAGACACTGTTCTTCGAGAATTACTTCCAGAAGGGTATGAAGAATAGGATGGAGGAGAAATTCCTAGAGTTAAAACAAGGTGACATAACGGTGATGCAATACGCGGCTAGGTTTAACGAACTAGCATGATTTGCGGAGCACCAAGTTGGGGATGAAGAGAGAAAGGCTAGACGCTTCGAACAAGGGTTGAAGCCATAGCTGTTCAATAAGATATCAGTTCTTCAAATTGATTCCTTTGCAACATTACTGGAGAAGGGAATCATTGCGGAAGGTGGCAATGAGGCCTTAAGTCTTATAACAAAGAGAAGAAAGGAAAGAATACTAGAGGAGATAATCGTATTGGAGGAAGCAGCAGTGGAGAAAGTAATTTGGGAAAGAGAAAGTGGGAGAACAACAACAACAACAAAAATAATAATAATCAATCAGGGAATTTTAGTAGAGGTTTCAAGAAGAAGGCTGAAGGATGCCCAAAGTGTGGGAAGAATCTGCTGGAAGGGACGTGGCACTTGCTACAACTGCAGACATGAAGGGCACATCTCGCCCAACTGTCCGAAACCAAAGAAGATCCAAGGGTGTTTTGCTTGAGGCTCAACTGAGCACCGTATTAAGGATTGCCTAAAGAAGGAAGTGGCGGGGGTAGCAATCAGCAAGGAGGCAACAAGCTGATGATCGGTGGACCAGCACAATCAAACCGCCCAACCGCCAGAACCTTTAACATGACCGTCCAGGATACCGTGGCTGCAAAGGACGTGGTGTCAGGTATAATCCCAATCAATGATATAAATGCTTATGTATTATTTGATTCGGGTGCCACCTGTTCTTTTGTATCTTAAGAATTTGCTAGTAGACTTAGTACACCCCGAGAATGATTAGAAAATCCTTTGATCATAGAAGTTGCTAATAAGGAAGTGATCCCTGTAGAATACGTTTATCGAAATTATCGTGCAAACATTAGAGAACATGAACTGAGCATAGACTTGATTCCTATTAGATTGGGAGAATTTGACGTAATACTGGGAATGGATTGGTTGTATAACCATGCTGCGATAATTAACTGTCAGAATAAATGTGTGAACCTTCAGACTTCGACCAAGTCTAAGGTAGTATTTTATGGTAGCTCATCGCTTAAGCAATTGTGTTGCGTTACAATGATGCAGGCCAATAAATTGTTAAGGAAAGGATGTGTAGGTTATTTAGCTTACATCGTTGATACTCAGAAAAAAGGAGTAGAAATTAAGGATATATCCATAGTTAATGAATTTCAAGATAATGTTTCCGGACGATCTGCCTGGTCTTCCGCCAGATAGAGAAATCGAATTCATAATAGACTTAGCACCGGGAACGGCATCGATTTCGAAAGCTCCATATCGTATGGCGCCAGTAGAAATGAAGGAATTGATGATACAATTGCAAGAGTTATTGGATAAGGATTACATTCGACTGAGTGTGTCTCCTTGGGGAGCACCTGTGTTATTCGTTAAAAAGAAGGACGGATCGATGAGGCTCTGTATCGATTATCGAGAATTGAACAGAGTAACGATCAAGAACCGATATCCGCTACCGAGGATAGATTACCTGTTTGATCAACTGAAGGGAGCAAAGTGTTTCTCGAAAATTGACCTGAGGACAGGATATCATCAACTGAAGGTACGAGATGAGGACGTACCAAAGACTGCGTTTCGAACCCGTTATGGACACTATGAGTTTTTGGTGATGTCATTTGGATTAACTAATGCTCCGGTAGCATTTATGGACTTGATGAATCTAGTTTTCAAGCCATACTTGGATAAATTTGTAGTGGTTTTTATCGACGACATTTTAATCTACTCGAAGACAGAGGAAGATCACGCTGAACATCTAAAGATTGTCTTGGAGGCACTAAGGAAGGAGAAGATGTATGCAAAATTTTCTAAGTGCGAATTTTGGATGGAGAAGGTTCAATTCTTAGGCCACGTGGTGGATAAGAATGGAATTGCTGTAGACCCTGCGAAGGTAGAAGCAGTGAGTAATTGGGAACAACCGAGAACACCGACAGAGGTGAGAAGCTTTTTAGGGTTAGCTGGGTACTATCGAAGATTCATCCAAGATTTTTCCAAGATAGCAACCCCGTTAACCAATTTGACTAGAAAGACGGTGAAATTTGTATGGACCGACAAATGTGAGGTGAGTTTTCAGGAATTGAAGAAGAGATTGAGCGAAGCACCTGTATTATCATTACCAGATGATGCGGGAAATTTTGTGGTGTATAGTGATGCATCGCACAAGGGACTTGGCTGTGTGCTTATGAAGCACGGCAAGGTCATTGCGTATGCATCACGACAATTGAAGGATTATGAAAAACGATACCCTACTCACGACTTAGAGATAGCGGCAGTAGTTTTTGCGTTAAAGATATGGAGACATTATCTATACGGAGAGAAATGTGAGATATACACAAACCACAAAAGTCTGAAATATATCTTCACACGGAAGGTGTTAAACATGCGGCAGAGAAGGTGGTTAGAATTAATCAAAGACTATGACTGCGATATTCTTTATCACCCGGGAAAGGCAAACGTGGTTGCCGACGCTCTGAGCAGGAAAGGAAGGGGGAAGTTGTTTAATTTAACGACTCAGGAAGAGTTGATAAGAGAGATGGAGAAATTGGAAATAGAAGTGAAAGAACCAAAGAAGCCTGGAGAGAAGTTGTTTGTAGTGGGAGCTCATCCGACATTGTTGGATAGAGTAAAAGAAACCCAGGAAAAGAATGAAGAGTGTGAGAAAATCCGAAATAAGATCACAGAAAATGAGGAAGAGAATTTTCGAATGTATAAAGACGGTATCTTAAGATTTGAAGGAAGAGTGTGGGTACTAGTGGTAACCGAGTTGAGGGAAGAGATTTTGCACGAGGCACACAATACGACGTATTCCGTTCATCCGGGAGGCACTAAGATGTACTGAGATTTGAAGCAACATTTTTGGTGGCCCAATTTGAAACGGGAAGTCGCAGAGTGCGTCAGTAGATGTTTGACTTGCCAACGCGTTAAAGCAGAGCATCAATGGCCGAGTGGTTTACTACAACCGTTAGAAATAACAGAGTGGAAATGGGAGCATATTATGATGGACTTCGTGGTAGGACTTCCAGTTACACAGAAAGGTTATGTTGCCATTTGGGTTATCGTGGATCGACTAACGAAGACCGTCCATTTTCTACCAATCAAGATCCGCTACAGTTTGAATCAGTTAGCGAGCCTATACGTAAAAGAAATTGTCTCACGACATGGAGTGCCGGTGTCAATTGTCTCTGATCAAGATCTGCGCTTCACGTCTAATTTTTGGAAGAGTTTGCAAGAAAGAATGGGAATGCAGTTGAGGTTGAGTACTGCTTACCATCCTCAGACCGACGGACAGAGTGAGCGAACGATACAAACGCTGTAGGACATGCTTAGGACTTGCGTGATGGATTTTAAGGGAAGTTGGAACGACCACTTACCCTTAGTCGAATTTGCGTATAATAATAGTATCGGCATGCCATCGTACGAAGCTCTTTACGGGAGAAAGTGCAGAATGCCATTATATTGGGACGAAGTCGGAGAGCGACGAATACTTGGACCAGAGTTAGTTCAACAAACCGCAGACGTGGTGACAATGATAAGAGCCAGATTAGTAGCAGCTCAAGATCGCCAGAAGAAATACTCAGATTTGCATCGGCAGGACCGAGACTATAAAGTCGACAGTTTTGTTTTCTTGAAGGTATCTCCATGGAAGGGAAAGATCCGTTTCGGCAAGAAAGGAAAATTGAGTCCAAGATTCATAGGACCGTTCGAGATACTAAAGCGAGTGGGCGAAGTGGCATACAAAGTTGCGTTACCACCCGAGTTGGAGCACATCCACAACGTGTTCCACATTTTCGTGTTGCGACCGTATAAGGCCGACTACAAGCACGTGATTTCTTACGAGCCCATTCAAGTGGAGAAGAACTTGGCGTATAAAGAAATTCATGTCCAGATATTAGATAGGAAAGAACATACTTTGAGAAATAAAGTTATTTTATCTGTAAAAGTACTTTGGCGTAACCACGATATCGAGGAGGCAACGTGGGAGTTAGAAGATAGGATGATGAGGGACTATCCCCATTTATTTGTGTAACCTTGTAGCAATTCCGGGACGGAATTTTTATAAGGGGGGGAGGATGTAATACCCGAGAATTTCCATCTATTATTAAATGAAAATATTAATCGAAATAAGAATTTATGATTTTGTGTTATGAGAAGGATTAATTCAATTCTATTAAATTGAATAATTATAATAATTGAGAAATTGATGGAGTTTGTGATAAACTCGTTGATAGCCTTGTGTGGCACAATGACGTAATATGAGAATGATTATATTAATTTAAGCAAATAGTTAATCTATATTAATTGTAGAATATTAATTAATTATTGCGGAATATTAACTGTGATTGATTAATAATATGTGATTATTATTATTGCAAGAAATATAATAATAATAATGAGCAACGTGTTTATAAATATAATAAAATTTATATTAAAGTGATAATTAATCATATAAGGGTTAATTAAATTGTTATGGAGATTAACAATTATATTGATTGATGAAGGATGTGTGTATATTATTAATTAATATTTAATTAATAAGATGAGTAATTCTATGTGTAAGCATGCGAATTAAATGTGTAACATATATTAGCTAACTATGTATTATGTGAAGTGTAATATGACACTATTATATGGTAAGGCTTATTGAATTATGGGAGTTATATGATAATAGCCTATGTGACAATATGTATGTAAGTATACATTAAAATAATATATCATGGATATTTTGAAATCTATTGTTGATTGTAATAATAAAGGAGATAATGTAATGTGATAACATCCGATTAAATTATATTGGTAAGATAAAAATGTACCTGGATTATATGTGTGTGGATTATACTTACTACATTATGTGAATAACATGATTATTGGGATTACATTGTAATTCTAATTGTACTCTAAATATATAACTTAGGTATACATATATGCCTAAGTGAATATAAAATGTGTATGTATTGGGTTATTTTATTTTTCTACATTGTTCATATCGCTGAGCCTTACTTGTTCCTAAATGATAGACGCATTTTGCTCTTCACGTGCATAACAAAAGGCTAAGGCCTATTCCTTCTTCTTCTCCCCAAACTAAACAACTAGCATTTCATAGCTCATGATTATGGAGGGAATGGGATTAATGATGAATTCAACAACCATTTACCTGCTCTTTCATAACCCTCATGCAATCCTTTAACTCGTTAGTCTGGTTTGGAAAATAATAGTATTGCCTGGACATGAATTTCTCTATATATATAAGCTCTTCCCCTTCAATTTCATTTGCTGAGATTTTTCTTGAGTTTGATAAATTGAGAGCATATATAATATCAGTCTAGAGTTGTAAGAATTGAATAGCAGCAAGCTCAATCAGTTATAGAGGTATAATCCCTCTTCCTTTGTTCTTCATTTTCGTTTTCTGTTTCTGAAGTTTCCTTCAAATTCTCGATTATGCCAAATTGGTTCATAATTGGTTTGTAGAACCCTTATATTGTTGTTATATGAACATACATACATGATGGAACCACTATATAGCTCTCTTAACTTTCATTTCCATTTTTGCTCTGCAATTTCTGTAAAACATTAAATTCGTGAATTTGGTTGGAGTTCATGAAATTGGGAATTGATAAATGGCGATTGACTGTTATATAAGCATATATATATATATATATATGTGTGTGTGTGTGTGTGTGTTAGTAAGTTAAAGAAGTCTAATAGCATCTGGGTATGTTGAAATCGATAAAATGGGAGGTTTTGGGTCGGTTTTGGCTGCAGCGTGAACTGCAGGAACTGAGTCTGCATCGCGGCATCGCAGCACCGATGAGCAGCGTTATCTGTGCGCTACAGCACCACAGTGCCTCAGACCAGTGTCCCCATGCCGCAGCACCAATCCCATGCATTATGCCCGCGCCGCAGCGCCAGATTGTGGCTGTTGTTGCTGCGCCGCAGTGCCGGCACCCTGCTGCAACTTTATGCATCCTGCAACAAAACTGTTATGTACTATTTGTTTAATTTTGTTTAAACAAGCATGGAAGCATGATTAATACATATATATAAACCTAATGAGGCAATGTAAGTATGTTTTAGTGTATTAGCATGCATGGTTAACAAAACGACATGAAGTTGGAAATGAACTTTAAGTTTCATAAACAATCATTAACATTATAAAGCATGACTATATTCTGATTTTTGGTACGTGATAGAGCGGCTTAGAAATACATGAAATGAATATTGATTTGTGTATACATGTTTCATAGTATGACGTGAGCATGCTAAACCTCGATTAGTAAACATTTCGAACGAAAATGGAAGTTTTATGAAACAAACTTTGACATGTGTTGTGACACATTGAGGTACTGATTTTGCAAACATGTTTACATGATCTAGAATCACATGTAATACATGTTAACTTGCATTTATAGATTTTATAAGGTAACGTGAGCATGTGGATCGCGTTAAATGAACTTTACTAGTGAAAGTATAAGTTTTGAACGTAAATCATAACATGTTATTGTAAGTTTCATATTCTGATATTTATGGACACATGTGATAGTACTCTTAGACTCATTCATGTGTCATGCATGTATATATACCATGATTAGTTTCCATGATTCAAGTTTAGCGTAACGAAGCATGTTTTCAAGATAATAACAATGCTAGCTACATATATGCGATACGAGTACTCATGAAAGCATGCCTAATACAAATTAATATAAATACCTTAAGTGTTTTGAAAGCAAGCATGATAGGCTTTGTAAATTTCATGACCTTGAATGACCGCAAGTGTCGACCTAGAACCTATATCACATATGTTTGGAACAAGGGAAGGTTATACGAATATAAAAAGACTCTTTAACATGTATATATACTATGTGATACATGTGAATCCAATTTTGACAATTAACTTAGGGGAATGCCATAACTTACTAAAATAAAATATATTTAGTATTGATTGTGGTCTTATGTGATATTAATATTATGCAAGTATGTTTGCTAATTATGGTAGTCTCACATGATAGTAATGATGTATAAATATGATCAACTTGAGAAAAGAGGAAGTTAAGGATAGAAATTATATAACTGTGTAGCTAGATAAAATGTGAAGTTTAATTATATGACTAATGAATATCATATATATACGTTACGATAGGAATTCAAAAGTGTTGGCTAGCTTTACGTGAGTAAACTACGCATAAGGAAAGTATCCTAAACCCTTGCATTACTTTATTCAACGGATATCGTAAGCGAGTATCTAAACCTTATCTCTTTGGATACAAGTATCCTATCTTTGTATATTGCGAACTACTTTTCTACTTAATCGTTTGAATTGAATTAGCATACTTGAACTCTTATTTCATTAAAGCTATTATTCATGTTGAACTTAGTATTGTTCTTGAATATTGTGAAAGTGTCTATGCCATTTGATTCGGCTAGACTTATATTATTGAAAAGCGACCTAAACTAATTGATTGGTGCGGGATCTTGTATTTGACTGAGAAGAACAACCTTCTTTGAAGGGAATATATAATAGTCGGAGAACTGACGTGCACACTTGAGTATGATTGATTGTTATGCATAACGATGGTGCTTTAGGCTGATCACCTGTTGTACCTATTTTTGTTGGATTTTCAGTTTATTACTGTTAATTCTAGTAGAAGTTCATAGTCCTTAGTGACTGCTCAGTATTCAGTTATCTTGAAATCTTGAATTGATTTGTTATTGAATCACATTGATATTATTCTGTCCTTAGCGACTATTATTGAAAACTGTTGATATTCATGTTATCCTTGAACTATCAAACTTTGCTATACCCTTTCGAGAGTTAAGAATTATATCACTTACCCTTATTGTATATTATTTGCTGAGCAATTTGTGCTCATTCTTGCTTTTCCTAAAATATTTCAGTGAAGGCAGAGCAGGGCAAACCTTCGGGCGTTGATAAGGGCAAGGGCAAGGCTACCAACTAGCTTGTCTCTTTTATGTTTTAAATATTTTAATATTGTATTAAGATGATGTAGTAAGACGGGATTTGATTATGTTTAAGCTTAAGTTAGATTATGTAATAAGTCGTTAATTGATATTATTATATAATCTATTAAGTACTGTAGGTTGCGAGACTTGGGGGAATAATTATAATAAACCATTGTATATTATTCTAAATTAGATATTCCGCTGTGGATGTGTGATTTTAGTTATTATGTATTGCCATGAGCACGTGACGAACCGAATTCAAGAGACCAAGTGGCAGTACCGGATTTGGGGGCGTCACAGATCCACCAAGGATGAACAAGTATTAAGAAGATGGATTATTGGCAAAATCGTAGTTTTCTCTCTCTCTAGAAAAGGTGTGCTCTCCCAACTCTTGAAAATTGTGTTAGTTTTAAATCAAAATAAGACTACTTTTATTTATAGATGTAGGCAACCTTCCCAAACAATTTAGGATTAGGGTTTCATATTAATTAATTAAACTCCTTTAATTAATAAGGCTTCCCAATGTTATTAGGAGTAATTAATTAAACTCTTTTAATTAATTTACCTCCTAATCTTATTAAGGAATATGGGAGAGTAATTTTATTAATTAATTTCCAAACTCCTTTAGAAATTGATAATAATAATAATAGTAATAATAATAATAATAATAATAAGACTCCTTTTATTAATTTATATTTAATATTTCTAAAATATTAAATAATAAATATTAAGCTATTTAATTTATTCTATTACCACGGATTAAATTAAATACACTTAACTTATTATAACGGTTATGTCATTTGCTTCTTAAATAAATATTCATCCTTTTATGGTGTGACCCTTTAGGTTCTCCATATTAAACCGGTTGTGAATAAATTAATTAGAATAATTCTAATTATATTTAAATAAATAAATTAACTATTAATTCATTTAAATAAATAATATTTATACAATAAGGGTAAACATCCTTAGCGCTCAACGACTTTCCAGATAATATAGATTTCAACATTAATCATAGAAGAACCTTTGAGTAAATAGTTACCGTACAATTCATTCGTTCTACCATACAATGTCCTAATTAAATATAAAACATAAATTTACTATCAAGTCTTATTTTATTTAGTTATATGTATTCCGATAATGCAAATTAGAAATGTACAAACTCCGATAATGCAAATTAGAAACTTGTTTCTAATTTCATTCTGTCTTGGCCAAGGACTACTGAGTTGTCATTTATCGAATCATATAGGACATTTTCTTCTTTTACTAGAAGTGGTAGATCCTTTATTGATCATTCATTATCTTCTTATATAATTAATTATACTCAAGCATACCTTTTGATATACCCTTAGGGTCTTAAAAGACATGTCAAAGTATATCTCACCATACATAAGATACCATAATGATCTCAAGTCTGAGGATTACTTGTACTACTATCACTAAAGGAATTTCTATTGATAGGCGAGTAAAACTCCATTAGGTGTTTCTTAGCGAGCCACGTTCAGTGTACTTATTCTCAAATAAGCACCTATATACTTCCTTTAGTGTCTCCAAACAAATAATTATGAGATCAATCATCCTCTTGCAAAGTGCAAGCAACGTATGTACCAATCTATCCGGATTCACTAATCCCCTAATTAGTAATCCATCGATTGAGAACTATTTTAGTTTTAAGCTATCTAAGAATTTAGATCTCATTAGCATGATCATTATCATAATTCTAAAAGAATTACTTAAAACTATGTGTTTATCATATTTAAATATAACAGCATTACGTAGATAATATAAAAGCCTTTAAATAAATAATTCTTTTATTAATAAATGAATAAGATTGTTACAAAGTATATGCTTTATCATCAAACATGATTAGCTTGTGTGCATACTACTTTCAAAATGTTCTTCGACGTCTAACCTCTCCGGCTCTTTGAAACGGAGGATTTGAAGGTTGTACAATTGTTTGGAAAGGGGAATTATTTTTCCTCTGAATGGGCACGTTTTGATTGCCTCTCTGAGATTGACCTTGGAGTATCAAGGATACATCTTCTTCCTTCTTCTTGTGAACTCTCCGAGGATTATTCCTATAATTTTGGATTGGATGTGCTCAGCCACGGCTTCCAAAGTAGTAAGGTCTTTAATCTTTCCAGACTTCAATCCTATCTCAGCCATTTCTCCGTGTTTAATCATCTCTGAGAATTAATGGTTTCCCTATGCCTGCTAGGACTCTTTCATAGAATGGAGATTTCTATATATCAATGAATGTCATTACCATCTCAGTCTTTGTCATTGATGGAATGACTAGCAGCCAAACGTCTCCACCTTTGGGCATATTCACGAAAAGATTCACTATTTTACTTTTTAACTTTGGTAATTTGATATCTATCTAGAGCGATTTGTGACTGGAAGCTGTATTGATTTAGGAAGGCATGGGCTATCTATTCCCAACTATGGATTTTGGAATTATCCAGTCCAGCGTACCAGGCTCTGGCTTCTCCGGTCAAACTTTTTTGAAATAATTGCATTCTCAGCTTCTCGTCCTCTGCATAGGATCTGAGTTCTGTAATAAATACTTTCAAATGAGTGTAAGGATCTCCCAATCCGTCATACTTTTTAAAATTCAGGATCTGGAACTTGTCTGGATAACGGGCCCAAGGAAAGAGGCACATATCTAAGTAGTTAACGCTCCCGTATGCTCCAATCCCTTTGATTGACCGGATCATTTCTTCCATTTGTTGGACTTTCTTTCTGATGTCACCAGTTTCTCGATATTCCTTGAGATTGGTGATTTCAGGGGTTTTGTTGGTTTTCTCATTGTTTTAAGGTTCAGGTATCTGTACTTCCTTTTTCTTGTCAGTACCCTGGTTGAGTAGGTATCCGTTGACCCTGAGTACTTTTGTTCTGTTCTTTCAGGAAGACAGCTAATTCTGCTATCTGATTTCTGAGTCCCTCGAATTCTTCTCGAGACACAAAACTTGACCCCTGTTGGGTACTTTCTTCCATATTAGTGGATAGGCTTTGTGCCTTCTTAGATTTGGATCTGGTAATGGGACCAATCTTGTCTACAATAAAAGTAGGTAGTTTAGTCTTGACAGATACTAACAGGATGCATGTTATGAAATGTGTCAGTTTTTAGGGGTTTTTAATGTTTTTCTACAAAATAGATATCAATTGTTTTGATGACAGGATTTCATGACAGGATTTGATATTTGATAATGGAATTGATAAGAATTAACATTTACAACATTTTATATTTGACATGAATTGACATTTAATATTTATAAAATTTAATATTTGACATGGAATTGAAAGGGAAAGGTATGAAAAACCTTTCCTTCGCGTTTGGTTTATCATAGGCTAACCTATCTTAGGTTTACTCTCACGGGATTTTAGGCATGAAGGTTCCCAGATCATCGCAATCTACTAGATGAGAAGTTAATTCGATCTTTCAATTGGAACAAATCTGAGTGGAGCCTTTCCTAAGCCTCGCGGGATTATTCTCCTCTTGAGTCCAGTAATCAACCACCGACGGGTTTGCCTCCTGGTGGAGGAATAACACAACATACATTCACATACATCACGTCTCACCGTATGCAATATGATGCCATTGTGCAAAACACTAATATAAAGTGCTATAAATAAGACATTCATTCACAACCATTCAATGTAAAGATAGCATTCACACACATGAAGATAAAAGGGAATTAAAAAGATTGAAATGCGGCTTAAGCCCTCACTGTCCCTAGTAGAGTCGCCACCTGTCGACCCCGAAAAAAATTCTCAATTCCTAGAGTTTGGTTCTTACCTTTTATGTTTTCTATGTGGTTTTATTTATCTTGCCTAGAGGGTGAGATTTTAGGAAAAGACCGACATACATTGTCAACGATTTGAAAAGATTTGATTTTATTGATTGGGCTGAATTAGACAGAGCCGTCAGTTGGTATGAGTTTAAATGGTTGTACCAACTCAATCGAATTTTTGAAAGGTTTTACAATATGACCCAATATGTGACTCCATTTAATTGGTCTTGGAAACCGATATTCATAGAGTTTGGGGGCTTGTTTAAGCGAGAGGAAGGTGTTAGGCACCTCCCGACTTTCGTGAAACACAGTTACCGCATCTTTTCAATACTTAAGCGTTATGTGTGTGTGTGATGCAGTTAATTGTGCATGAAGTATTTTATTTGAAAGTAGTGATGTGCTTCGTTGGACCTATATACGAAGGGTTTGATTTATTGAAAAGTCAATTTTAAGCAAGAATATGAAAATGATGTTTTGAAAAGAAGTTTTCAAACCCTTTCACTCGCATAGGAATTGAAGCCCTTTGATACTTCCATCTTATTCCATATTCATCTTGTTTTGATTTGATTCTCGAGATGCGAAGCATCTTCGACTGTATATAAATATTATATATATAAGTGTCGGACTCCTTATGGGCATAAAAGCCATCGAGGTGAGGCCGAACACCACAACCACATTTTTCACTATTTTGGGGCCTTTAACTAGTATAACCGTTCTAAGGCCCTGGATTTACAAGTACAAAAAATCTGCAAGCTGGTTGTACAATCGACAAGTCCATCACAGGAACTGGATCTAGATTCATTGATTGAATCGTACATCCTGTAGCTCCTAGGCTCACAGGATATTACATAAACAGTATGTATAATGAATATACTAAAATAAAATATATATCTATACTAGACATCGCTGGACGAAGGATTCATCAGTTAAATCCTCGTTAGCGAGTAACCCATAGCTTCCAGTTTCCTCTAGATACAGATCTAAGGTCACATGGTCGCTAAGTACTTATAAAAACTAGAAACAAAACTAGATCTGTACAGATCTTAGCCATTCTAGCTTCCAGGTTCAAGTTTTACAACTTTTGAACCGGTTAAAAGCTAATTCTGGCAAGATGTAGTATAGATCTAGTCAATAAAGCTTAAATATTAACTATTTACAAGAAATAAATAGTTAAAAAAAGTTAGATCTGACGAATATAAGCTATTAACTATATGTATGTAACACTTATATATGTATTAGAGTAAGCGAAGAAGGCAGATCTGGTTAAATCTTACAGTATTGCGCTAGAATGGCTATCAAACTACATTTGGTGCCTCAAAACTCATTTCCCACCTGTTAAAATTTGATATGTTGTAGTATATATGTCTATGAGTGTTTACAAAGAAGTTTTACAAAAGTCAGAGTAAGATACAAGCTCCGTTTAACTCTCATAGCCTCTTTTTCTCTCTCCTAAGCCCTCTCCTTCTCTAATATTCTCTTGGAAACCAAAGGGGAAGGGGGTATATATAGCCCCGGCCTGCCGCAAGTCTACTTGTGGCAGCTGCAGGTAGATCTGTGGCTGGGCCTGGTGGGCCCCGTTATCTTTAAGTGCGTGTACCTCGATCAAACGTGCAGTCTTCTTGAACCTTCATAACTTGCAATCCGGGAATCCGATGGAGGCATCCCATACCTTTCCAAAAAGCTCTTTTCGAGAATCCGATTGAGTGGGTATCTGTTGATCCTGAGTACTTTTTCTTTATTCTTTCAGGAAGATAGCTAATTCTACTATCTGATTTTTGAGTCCCTCGAATTCTTCTCGAGACACTAAACCTGACCCCTGTTCGGTACTTTCTTCCATATTAGTGGATAGGCTTTGTGCCTTCTTTGATTTCGATCCGGTAATGGGACCAATCTTGCCTACAATAAAAGTAGGTAGTTTAGTCTTGGCAGATACTAACAGGATGCATGTTATGCAATATGTCAGTTTTTAGGGGTTTTTTAATGTTTTCCTGCAAAACAGACGTCAGTTGTTTTGATGACAAGATATCATTACAGAATTTGATATTTGATAATGGAATTGAAAAGAATTAACATTTACAGTATTTAATATTTGACAGGAATTGACATTTAATATTTACAAAATTTAATATTTGAGATGGAATTGAAAGGGAAAGGTATGAAGAGCCTTTCCTTTGCATTTGGTTTATCAAAGGCTTGCTTATCTTAGGTTTACTCTCACGGGATTTTTGGCATGAAGGTTCCCAGATCATCGCAATCTACTAGATGGGAAGTTAATTCGATCTTTTAATTGGAGCGAATTTGAGTGGCGCCTTTCCTAAG
The DNA here is from genome assembly GCA_020205555.1 of Panax stipuleanatus. Taxonomy (NCBI): domain Eukaryota; kingdom Viridiplantae; phylum Streptophyta; class Magnoliopsida; order Apiales; family Araliaceae; genus Panax; species Panax stipuleanatus. The sequence goes on along the minus strand of CM035121.1, from coordinate 122,041,820 downwards.
CCTCGCGGGATTATTCTCTTCTTGAGTCCAGTAATCAACCACCGACGGGTTTGCCTCCTGGTGGAGGAATAACACAACATACATTCACATACATCACGTCTCACCGTATGCAATATGATGCCATTGTGCAAAACACTAATATATAGTGATGTAAATAAGGTATTCATTAACAACCATTCAATGTAAAGATAGCATTCACACATATGAAGATAAAAGGGAATTAAAAAGATTGAAATGCGGCTTAAGCCTTCTACTGTCCCTAGCGAAGTCGCCACCTGTCGACCCCGAGAAAATTCTCAATTCCTAGAGTTTGGTTTTTACCTTTTATGTTTTTATGTGGTTTTATTTATCTTGCCTAAAGGGTGAGATTTTAGGAAAAGACCGACATACATTGTCAACGATTTGAAAATATTTGATTTTATTGATTGGGCCGAATTAGACAGAGCCGCCAGTTGGTATGAGTTTAAATGGTTGTACCAACTCAATCGAATTTTTGAAAGGTTTTACAATATGACCTAAAATGTGACTCCATTTAATTGGTCTTGGAAACCGATATTCATAGAGTTCGAGGGCTTGCTTAAGCGAGAGGAAGGTGTTAGGCACCTCCTGACTTCCGTGAAACACAGTTATCGCGTCTTTTCATTCCCTAAGCTTTATGTGTGTGTGTGATGCAGTTAATTGTGCATGAAGTGTTTCATTTAAAAGTAGTGATGTGCTTCGTTGGACCTATATATGAAGGGTTTGATTTATTGAAAAGTCCATTTTAAGAAAGAATATGAAAATGATGTTTTGAAAAGAAGTTTTCAAACCCTTTCACTCGCATAGGAATTGAAGGCCTTTGATACTTCCATTTTATTCCATATTCGGCTTGTTTTGATTTTATTCTCGAGATGCGAAGCATCTTCGACTGTATATAAATATTATATATATAAGTGTCGGGCTCCTTATGGGCATAAAAGCCATCGAGGTTAGCCCGAACACCACAACCACATTTTTCACTATTTTGGGGCCTTAAACTAGTATAACCGTTTTAAGGCCCGAGATTTACAAGTACAAAAAATCTGCAAGCTGGTTGTACAATCGACAGGTCTATCACAGGAACTAGATCTAGATTCATTGATTGAATCGTAGATCCTGTAGCTCCTAGGCTCACAGGATATTAAATAAACAGTCTGTATAATTAATATACTGAAATAAAATATATATCTATACTAGAAATCGTTGGACGAAGGATTCATCAGTTAAATCCTCTTTAGCGAGTAACCCATAGCTTCCAGTTTCCTCTAGATACAGATCTAGGGTCACATGGTCGCTAAATACTTACAAAAGCTAGAAAAAAAAACTAGATCTGTATAGATCTTAGCCATTCTAGCTTCCAAGTTCAAGTTTTATAACTTTTGAACCTGTTAAAAGCTAAATTTGACTAGATCTAGTACAGATCTAGTCAATAAAGCTTAAATATTAACTATTTACAAGAAATGAATGGTTAAAAAAGTCAGATCTGATGAATATAAGCTATTAACTATAGGTATATAACACTTATATACGTATTAGAGTAAGCGAAGAAGGCAGATCTGGTTAAGTCTTATAGTATTGCGTGAGAATGGCTATCGAACTACATCTGGCACCTCAAAATTTGTTTCCCACCGGTTAAAATTTGATATGTTGTAGTATATATGTATATGAGTGTTCACAAAGAAGTTTTACAAAAATCGGAGTAAGATACAAGCTCCGTTTAACTCTCATAGCCCATTTTTCTCTCTTAAGCCCTCTCCTTCTCTAATCTTCTCTTGGAAACAAAAGGGGGATGGGGTATATATAGCACCGGCCTACCGCAGCTCTACTTGTGACTACCGTAGGTAGATCTGTAGCTAGGCATGGTAGGCCCCATTATCTCAAAGTAAGTGTACCTCGATCAACGCGCAATCTGCTTGAACCTTCATAACTTGCAATCCGGGAATCGAATGGAGGCGTGCCATACCTTTTCGAAAAGCTCTTTTTGAGAATCCGATTGAGTGGGTATCTGTTGACCTTGAGTACTTTTTCTCTGTTCTTTCAGGAAGACAGCTAATTCTGCTATCTGATTTCTGAGTCCCTCGAATTCTTTTCGAGACATGAAACCTAACCCCTGTTGGGTACTTTCTTCCATATTAGTGGATAGGATTTGTGCCTTCTTAGATTTGGATCTGGTAATGGAACCAATCTTGCCTATAATAAAAGTAGGTAGTTTAGTCTTGACAGATACTAACAGGATGCATGTTATGTAATGTGTCAATTTTTAGGGTTTTTTTTTAATGTTTTCCTGCAAAACAAATGTCAGTTGTTTTGATGACAGGATATCATGACAGGATTTGATATTTGATAATGGAATTAAAAAGAATTAACATTTACAACATTTAATATTTGACAGGAATTAACATTTAATATTTACAAAATTTAATATTTGACATGGAATTGAAAGGGAAAGCTATATAGAGCCTTTACTTCGCATTTAGTATATCAGAGGCTGACCTATCATAGGTTTACTCTCACAAGATTTTTGACATGAAGGTTCCCAGATCATCGCAATCTACTAGATGGGACGTTAATTCAATCTTTCAATTGGAGCGAATCTGAGTGGTGCCTTTCCTAAGACTCGCGGGATTATTCTCCTCTTGAGTCTAATAATCAACCACCGACGGGTTTGCTTCCTTGTGGAGGAATAACACAACATACATTCACACACATCGCGTCTCACCGTATGCAATATGATGCCATTGTGCAAAACACTAATATAAAGTGTTGTAAATAAAACATTCATTCACAACCATTCAATGTATAGACAGCAATCACACACATGAAGACAAAAGGGAATTAAAAAGATTGAAATGCGGCTTAAGCCCTCTACTGTCCCTAGAGAAGTCGCCACCTGTCGACCCCGGGAAAATTCTCAATTCCTAGAGTTTGGTTCTTACATTTTATGTTTTCTATGTGATTTTATTTATCTTGCTTAAAGGGTGATATTTTAGGAAAAGACCGACATATAATGTCAACGATTTGAAAAGATTTGATTTTATTGATTTGGCCGAATTAGACAGAGCCGCCAGTTGGTATGAGTTTACATGGTTGTACCAACTCAATCAAATTTTTGAAAGGTTTTACAATATGGCCCAATATGTGACTCCATTTAATTGGTCTTGAAAACTTAGATTCATAGAGTTCGGGGGCTTTCTTGAGCGAGGGGAAGGTGTTAGGCACCTCCCAACTTCCGCGAAACACAGTTACCGCGTCTTTTCATTCCCTAAGCGTTGTGTGTGTGTGTGATGCAGTTAATTATGCCTGAAGTGCTTTATTTGAAAGTACTGATGTGCTTCGTTGGACCTATATACGAAGGGTTTGATTTATTGAACAGTCCATTTTAAGCAAGAATATGAAAATGATGTTTTGAAAAGAAGTTTTCAAACCCTTTCACTCACATAAGAATTGAAGCTCTTTGATACTTTCATTTTATTCCATCTTCGGCTTGTTTTGATTTTATTCTCGAGATGCGAAGCATCTTTGACAATATATAAATATTATATATACAAGTGTCGGGCTCCTTATGGGCATAAAAGCCATCGAGGTGAGCCCGAACACCACAACCACATTTTTCACTATTTTGAGGCCTTAAACTAGTATAACCGTTTTAAGGCCCTGGATTTTCAAGTACAAAAAATTTGCAAGCTGGTTGTACAATCGACAGGTCCATCACAAGAACTGGATCTAGGTTCATTGCTTAAATCATAGATCATGTAGCTCCTAGGCTCATAGGATATTAAATAAACAGCCTGTATAATGAATATACTAAAATAAAAAATATATCAATACTAGACATCGCTGGACGAAGGATTCATCAGTTAAATCCTCATTAGCGAGTAACCCATAGCTTCCAGTTTCCTCTAGATACAGATCTAGGGTCACATGGTCGCTAAATACTTACAAAAACTAGAAGAAAAAAAATGAGATCTGTACAGATCTTAGCCATTTTAGCTTCCAGGTTCAAGTTTTACAACTTTTGAACCGGTTAAAAGCTAAATCTGGTTAGATCTAGTATAGCTCTAGTCAATAAAGCTTAAATATTAACTATTTACAAGAAATGAATGGTTAAAAAAGTCAGATCTAATGAATATAAGTTATTAACTATATGTATATAACACTTATATACGTATTATAGTAAGCGAAGAAGGCAGATGTGGTTAAATCTTATAGTATTGCGTGAGAATGGCTATCGAAGTACATCTGGGGCCTCAAAACTCGTTTTCCACAAGTTAAAATTTGATATGTTGTAGTATATATGTATATGAGTGTTTACAAAGAAATTTTACAGAAATCGGAGTAAGATATAAGCTCAGTTTAACTCTCATAGCCTATTTTTCTCTTTCCTAAGCCCTCTCCTTCTCTAATCTTCTATTGGAAACCAAAGGGGGAGGGGGTATATATAGCCCCGACCTGTTGTAGCTTTACTTGTGGCAGCCGTAGGTAGATCTGTGGCTGGGCCTGGTGGGCCCCGTTATCTTTAAGTACGTGTATCTCGATCAATGCGCAGTCTACTTAAACCTTCATAACTTACAATCCGGGAATCCGATGGAGGTGTGCCATACCTTTCCGAAAAGCTCTTTCCGAGAACTACACAATGACATAGGTCTTGACCTTTTTTAAATCCTTAAAGATGCGTCCATGACCAGATCTTCAAGCCTTCGCAGTCAGTAAGTTGAGCTGTCTGGCACAGTTGGCACTTGGGATTGCTGTGATGGTTCTGTATGCTGTTATTCATAGTATTTTGATTCGAATTGATGTTAAGTTGTAAAAATTACCCTTTTGCCCTTTCGGGTTGATTTTCGGGCTTGATGCAGCTGTAACTGTCCTTCCTCGGGGTTATCTTCGGTGTTTGACTACTGTTAACTTTTGCTTGTCTTTTGGGTTGTCTCTGAAGTTAATTTGATGTTTCCCAGGGCTGTTTCAGGGGAATTTGATGATTTCTCTGGGCTGTCTCCGGGGGTCTGGTTTGTTGATTTCCTGAGGCTATCTCAGGGGGTCTGAGTTAATGATTTCCCGGGGCTAACTCTGGGGGTCTGGTTTGATGTTGTAGACTTCCAGGGTTGTCTCCGAAAGATATAAAACGGTTTTTCCCTCCTACATGGTTAGTAACAAGAATGCGAAATTTCGAGTTTTTATAATAACTTTATATAACAAATTCTGAATTCTCTAATTTAATTACTTAATTAAATTAATATACTCTCGTAATAAAATACGCAACAATTATAAAATTATTTATCAATAATTTAATTAATATATTACACTTAATTAAATTACTCCACATTAATTATTTATTTTATTGAATAAGATAAACCAACTAAAATATTTATTTAATTCAATAAATATTTTTAATTAACTACAAAATTCTCGATTGTTACACCAAGTGGTCATTAAACCAAGCACAAAACCCCCGCCCATACAAAGGTTTGTACAACTTAGTCACCACATAAGTCCTCGATTGAAATCCCACATAAATTCTAACTTTCTCTTGCTCAATACAAAAATTCTTAATATGTATCTTATCATTAACAACTCTTTCTGAGTTTATCTTTCACTATTTAATAGTAGCATTTCTGTATAACATTAGTTAAAATTCTTCAATCCTTCGATTGATCATCTGTCCTTCCTAATCAGAACACGTCGTGATCTTATCCTTCGATTGTTATCTCTGCCTTTTCTAATATTCCAAATCAAGCCTAATGACTTAATTAACATCCCAAAATAACAATATATCCATTATTACTTTCTCGCGATGAATGCCTCAATTCATCTCTTAAAACTCCATCTAAGTTTGCCTCCTTCCTTACTAGTTTTGCTAATTTCACTTAGGTCATATCCTAAGGTACTCTTACCCTAGAGCTATAACCTACTACTTTGATACCAACTGTGATAGCCCCGAATTCTAGTTCTATCTTCAAAACTAGATTATGGTGCTATCATACAAATATCTTAATACACCATAAGAATAATTATACTATTCTTACAAAACATATGTGAAATCTTACCTTCTACACCTAGGTACGAAGACCTTAACTTATTACATTATTGAATATTAAAATATAATTTGTAATTGGTACGAATCTTCGGTCTGCTTTAGCTTAGTTGCAATGGTATTAGAATTTGCAAGAGTGAGAATTTAATTGCTCAACAAGTGAAAACATTTGAATAAATAACAAATTTATGAACAACTTATCATTACTTGAAACTTCATTAACCAAACAAGAGTTATGAAAAAGCTTGAATAAATAGGAATTAAATCAGATTCCTATCATATAACACCTTCATTACCATTCTAAGAAAACACCCTCTTTAATCCTTCCACCAGAAGTTCATCAACATAAACTTAATTATAATAACCTAAGACCATCTGTCTTCTCATATTTATTAAGAACAACTTTCTTAAATAACTATTCTAGGACTCAACTTAGCCTAGAAAATTACATATATGTGAAAAGAATCACATTCTCAACATATATATAAAAATAGTACATCACAAGTGTTCAACAGTTATCAATGTAGTGAAGTGAGTGGTCAAAAATCCCTTGTCCATACAAAAGAGTTGTTCTACTTATTAGCTACATGTCAAAGGTTAAAAACATGTGACCGCACTCGCGATTTAAATTTAGTTAACCCCGTAACTTTAACTAATCAAAACTATCCGTATCAACTTTCTTATTCATGCCATTCTCTATTTCGCGTAACTTACCATCTTTAACAGTTCTGTTTCTTAGAACTCTTCTTCTTAACTGGTTCAATACGATCTTACGTATGACCATGAATAACCATGTATTGCACAGGGTGATGTGACACCCCCAAATTCGGGTAACTCAATCCCATAGATTTGGTGTTCAAGATCCATCACAAACATTATCTAACTACCCGTAATATAAAATAACAAACTTCATAAGTAATAATCCCATTAAAGTGTTACATAATCCAAAATAAAATCCCAAGTTGTCTAACCTTAATTATTACATCGTCAGTGAAAAAAAATAAAACATAAACATAACCAAGTCTTATTACACAAGCTTATTCGATAAGAGTAAATTAAACATCATTATCTATTTATGCACTTTACCCTTTCCTTTGCTCGTCGATGGCTCTTCGGGTTTCTCGGGGTCAACTAAAATTTTTTATGCAAGAGTGAACAAAACAATTGCTCACAAGAATAATAATAAACATTACTAATATATGAATAGTCAATGAATAAGCTTTGACTGAAAAGTAAAAAAATTACTGAAAACTGTCAATGAATAACAAGAACTGTAAGTTCAAAGGAAAATTCGGCTTTTGAATCAACAATAGAAGTCAAGATCAAAAGTATATCTGAGGTTCACAAGACCACGAACTATGTCCTAGGTTAACAAGTATTTCTATCGTAACCTTTAACTGTCTTATAGACTATATTACCATCCATCTCGTACTCCGGGGGATCAACCCATCATACAATGTATTGTGCACAAACATCTTAACGCTATTGCATAATATAATCCGCTATTCTAGGGTTGTTCATCTCAGCTTTGACATTAGAATCCGTACCAAAGGAAGTTCAGTTAGGAATAACTTTGAAAGATTTTAGAACTTTAGAACGCTCATCAACTATGGACTAGTTGAATCATTAAGAGTTTGCTAGCAAATAAACTGTCTGATATCGACAACAATATAATCTTTGTAAAGTGGAATCTCAACAATATTAGATTACAATGATTTCAAGTGAATAAGAATCATACAATGAAATAGTGTTTTCGAAAGAATATAAAGCTTAATCAAAACATAGGCATTAGATACTATATGTAACCTTGCTTGAACAATAATAAGCTAAGGTTAGAAAACTTGCTCAATGTAAAATTAGAGTTAAGAAACTTGCCTCATGTGCTTGCTACATGTGACGCCCCCAAATCTTGGTACCTTCAAATCCAAGACATGGTGCTACACGGTGATACAATCTACTCATACATTCAATTGAGGACATCAATATCAATGCATAATTTTACTAATTATTACATTCTATTAAATTCCTTCCCAAGTATTCGTAACCAATACATTTTTTTATGTCATAATATCAGTAAATACAATACTAATACTATGCTATTACAAAGGTCACTACTTGTCCAGCTTGGACTTGCCATTTTCTTTGCCGGATCCTTCAGTCCGTTTGTTCTTAGCTGAAATCATTTAGTTTTAAGCAAGAATGAGCATAAACAACTCAGCAAGTTAAACAGTATATCTTGCAAACCACAAAATCAAGAATCATATTCCTTGGTCTTCAATAACTATACAATAGTTATGAAGTACTTAAGAATAATCAAAATATCATTTTGATTCCTTTAAAACCATTCCCAAGGACTTTATAGCCTCTTCGGAATCTATTTTGGTCAACGACCATGAACCATATATTTTAGTTCTCATTCATGAAAGGAACAACCCGACACGAAGGCCGTAAGTTCGATATAGCTTACGAGTACATCCAGGTGATCAGCCTATAGTACTCTATGTTGATCAACACTCATACATTAAATATGTTAACGTTTAATTTGTGGCAACCTCACGTGCCTATCGAATTAACGACGTTTAAAACCTTTGTTTTATTCATACTCAGGTTTACCTGAGAATGCGTCCCAAGCAATTGGCATAGGATCACAACATTATATATATTTTGGAAAGATTTGTGGAAAACCCACCAAAATATGCTAAATCTCAGTCTAGCCGAATCAAATGGCATCGGCTATTCAATAATAGTTCATGCATATGCAATTATACACAATGACCTCTTGTCCAACCATAATGTATAGACAAGAGTTTAGAAAACATGCATTCATAGTAAAATATGAACGAAGTTAGAAAACTTGCCTTTGCGTCTTCTAAACCTTTACACGTAGTCTATTCAGTCTTTACAACTTCTACAAAGCATAACACAAAGCATACCTATGAGAATTCATCATCGATATACCAAGTATAGCCTAACTTCTCCTTCTTGTATAACTTAATCGAAATGTTAAATTAATAACATTCATTTAAGTTATTTAATGTCCATTACGGTTTATTAACATCCTATGTTATAAACCAACTCTTCTTAATCATCACTAAGCATGATGATTAAACGAGTATTTAACTTGTTCCTTAACTTAGTTTTAGTTAACGTCCAAAACTTAAGTTTAATTACGTTTATTTAATATTTAAGTTTCATAAACTCTTACTTAAACATGTTGTTTAAGGTTTACATTACATCATTTACTAGCCCCTTAATGATATGCAAAAGGTTAAGTAATTATTAACAATGTCTACTTTTCTCCCATGCTGGCGCTGCGGCGCCAGATATTGCCCATGGAGTGGTGCTTCAGCGCTACTCTCTACAGCTTTCTCCCAGGTGTGGCACTGCGGCGCCTGCTTAAGCCTATTGGCTGGCGCTGCGACGCTAGCTCTGGAACTTAGAAAAATTTTCTAAGTCTTTGAAAATTCTGAAATTCCGGAGTCCGTAACTTGATCGTTATAACTCGGAATTAGTTCGTTCCAAAGCCAAAAGTTCATAAACGACATGCTCTACCATCCTATCAAGTCGGAATTCATTTCCAAATCTATCGACGAGAAATTCGCCGATTAGTCCATTTTCGTTAAACGTTCGTGAATGTTCGACGCTCAAATCTTTGTTTTAAGTCGGAATCAATCCGTTCTTTCCCTCGCAAGTGTTATTTACCTAAATTCATGTGTTGCAATTGAAAACTATCATTTTCAATGCTCACGGTGAATTTTGACTTCTAATCCAAGAAATTTACGTTTTCAACGATTATCGTCTAATCACGTAACTTTCGCCGAATCTTCGTTCTTCATTATTATTATTCCAAACCACTTGGAATCAATCCCATGGTTGATTATTACTAATTCTAATCATTCAAAACATTTAAGTTTTTCATGGTTTCACATGTTCATTAGTCCATTTCCTATGAATTCATTAAGTCCATTATTAATACCTAATTAATTCATAGTCTTCCATCATGCATGGCTTGTTAAGGTTCTTAGTTCACTATTAAGCCATCCTTATAACTTCTTAGGGTTCAAGATTTCTTTAACACTTCTCTATCAACACTAATATTGAAAGAAAACAAAGTTTTACACATTGTTCCTTATGGGAATACCTTTAAGGTTCTTGGTGGAGTAAGTAGGAATACTCAAAGCTTTCTTAATCCCCTTGGTTGATGAAATGTGTTCATAAACACAAGCTAGCTTCCCTTCTTATCTCTCTCTCTAGATGTTAGGATTTCTCAAACAACCAAAATATGAAGACAAGGCTCTCTATTTATATAGTTAGCAATGCTTAGGGTAAAAGAGTCATTTAGGCCCAACCTCCTCTACTATATTTCCACCTTCTCTCCTTTCTTTCCCACCAAGTTAAGGCCCATGTGCTAGCACATGGCCAACCATGTCCCCCCCTTGTGCTCCCACATTCTCCCATGTGGCCTTGTTCCCCCATGTCCAACATGGGTTGTAGGTTGAACCATGGGTTAAAACCACCCGTTTACCCAATGGTTCGACCCACGGGTCAAACTTATCAACTTTTAATTCCAATTTAATTCGTTTTAACGTATTTACTCTGTATAAAAATTTGTATTGTACGTTGTATAATTCTCGTATTATCTCCGTATTATTCTTGTATAATACCTCGTATTATACACGTATTCTTTTCATACCGTAATCATTTATTATTATACGTAAACAATTATTTCATTAGATCACTTTCCTTAACCGTTAGGATTTTAAGTCCCTACGCAAAAACTTCGTGACTCATAAATGAAATATTATTACATATTCCATCTCGTATCGAAATCCTATCATTACGCATTTCTCGGAATTTCAAAATAAATTCCCAAGCAAAAATGGATGAATAGTGATTCCCGTACTTTTTCTCCCGAGAAAACTTTTCTCGGCTAACTTAACTTTTCATGGTATATTACCGTCAAATCTTTCGACAGAACGTCATTCTGACAGTCCGAACTCTCGGAATGACATAGGGTCTCAAACCCTAACCCTTAGGGTCAAACCTTAACCCTTAGGGTTGAATAGTGTCTATTTCATCTTTTTCCAAAAATATTTTTATTCTCGAAAACCTTTTTTTCGTCTTCTAAATTCATATCATTTATTCCTAGCACGTAGCCAGAATCCTACTCATTTCTGTATTCTCTAGGTCATAAAATGACCTACAATTTACTTACTCAGTTTAATAAACAAATAATCCAAATTTTATTCAATAAATCAAATAAAAATTCATTTACATAAACGTTCGATTTTCTCGGGCGTAACATTCTCCCCTTCTTATAAGAATTCTATCCCCAGAATTACCATACAAGTTAATCAAACAAATGAGGGTAAGCCTTCCTCATCTTGTCCTCGAGTCCCCACGTTGCTTCTTCGGCATTGTGGTTCCTCCATATCACCTTCATCGAAGGTATAATTTTGCTTCTTAACGCTTGTTCCTTCCTATCAACTATTTGAATAGGAATCTTCTCATAAGTTAAGTCTTTCTCGACTTGAATTGGTTCATACTCGATTACGTGCTTGTAATCCAGCTTATAGGGACGTAATACCGAAATGTAAAACACGTTATGGATATGCCCCAACTCTAGAGGTAGTGCTATCTCATATGCTACCTCTCCTACCCTTCGCAAAATTTCACATGGTCCTATGAACCTAGGGCTTAACTTCCCCTTGTTCCCAAAATGCATCTTCCCCTTCCAAGGGGACACCTTCAGGAATGCATACGAACCGACTTCAAACTCCCTGTTCTTCCGATGTGGATCGGCATACTTTTTATGTTTGTCCTGAGCTGCTACTAGCCGCATTTGTATTAACTTAACTACTTCCGCCGTTTGTTGTACCACCTCAGGTCCTAACATTTGACGCTCTCCCACTTCATCCCAACAAAGTGGCTTTCGACACTTCCGTCCATATAACGCTTTGTAAGGCAGCATGCATATACTAGCGTGATAACTGTTGTTGTAGGCGAACTCTACTAATGGTAGATGATCGTCCCAACTCCCCTTAAAATCCATAACCAAGACCTTAGCATGTCTTCTAGCGTCTGAATTGTTCTTTCGCTTTGTCCATATGTATGTGGATGGTACGCCATACTCAACCTCAATTGTGTTCCCATCTGCTCTTGTAAACTCTTCCAGAAATTCGAAGTGAATCGCGGGTCGCGATCTAACACGATCGAAACTGGCACTCCATGTCTCGAGACAATCTCTTTAACATAAAGCTTAGCTAACTAGTTTAAATTGTATCTGACTCTTATCGGCAAGAAATGAGCCGACTTAGTCAAACGATCCACTATTACCCAAATAGCATCGTATCCTTTTTGCGTCATTGGAAGTCCCACCACAAAGTCCATCGTGATATGCTCCTATTTCCACTCCAGAATCTCCAATGATTGTAATAAACCACTGGGTCGTTGATGTTCGGCCTTAACTTTTTGACAAGTTAAGCACCTAATGACATACTCTGCTATCTCCCTCTTCATATTTGACCACCAAAAATTGGTTCGAAGGTCTTGATACATCTTGGTACTACCAGGATGAATCAAGTACCTCAAGTGATAAGCTTCATCCATTATCTCCTCTTTTAACTCTGGCTCACACGGAACCCAAATTCTTTCTTTAAATCTTAATAACCCTTCGTTATCAAGACTATACGCTATTTTGGTACCGTCTGAAATCTTCTTCCTTATCCGCTCGCATTCATCAGCTCTGAGTTGTACTTCCTTCACCTTTTCCACTATTGTGGGTTGAACTTCAATTGCAAACAGTTTCTCCCCTTCTTTAATTGGACATCGTACTTCTAATTCCATTCTTGCCATCTCTGTAACCAAGTCATCTTGAGATGTTAACATCGATAGCTTCTCCCGACCCTTCCTACTTAAGGCGTCAGGCACCACATTCGCCTTCCCTGGGTGATACAGGATTTCACAATCGTAATCCTTTATCAACTCCAACCATCTCCGCTGTCTCATATTCAACTCCTTCTGAGTGAAGATATACTTCAGACTTTTATGGTCTGTGTAGATCTCACACTTCTCCGCATATAGGTAATGCCTCCAAATCTTTAAGGCGAAAACCACTCTGACAAGTTCAAGGTCATGAGTAGGATAATTCCCCTCATACTCCTTCAACTGCCTAGATGAATATGCAATGACCTTGGCATGCTGCATAAGCATGCAACCCAATCCTTTATGCGAAGCATCGCTATACACTACGAAATTCCCTGTCTCATCCGGTAACGATAATACAGGGGCTTGACTCAACCTCTTCTTTAGGTCTTGAAAGCTGTCTTCACACTTTTCTGTCGATACGTATTTCACCATCTTCCTGGTTAAGTTTGTTAATAGAGTAGCTATCTTCGAGAAGTCCTGAATAAACCTCTGATAGTAACCCGCTAACCCTAGGAAACTCCGCACCTCAGTCGGCATTTTTGGTTGTTCCTAGTTCATCACTGATTCCACCTTCGCTGGATCCACTGAAAGTCCTTCCTTGTCAATGACGTGCCCCAAAAACTACACCCTTTCAAACAAAAATTCACACTTTGTGAATTTTGCATACAACCTATCTTTTCTTAGTGCCTTCAACACTAATCTCAAATGTTCAGCATGATCCTCCTTCGTCTTGGAATAGACTAGGATATCATCAATGAACACCACGATAAACTTGTCCAAATATTATTTGAACACTCGGTTTATCATGTCCATAAATGCGGTTGGCGCATTCGTCAACCCAAATGACATCACTAGGAACTCGTAATGGCCGTAATCAGTCCTAAATGCTGTCTTAGGTACATCCTTCGCCCTCACCTTCAACTGGTGATACCCCGTACATAAATCTATCTTCAAAAAATATTTTGCCCCTCTCAACTGATCAAAGAGATCATCGATCCTGGGCAATGGGTACTTATTCTTTATCGTTAGTTTGTTCAACTCTCGGTAGTCGATACAAAGCCTCAACGATCCATCCTTCTTCTTTACAAACAATACCGGCGCTTCCCATGGAGAAACACTCGGTTGAATATACTTCTTGTCCAACAGTTCTTGCAACTGAATCATCAACTCCTTTAACTCCACTGGCGCCATACGATATGGTGCCTTTGAAATTGGTGTCGTCCCTGGCGCAATGTCTATAACAAATTCGATCTCCCTATCAGGTGGAAGACCTGGCAAGTCACTCAAAAATACATCCGCATACTCGTTGACTATAGGTATCTGTTCCAAAGTTGCTCCCAACCGTTGGGTATCAACAACATGGCACAGGTAACCTTCGCATCCCTTCTTCAATAATTTTCTAGCTTGTGTCATGGTTAGACAACAAGAGCGTCCCGTTGATTTACTACCGTAGAACACTACCTTGGGTTTCTTAGAAATCCGAAGATTCACACTCTTATTTTGGCAATCTATCATCGTCCCATGGTTAATTAACCAGTCCATCCCGAGAATTACATCGAATTCTCCCAACTTTTTCGGTATAAGATCTACCGATAATTTGTTACCTCTAATATCCACACAACAACTCCTATGAACCGAGTCCACAGGAATTACTTCGTCGTTAGCTACCTTAATTTTTAAAGGTATTACAAGTTTTTCAGGGAGTAATCCTAATTGTTTAGCAAACTCACATGCTATGAACGAACACGTTGCACCTGAATCAAACAGTACATATGCATTAATGTCATTGATCAGAATGATACCTGCTACGACGTCGCTTGATGCTATTGCATCTTGGACCGTCATATTAAAAGTATGAGCAGTCGGTCTACCCTGTGGTACTGCACCACCAATAGCCAGCTTATTACCGTTAGCTCCCTTTCCACCATCCGAACCCTTCTTCGAACAGTTACGCGCCATGTGGTTGATAGATCCACATACAAAACAACCGCGACTCTTCTTGGGACTGGGACAATTAGGCGAAATATGCCCCTCCTGTCCACAGTTATAATAGACCTTACCCTTGAGGAAGACTCCCAGATGAGTCTTACCGTAATTCTTTCACGCTTCCATTTTCCTCTTAGAAAACTCCTGTTTTACTTCGGTATTCCTGGAGCTAAAATCTTTCCTCTTCTGGCCACTTCCACTGGCTCCCTTGATCTTGACTGATACCTCAGTCTTGGTTTTATTCTTTTTCTCTTTGTGGTATAAGGTCAATGCTTCACTACCACCCTCGATGATAATCACCTTTTCTAACACCGCTCCAAAGGTAACACTTTGGAAAATCGATATCCGATTGTAGAGCCAGGGTTTCAATACCTGCTCAAACCTTCGTGCCTTCCACAACTCTGTGTCCACTTGGTGTGGAGCAAACCTTGCCAGTTCATTGAACCTGGCTGCATATTGGGGTACCGTCATGTCCCCCTGCTTCAGTTCTATCAATTGAATCTCCATTCTCCCCTGCATGCTCATGGGGAAGTAGTTCTCAAAGAATAACTCCTTGAACTACTCCCACGTAACCACTTCTGTTCCGGCCTTACCCTGGTTGGCTTCCCACCAGTAGTTGGCCTCCCCCTTCATCATGTAAGTCGCAAAAGAAGTCTTCTGCGCCTCACCGACATTTGCTATGACAAATGCCTTCTCTATTTCTTTCACCCAAACTTGGGCAGCTGTGACACCCCCAAATCCGGGTACTTCAATTTCCACGGGACTTGGTGTTCACTGTACAAATATCATCTATCTATCTACCCATAGTAAATGCAAACCATGAAATAAATAGAAATAATCCTCCCCTTATGGGGTTACAACATCTGAAAAGAAATACATCAATCCCAGGTCGTACTTAACCTTAAATATCAAATGCGGAAATATAAATAATTAAATAAGTTTTACACAACTTTAACATAAGTCTGAAACATAAACACATAAAATAAACAACAAGTCTTCATCACTTGTTGACTTTGCCCTTGCCTTTGCTAGTAGAAGGCTCGTCAGACCTTTCGTTCTTAACTGCAATGTTATTATTACGCAAGAGTGAGCACGGTTGCCCACAAGTATAATAATATGACAACAATATAATAACATGCGAGTGAATCAAGGACATCTGAATAAAGAAACTCAACTTTTGACTCGAGGATAAATAACAGGAATCAAAATATCATCTGAGGGTCATAAGACCTTGAACTATGTCCTAGGTTGTAAAGTGTTTATACTTAAAACCTTTAACAGTCATAAGACTATGGACTCTACTTCTCGTACTTAGGGGGATCAGCCCTTAGTACCATATTGTGCACAATATCTCAACGCTAAAGCGTAAATAATCCCCTTTTACAGGGTTGTTCATCTCAGTTTTGACATCAGAGTCCGCACCAAAGGAAGTTTGGTTTGGATAAGCTCAATAAGTATTTTGGAATTTAGAACGTTCATCAACTATGGACTAGTCGAATCAATAAGGGTTCACTAGTCCTATAAGGTTCAACAATAACATCGATATTCAACTTGAATAATAAATCTCAAGAGTATACAATCGAATAAGTATTGTATCACTGAATCATGCTTTTAAAAGAGTTACAATATGTAATATGAATTTCGAACTTGAACAATTAAAAACACGAGCTTACTCGATATAGAAACACAAGTCTAAGGCTTAATAAATGAATAAATTAGAATTTAGGGAACTTGCTAAATCAATAAGTTAGGGATAGGATACTTGCCTCTTGCACAAGCTACAATTATAATTCACGTTCTTTATTAAACCCTACACATCAATACGTTCACAATACAAATTAATCAATAACTCGATATACGTATCGAATCACACACATCGGTCTTGAGCACGTTATTGGACTATACAATTAACGATTCAAGTCATGTAATTAACTTATTAATTACTCACGTAATATAAGTTATTAACCTCTTATTATATGTTTAATCATGTCTTTATGTTCATTACATTAGGTTTTAAACCACCTCTTAGAACACACGAACACTTAGCAAAAAAAAAATTTCAAATTTCTGCAAGGGGCGCGGCCGCGCGCCAGTTACCCTTGGGACCAGCGCGGTCGCGCGGCAACGCAGACCCAGATTTCCAGTTCGCGAATGACACACAGAGCAACCCAAATAAATCCAAATTAAACTAACGTAATGAATTTAAGGCTACCCATAAGATATAGAATTTACAGAAACATCATACCATGTTCTAAGCATGCTTTTAACACTTTAAATCACGGAATTACACAAATCACAACATTTAATTTCACTATTTTCAACATTTTATAAAGTTTTGAAAGAAAACAAGAATTCAACGTTACGGATTCGTTATAACACCGAATCCATTCGTTTAACTTCTATTTTGTTCGTTTAAATGTACACAATCACATTCAAGTGTTAATTTAAGTTAAATAAACGCATAAGGTGTGTAAATTTTGTACGTAAGGGCCATATGGGCCATATGTACAATTTTTACACTCTGTAACTTTTGAAAAATCAAATTAAGCATAACTACATGGATTTAATCGCACTAAATCATGCATACATGATATACAACATGTTATGATCATACAATAACACATATAAAATCATATCATACATTAATTATCAAATTAGTTATTCACAGAGAATCTAACATACGTTAATGGAAAACTTTAAGAACTTGAATTTAAAAACTTAGGAGAAGGAATTACCCTTGCTAGTTTGTGAAGATGATTCAAGGATGATGATATAAACTTTTCAAATTCTTCTTCTTCAATCTTTTCTCTCAAAATTCTCTCTGATTCTTTAAGTTTTATTTCCTCTGATATGAATATATAAATTGATATAGTATATATGTATATAAGTATAATACGTATAATATATAATGGGTGAGTGGTTGTCAGTTGGTCCCTTAGTGGGTTAACTGACCAACTCCCCTTAAGGCCTTGTTTGGCTAGCTTAAGGAATCCCTTCTCATTTATTTTAATTAATTTATTATAATATAGTTAATTAATGTCACACCCAATTAAATCAAATAATGCTATTTAAATCAATTAAATAAAATAGCATAAATCTACATTAAATCACATAGTCACATAATTAAAATTCTTATTTATTAATTATGTCTAATCATAAATCTCTAATTAATTAATAAATTAATTAGAATAACATTATGCTTATTAATTAATATATTAATCAAATAAGCTCAATTAAATACATACTTTGAATATAAAAATTCACCACATTAATTTAACTAATGTGACACATATAATTAAATTAATCTACCACAAATTCATCAATTAATTATTTAACTCAATAATTAAATCATCAAAAAATATTTATTTAATTCAATAAATATTCAAAATAAATTACAAAAATCTTGTTTGTTACATCTTTCCCCCCTTAAAAGGATTCTGTCCCCAGAATCACGGTTCAATTAAATTTCGTCCCGTTACATTCTCCCCCCCTTACAAAGATTCTGTCCCCAGAATCGCATAAACAAAAAAATTAAGTAAATAAATCTGGTTAATTCTTCATCATATGCTCTTCGAGTTCCCACGTAGCTTCTTCAGCATTGTGGTTCCTCCAAATTACCTTAACAGAAGGTATAATTTTATTTCTGAGGACTTGCTCTTTCCTGTCAACAATCTGAACAGGAATTTCTTCATAGGATAAGTCTTTCTCAAAATGTAGGGGTTCATATTCAATCACATGTTTGTAATCGGGTTTGTAGGGGCGTAAAACTGACACATGAAAGACGTTGTGGACATTCTCAAGCGCCGGAGGTAAGGCTACCTCATACGCAACTTCTCCAATCCTTCGCAGTACTTCAAAGGGTCCAATGAACCTTGGGCTCAATTTTCCCTTCTTACCGAATCTGATCTTCCCCTTCCAGGGAGAGACTTTCAAGAACACATAGCTACCCGATTCAAACTCAACGTTCTTACGGTGTGGATCGGCGTATTTCTTCTGCCTATCCTGAGCTGCTACCAGTCTTGTTCTGATCACTTTGACTATCTCTGCTGTCTGCTGTACCAGTTCTGGACCTAATAGTTGTCTCTCGCCAACTTCATCCCAGTATAGCGGGGTTCTGCATTTTCTTCCGTACAACGCTTCGTAAGGCGGCATGCCAATACTAGCGTGGTAACTGTTGTTGTAACCGAATTCCACAAGCGGTAGGTGATCATCCCAATTTCCTTTAAAATCCATGATGCATGCTCTCAACATATCTTCCAATGTCTGGATCGTTCTTTCACTCTGCCCATCTGTCTGAGGGTGATAAGCCGTACTCATTCTCAACTGTGTCCCCATGCATTCTTGTAGTCGCTTCCAGAAGTTCGATGTGAAACGCGGATCTCTGTCGGAAACAATTGACACCGGAACTCCGTGCCTCGAAACAATCTCTTTCACATATAGCCTTGCCAACTGGTCTAAGTTGAATCTGATTTTAATCGGAAGGAAGTGTGCGGATTTCGTCAGTCGGTCAACGATAACCCATACTGCGTCGTAGCCTTTCTGAGTCGTCGGAAGGCCAACCACGAAATCCATCGTAATGTGTTCCCATTTCCATTCTGGGATTTCCAGGGGTTGTAGCAAACCACTTGGTCTCTGATGTTCTGCTTTCACTTTCTGACAGGTTAGACACTTTGCAACACACTCAGCAATATCTCGTTTCAAATTCGGCCACCAGAAGTGCTGTCGAAGATCCTGGTACATCTTGGTACTACCGGGGTGAATTGAATACCGTGAGCTATGAGCCTCTCTCAAAATGTCATCCTTAATCTCTGGCACTGACGGTACCCGAACTCTATTCTCAAATCTCAGTAGTCCCTCACTGTCTATCTTGAATCTCGGTTCGGTTCCTTCAGATATCTTTTTCTTAACCTTCTCACATTCTTCGTCCTGAAGTTGAGCTTCCTTAACTTTATCCAATAGGGTTGTACCAGCTTGAATCTGAAACAACTTCTCGTCAATCTCCATCGAATACTTCACTTCCAATTTCAGCTTTTCCATTGCTGAAATTAGTTCCTCCTGAGTAGTCAACATCATCAATTTCTCCCGACCCTTTCTGCTTAAGGCGTCGGCAACCACATTAGCCTTACCCGGATGGTATAAGATTTCACAGTCATAGTCCTTAATTAACTCCAGCCACCTTCTCTGGCGCATATTCAAGTCCTTCTGTGTAAAGATATATTTCAGACTCTTGTGGTCTGTATATATTTCACACTTCTCCCCATAGAGATAGTGTCTCCAAATTTTTAAAGCAAATACCACGGCAGCTAACTCCAAGTCATGGGTCGGATACCCCTTCTCATAGTCTTTCAATTGTCGTGACGCATACGCAATGACCCTGCCGTTTTGCATAAGCACACAGCCAAGTCCTTTATGCGACGCATCACTATAAACCACAAAATTGCCTGTGTCGTCCGGAAGGGATAACACAGGTGCTGAACTCAACCTCCTCTTGAGCTCTTGGAAACTTTCCTCACACTTCTCTGTCCAAACGAATTTCACCGATTTTCTAGTCAAATTTGTCAGCGGAGTTGCGATCTTGGAAAAGTCCTGAATAAATCTTCTATAATAACCCGCCAATCCAAGAAAACTCCTCACTTCCGACGGTGTTTTCGGCAGATCCCAGTTCATCACAGCTTCGACTTTAGAGGGATCTACCGAAATTCCGTCCTTGTCGATCACATGTCCAAGAAATTGCACTCTTTCAATCCAGAATTCACATTTAGAAAATTTGGCGTACAACTTCTCTCTTCTCAACGCCTCTAATGTTAACTTCAGATGTTCTACATGTTCTTCCTTGGTCTTCGAGTATACCAAAATATCGTCGATAAAGACCACCACGAATTTGTCCAAAAACGGCTTGAACACTCCATTCATTAAGCCCATGAATGCTGCAGGAGCATTCGTTAGACCAAATGACATTACCAAAAATTCGTAGTGACCATATCGAGTCCTAAATGCTGTCTTTGGAACATCCTCTGGCCTCACCTTCAGCTGATGATAGCCACTCCTCAAGTCTATCTTTGAAAAGTACCTTGCACCCTTCAATTGGTCGAACAGATCGTCGATCCTCGGTAATGGATATCTATTCTTAATTGTGACCTTATTCAGTTCTCTGTAGTCGATGCAAAGCCGCATCGTCCCGTCCTTCTTCTTCACAAATAACACCGGCGCTCCCCACGGCGATACGCTCGGTTGGATGTACTTCTTGTCCAGTAACTCTTGTAGTTGTACCATTAACTCTTTCATCTCTACCGGAGCCATCCGGTATGGTGCCTTCGATATTGGGGCCGTCCCTGGCGCCAAATCGATCACAAACTCAACCTCTCTGTCTGGCGGAAGTCCTGGCAGATCATCCGGAAATACGTCTAAGAAGTCCCTCACGACTGGTATATCTTCTAATTTCGAATTTTCTTTACGACTATCGACTATGTAGGCTAAATATCCTACACAGCCTTGTCTTAACAACTTCCTGGCCTGCATCATCGTCAGACAACTCGCTTGTCTAGGCGATTTACTGCCATAAAACACAACCTTTGACGGGGTCATAAGGTTGATACACTTCCTCTGGCAATCAATTACAGCCCCATAATTGACTAGCCAATCCATTCCCAGAATAACATCGAATTCCCCAAGTCTAATCGGGATAAGATTTACGTTCATAATGTTACCCTTAATATCTACTCTACAGTTCTTGTGTACATACTTAACAGGGATTACTTCTCTATTCGCAATCTCTATATTCATGGGGTATTCTAACTCGTCCATAGGAAGTTCTAAGTTCTTAGCAAAGTCATCGGATATAAATGAACAAGTAGCACCCGAATCAAATAGTACATAAGCATTAACTTTATTGATCGGAATGATACCTGACACCACATCGCGAGACTGCACAGCATCCTGCACGGTCATGTTGAAGGTCCTGGCGGTTGGTCGGTTGGTTGCGGTTGGTCCCGTGATAGTTAAAGCACTTCCACCGCTGTTTCCCCTGTTTCCACCTGATCCTTCCCTTCCAGATCCCTTCTTGGGACAGTCCCTTGCCAGATGGTCCTTTGAGCCGCAAGTGAAGCAAGCGCCCTTCTTTGGGTTCGGACAGTTAGGTGCTATGTGGCCTTCCTGACCACAATTATAACATACTCGTTTTCCCTTCATACAGACCCCCAGGTGAGCTTTCCCGCAGGTCGAACAAGCTTCGATCCTCTTTTTCTGACCACCTTGCTGATTCCCAGTCGATGAGTTATCATTCCACCTCCTCTTCTGATTATTACTCCCTCCCGTGTTGCTACCACTAGCCTTGTTAATTCCTTCACCTTCACTCTTCTTCTTTTTCTGATCTTGGTTATACTTTGTAACTGCATCACTCCCGCCTTCAGCGAGAATGGCCTTCACAACCAGGGCTTCAGGCCCTGTTCAAACCTCCTTGCCTTCCTCTGATCGGTGTGCACTTGATACGTGGCAAACCTAGCCAACTCATTGAATTTCGCCGCATATTCTGGTACGGACATATTTCCCTGTTTCAGTTCCAAGAACTGGACCTCCATTTGATTCTGCGAGCTGGTCGGAAAGTACATCTCGAAGAACATCTCCTTGAACCTCTCCCAGGTAATCACACCTTCACCTCCCCGGACCTTATTCGCTTGCCACCAATAGCTGGCCTCAGATTTCAGCATGAACGTTGCATAGGCGGTTTTCTGGTCCTCTCTGACTCTGGCGACGTCAAAAACTTTTTCCATCTCCATGACCCAGGTTTGAGCTTCTATCGGGTTCATGGTGCCTTTAAACTCTGGCGGTCCCACCGCCTTGAAGTCCTTGAACGTTGTGGTCGGTGGAGCTTGAGGTTGGTTGTTAAGCGCTCCAGCAAGTAAGTTCGCCAACTGCTGAACGGGGTTAGCATTGGCGTCGTTGTTGTTGTTAGTTGACCCTTCTTGGGCCTGTTGACGGTTAGATCGTCTCCTTGGCGGCATTTTACTCTTAAGAAATACGCGTATTAGAACTTTATTCAATCTTTTAAATATCTAAGGCTTAACTTAAACATTTAGACACAATCAGTCAACACATTATCTCAAATAAACTCTGATATATTACTAAATCAAAAGTTTTAACATAATACGATAGCATCACTGCTATTTACATCAACTATCCTGAGATAAAGAATCTACAGGATTTAAAACATAAAATATTCCTCTGTTTATAAACACATTGGAATTTACATTATTAACTACCAGATAGGTTTCACAAAATCAAATGTTCCTATCACTGCCCATTAAGGCGACGAACAGCTTTGCCACGCTCTTCTTCCATAATCCGAGACATCGTCCTGCGATCTAGCATGTACGACGGTAGTCCTTCAAACTGAATTGGGTACCTCATAACCCGATCCTGGGCCTCGTCAATTGCATACTGAAGTATAGAGTACGTCTCTTCAAGCTTGGCCTTCTTCGCCCGACAATTATCTTCTGCGAGATCTGCTCGTCGTGATTCCCTTACCCAAGCCTCCTCTGCTATGGCCAGCCTTGCTGATTTCTCTTTTAGTTCATTCTTCAATTCCTCAATTTCCTCTGACTTCTGCTCGGTTTGGCCCTTCTCGTGAGCCAAATTCCACTCTACATTTCCCAAACGTGTGTGAAGAGCCTCAACCTCTCCATCCCTCAGCTCGATGGTAGACTGTTGAGTAACCGACCGCTCCCTCAGCTCCTGAACAGTCTCCCTCAGCTCCTGAACAGTATCACGTAACTCTATGTTACGGTCATACAGCTCGTCATACATCTCAGCACTGATAGAGCTCGGCGGGAACTCTTCAGGGTCTTCCTCCTCCTCTTCAGCTGCCTCAGCCTGAACTTCAATCTCCTCAGGGTCTTCCTCAGAGTCCTCCTCTGAATTAGACACCGGCACAATCTCCTGACCAATGACTGTGATCAAGGGTGATGGCTCTCGTCGGACTAACTGCTCCCAAACTACGTGGATATCTCGGGGCTCCTCCTCTCTAGCCTCTAGGGGTACAAGGTCCCTGGACTGACTAGGTTCTCCAGCATTCGTCATCCTGACAAATAAAATTTTAAGTTTTAGTAATTACGTGATGCTAATCGAGACTCGAATATATAAGTATAAGCACGTAGCACATAAGGTAAGTTATTATCTTTCTTAGAACTCGATAAGAGTTATCATTACTATGTTCTCGATCTCTAAAAAGGCTACTATCCTAAGGTTTTTCCCCACCTAAGGTTCATAACCTACAGCTCTGATACCAACCTGTGACACCCCCAAATCCGGGTACTTCAATTTCCACGGGACTTGGTGTTCACTGTACAAATATCATCTATCTATCTACCCATAGTAAATGCAAACCATGAAATAAATAGAAATAATCCTCCCCTTATGGGGTTACAACATCTGAAAAGAAATACATCAATCCCAGGTCGTACTTAACCTTAAATATCAAATGCGGAAATATAAATAATTAAATAAGTTTTACACAACTTTAACATAAGTCTGAAACATAAACACATAAAATAAACAACAAGTCTTCATCACTTGTTGACTTTGCCCTTGCCTTTGCTAGTAGAAGGCTCGTCAGACCTTTCGTTCTTAACTGCAATGTTATTATTACGCAAGAGTGAGCACGGTTGCCCACAAGTATAATAATATGACAACAATATAATAACATGCGAGTGAATCAAGGACATCTGAATAAAGAAACTCAACTTTTGACTCGAGGATAAATAACAGGAATCAAAATATCATCTGAGGGTCATAAGACCTTGAACTATGTCCTAGGTTGTAAAGTGTTTATACTTAAAACCTTTAACAGTCATAAGACTATGGACTCTACTTCTCGTACTTAGGGGGATCAGCCCTTAGTACCATATTGTGCACAATATCTCAACGCTAAAGCGTAAATAATCCCCTTTTACAGGGTTGTTCATCTCAGTTTTGACATCAGAGTCCGCACCAAAGGAAGTTTGGTTTGGATAAGCTCAATAAGTATTTTGGAATTTAGAACGTTCATCAACTATGGACTAGTCGAATCAATAAGGGTTCACTAGTCCTATAAGGTTCAACAATAACATCGATATTCAACTTGAATAATAAATCTCAAGAGTATACAATCGAATAAGTATTGTATCACTGAATCATGCTTTTAAAAGAGTTACAATATGTAATATGAATTTCGAACTTGAACAATTAAAAACACGAGCTTACTCGATATAGAAACACAAGTCTAAGGCTTAATAAATGAATAAATTAGAATTTAGGGAACTTGCTAAATCAATAAGTTAGGGATAGGATACTTGCCTCTTGCACAAGCTACAATTATAATTCACGTTCTTTATTAAACCCTACACATCAATACGTTCACAATACAAATTAATCAATAACTCGATATACGTATCGAATCACACACATCGGTCTTGAGCACGTTATTGGACTATACAATTAACGATTCAAGTCATGTAATTAACTTATTAATTACTCACGTAATATAAGTTATTAACCTCTTATTATATGTTTAATCATGTCTTTATGTTCATTACATTAGGTTTTAAACCACCTCTTAGAACACACGAACACTTAGCAAAAAAAAAATTTCAAATTTCTGCAAGGGGCGCGGCCGCGCGCCAGTTACCCTTGGGACCAGCGCGGTCGCGCGGCAACGCAGACCCAGATTTCCAGTTCGCGAATGACACACAGAGCAACCCAAATAAATCCAAATTAAACTAACGTAATGAATTTAAGGCTACCCATAAGATATAGAATTTACAGAAACATCATACCATGTTCTAAGCATGCTTTTAACACTTTAAATCACGGAATTACACAAATCACAACATTTAATTTCACTATTTTCAACATTTTATAAAGTTTTGAAAGAAAACAAGAATTCAACGTTACGGATTCGTTATAACACCGAATCCATTCGTTTAACTTCTATTTTGTTCGTTTAAATGTACACAATCACATTCAAGTGTTAATTTAAGTTAAATAAACGCATAAGGTGTGTAAATTTTGTACGTAAGGGCCATATGGGCCATATGTACAATTTTTACACTCTGTAACTTTTGAAAAATCAAATTAAGCATAACTACATGGATTTAATCGCACTAAATCATGCATACATGATATACAACATGTTATGATCATACAATAACACATATAAAATCATATCATACATTAATTATCAAATTAGTTATTCACAGAGAATCTAACATACGTTAATGGAAAACTTTAAGAACTTGAATTTAAAAACTTAGGAGAAGGAATTACCCTTGCTAGTTTGTGAAGATGATTCAAGGATGATGATATAAACTTTTCAAATTCTTCTTCTTCAATCTTTTCTCTCAAAATTCTCTCTGATTCTTTAAGTTTTATTTCCTCTGATATGAATATATAAATTGATATAGTATATATGTATATAAGTATAATACGTATAATATATAATGGGTGAGTGGTTGTCAGTTGGTCCCTTAGTGGGT
The DNA here is from genome assembly GCA_020205555.1 of Panax stipuleanatus. Classification (NCBI taxonomy): domain Eukaryota; kingdom Viridiplantae; phylum Streptophyta; class Magnoliopsida; order Apiales; family Araliaceae; genus Panax; species Panax stipuleanatus. The sequence continues at coordinate 122,015,354 of CM035121.1, read as the reverse complement.
TAACTGACCAACTCCCCTTAAGGCCTTGTTTGGCTAGCTTAAGGAATCCCTTCTCATTTATTTTAATTAATTTATTATAATATAGTTAATTAATGTCACACCCAATTAAATCAAATAATGCTATTTAAATCAATTAAATAAAATAGCATAAATCTACATTAAATCACATAGTCACATAATTAAAATTCTTATTTATTAATTATGTCTAATCATAAATCTCTAATTAATTAATAAATTAATTAGAATAACATTATGCTTATTAATTAATATATTAATCAAATAAGCTCAATTAAATACATACTTTGAATATAAAAATTCACCACATTAATTTAACTAATGTGACACATATAATTAAATTAATCTACCACAAATTCATCAATTAATTATTTAACTCAATAATTAAATCATCAAAAAATATTTATTTAATTCAATAAATATTCAAAATAAATTACAAAAATCTTGTTTGTTACAGCAGCTATTGGGTCCGTAGTTCCATAGAACTCAGGCGGACCTATTATCTTGAACTCCTTAAAGGTAGTCCCCCGACCTATCCCAGGATTAGTGCGTACGGTACCTCTCGTTCGATTGAGAGCCGTAGCTAAAAGATTCACAAATTCCTGCATCAGGTTATTATTCCATTGCTCCTCCTCATTACGAGGTTCTTCTTCATGATTTCTGGCACGTCTTCTTGGCGGCATTTTCTGTTAATACGAAAACATTTCATTATTCTTTATTTCTTCATTCGGTTATTATTAACAATCAAATAATAACTCAATCACATTGCCAAGTATTTTAAATAAAACCTTTATATTAAAATAATTCGTTGTAGTATAACACTACACTTTACATTACATAGCTTCAGTCATTTACATTACTATCCTGTAATTACTTTCCAAAAGTTGGGACTTACAAAAGACTACCCTTATCTATAGAAAAGAGGATTTTACATCATCACTAGTTATACACACATTTACAGAGCTATTTACATCGCTATCTTTTCTATACGTACTACGAAACTACATCTGCAACACGGCATTCATGTAATCCGCATCGGCCATACTGGCCACAATGTCCCGGCTAATAGTATGTCGAGTCTGTCCTTCCTCCACAGGATACTCAGCCATCTGCTGCTGGTAATCCTCGTGCGAGCACCTATAAATATAGCACATTCTACCTATCTTCTGCTTCATGTACAGAAGTTCAGCCTTCAATTCCTGGACTTCTAGCTTCAAGTCCCGGACTTTATCCTTAGCCAACACTTTCTCATCGTGCTCGGCCTCCCAGAAGATCTCCATATTCTCTCTATCTTCTACCACATCATCCACCACTTTCTTGAGGTCACTGACCTCCTTACTTAGTTGGACATTTCTGTCCAGTATTGCCATGAATAGTAGTTTCATGGACTCTCCCGGTGTAGAATCCTCCACATCTACCTCCGTAGGCAATATCATATTAATCGGCATTGTCACCTCCTCCTCAGTAGGCAGTACCGTATTAATTGACACCGACTCAACCTCCTCCTCCGACATACCCTCAAATAATGACGCGTAGTTAAAGTTATCAGAGTACTCAGACGGGTCCTCTTCCTCTATATCAGTCCCCTCTAGAATCACTGATCGTACCTCCGCCACCGGCATTGGTACAACTTCTACCAAGTTGACTGAATCCTCGCTAACCTCATGTATTTCATTATACATGTTCATTATTCCTGTTATCTACATAAAACATAAATAACTGGATTAGTATACAATCAAATATGAACAATTTATATCACAATTAATATGTTTAAGGTTACTTTCTTCTTTCAAAACTTTACCCGAGTTTGTTGACTTCTAACTTCTACTTCACTTCTCCAGGTTATAGCCTAAGGTTTTTATCGCTTAAGTTTTATAACCTACAGCTTTGATACCAACCTGTGATGCCCCCAAATCTGGGTACCTTCAAACCCAAGACATGGTGCTACACGGTGCTACAATCTACTCATACATTCAATTGAGGACATCAATATCAATGCATAATTTTACTAATTATTACATTCTATTAAATTCCTTCCCAAGTATTCGTAACCAATAAATTATTCTATGTCATAATATCAGTAAATACAATACTCATACTATGTTATTACAAAGGTCACTCCTTGTCCAGCTTGGACTTGCCTTTGTCTTTACCGGATCCTTCAGTCCTTTCGTTCTTAGCTGAAATCGTTTAGTTTTAAGCAAGAATGAATATAAACAGCTCAGCAAGTTAAACAGTATATCTTGCAAACCACAAAATCAAGAATCATATTCTTTGGTCTTCAATAACTGTATAATAGTTATGAAGTACTTAAGAATAATCAAAATATCATTTTGATTCCTTTAAAACCATTCCCAAGGACTTTATAGCCTCTTCGGAATCCATTTTGGTCAACGACCATGAACCATATATTTTAGTTCTCATTCATGAAAGGAACAACCCGGCACGAAGGCCGTAAGTTTGATATAGCTTACGAGAACATCCAGGTGATCAGCCTGTAGTACTCTATGTTGATCAACACTCATACATTAAACATGTTTACGTTTAATTTGTGGCAACCTCAAGTGCCTACCGAATTAACGACGTTTAAAACCTTTGTTTTATTCATACTCAGGTTTACTTGAGAATCCGTCCCAAGCAATTGGCATAGGATCACAACATTATATATATTTTGGAAAGATTTGTGGAAAAACCCACCAAATATACTAAATCTCAATCTAGCCGAATCAAATGGCATCGACTATTCAATAACAGTTCATGCATAAGCAATTATGCAGAATGACCTCTTGTCCAACCATAATGTATAGACAAGAGTTTAGAAAACTTGCATTCATAGTAAAATATGAACGAAGTTAGAAAACTTGCCTTTGTGTCTTCTAAACCTTTACACGTAGTCTATTTAGTCTTTACAACGTCTACAAAGTATAACACAAAGCATACCTATGAGAATTCATCATCGATATACCAAGTATAGCCTAACTTCTCCATCTTGTATAACTTAATCGAAATGTTAAATTAATAACATTCATTTAAGTTATTTAATGTCCATTACGGTTTATTAACATCATATGTTATAAACCAACTCTTCTTAATCATCACTAAACATGATGATTAAACGAGTATTTAACTTGTTCCTTAACTTAGTTTTAGTTAACGTCCAAAACTTAAGTTTAATTACGTTTATTTAATATTTAAGTTTCATAAACTCTTACTTAAACATGTTGTTTAAGGTTTACATTACATCATTTACTAGACCCTTAATGATATGCAAAAGGTTAAGTAATTATTAATAATGTTAACTTTTCTCCCATGCTGGCACTGCGGCGCCATATATTGCCCTTGGAGTGGCGCTGCAGCGCTACTCTCTACAGCTTTCTCTCGGGTGTGGCGCTGTGGCACCAGCTTAAGCCTATTGGTTGGTGCTGCGGCGCTTGCTCTGCAACTTTGAAAATTTTTCTATGTCTTTGAAAATTCTGAAATTCCGGAGTCCGTAACTTGATCATTATAACTCAGAATTAGTTTGTTCCAAAGCCAAAAGTTCATAAACGACATGCTCTACCATCCTATCAAGTTGAAATTCATTTCCAAACCCGTCAACGAGAAATTCTCTGATTAGTCCATATTTTTACATTTTCGTTAAACGTTCGTGAACGTTCGACACTCAAATCTTCGTTTTAAGTGGGAATCAATCTGTTCTTTCCCTTGCACTTCTTATTTACCTAAATTCATGTGTTGCATTTGAAAACTATCATTTTCGATGCTCTCAGTGACTTTTGACTTCTAATCCGAGAAATTTACATTTTCGACGATTATCGTCTAATCGCGTAACTTTCGCCGAATCTTCGTTCTTCATTATTATTACTCCAAACCACTTGGAATCAAACTCATGGTTGATTATTACTAATTCTAATAATTCAAAACATTTAAGTTTTTCATGGTTTCACATGTTCATTAGTCTATTTCCTATGAATTCATTAAGTCCATTATTAGTACCTAATCAATTTTTAGTCTTCCATCATGCATAGCTTGTTAAGGTTCTTAGTTAACTATTAAGCCATCCTTATAACTTCTTAGGGTTCAGGCTTTCTTTAACACTTCTCTATCAACGTTAATATTGAAAGAAAAGAAAGTTTTACATATTATTCCTTATGGGAATGCCTTTAAGGTTCTTGGTGGAGTGAGTAGGAATACTCAAAGCTTTCTTAATCCCCTTAGTTGATGAAATGTCTTCACAAACACAAGCTAGCTTCTCTTCTTATCTCTCTTTCTAGATGTTAGGATTTCTCAAACAACCAAAATATGAAGACAAGGCTCTCTATTTATAGAGTTGGCAAGGCTTAGGGTAGAAGAGTCATTTAGGCCCAACCTCCTCTACTATTCCCACCTCCTCTCCTTTCTTTCCCACCAAGTTAAGGCCCATGTGCTAGCACATAGCCAACCATGTTCCCCCCTTGTGCTCCCACATGCTCCCATGTGGCCTTATTCCCCTATGTCCAACATGGGTTGTGGGTTGAACCATGGGTTAAAACCACCCGTTTACCCAATGGTTTGACCCACGGGTCAAACTTATCAACTTTTAATTCCAATTTAATTCGTTTTAACGTATTTACTCTGTATAAAAATTTGTATTGTACATTGTATAATTCTCGTATTCTCTCCGTATTATTCTTGTATAATACCTCGTATTATACACGTATTCTTTTCGTACCGTAATCATTTATTATTATATGTAAACAATTATTTCATTAGATCACTTTCCTTAACCGTTAGGATTTTAAGTCCCTACGCGAAAACTTCGTGAGTCATAAATGAAATATTATTACATATTGCATCTCGTATCAAAATCCTATCATTACGCGTTTCTCAGAATTTCAAAATAAATTCTCAAGAAGAAACGGATGAATAGTGATCCCCGTACTTTTCCTCCCGAGAAAACTTTTCTCGGCTTACTTAACTTTTCACAGTATATTACCCTCAAATCTTTCGACAGAACGTCATTTTGACATTCCGAACTCTCGGATGACATAGGGTCTCAAACCCTAACCTTTATGGTCAAACCCTAACCCTTAGGGTTAAATAGTGTCTATTTCGTCTTTTCCCAAAATTATTTTTATTCTCGAAAACCTTTTTTTTTCGTCTTCTAAATTCATATCATTTTTTCCTAGCACGTAGCCAGAATCCTACTCATTTCTGCATTCTCTAGGTCATAAAATGACCTACAATTTACTTACTCAGTTTAATAAACAAATAATCCAATTTTTATTCAATAAATCAAATAAAAATTCATTTACATAAACGTTTGATTTTCTCAGGCGTTACACTACACAATTATAACACACTTTTTCCAGGTATCCTACACATACCATTTAGGATCGTCACTCTAATTAGTTATATTACTTAACTTATTGGTTTAGTTTCCATTTTATTTAGCTTAGTTATCTTAGCTAAGTTTATAGTCTGTAGCTTTATTTGACTATACTAACCACATACCACGAATCTTGAAACCTTCACTAGCATATAACATGAGTTTTTAGTATTTAAACTATATTACTAAACCCCATAAACGTCGAGTTTAAGTCTTTTACAATGATGAGTGGGTAATTTACCCATGAATTAGGTATTCTTAGACTTAATAAATTGCTTGTTTTAAAGTATTTTAGGACATATTTATTAGTTTATTTGTTATTTTGCATGACAGGGCAAAGTAGGGGTAATTCGGATATTTCAGGATCATTAATGGAAAATCTATAAATTGGCACCACCATCCCAGCGTTGGGGCCCTAGGAATCAGAAATGGTGGTCGAGGCTTTGCAGGGCAAGGAAAGGAAAGAGAAAAAAATATAGGATTTCTATTCCAAAAAGGAGTATTGTTGAAGGTTGACTTGAATGGGCCGAAAGCTATAAAAAGAAGAAGGATTCTAACAGAAAACACACATTGATTGAGACAGAATATGGAGATTGACTGGGAATTACAAAGAAGCACTTGAAGATTGCAATTGGATGTTGAAGATAGGAGCCTAACATGGAGTTTTTATTCTTCTTCTCTATTTGTAATTTTATTGAGATGATTTCTATGGGATTTTTGGTTTTAATTTCCAGCGTGAAATAACTTTTTAATTAAGGCTACAATGGAACCTTTTATGCTTAATAATTAATTATCTTTTGAAATCTAATTATTTATTCAAATTGAGTTGTCTATCATTTTTTGCTTTAATTGCTTAATTATTTGGCCAATAATTACTATGTTACACTAGATGAATTCGGGAGATGAAATCTAGGGTTAGAACTGAATGTTATAGGATGTGTTCTTAGTTATTTAAATGAGATAAATAATTAGGGTTGTGAATATGAATATCTCTTTTCACTTCTTGTAACAATTGGGAATTAGAACTTAATAAATTTAATTCTTTTGATTTGCATAGGAATATCGCATAATTGATTGGATTGAATAATTGTCGACGCCGGTGGAAAAATTCGGGTCGAGTCAAACCCGGATCTTTCTCTCTTCCTAAGTTATTTCTACCCTTATTGTTTTTATTTGTGAAAAAGATTTTGAAGGGTTTTTAGGAAAAGGCCAACATGTATCATGTCAACGATTTGAACGTTTTACATAGTCGTCAGTTGGTAGATTTAAAATGGTTGTACCAACTCAATCGAGTTTTGAAAAGAGGCCCAATTTCTGGACACTGTCGAAACTTGATCTTTGAAACCGAAGTTTTGAGTTCGGGAGCTTGGTTAAGTGTGGGGAAGGTGTAAGGCACCCCACAACTCCCGTGAAAACACGGTACCACATCTTTTTAATATTTCACTTTTAAATATGCAATGTGTGTGTGTATGCTGGAAGAAATTGGGCCTATGTTTGATTGATTAGAAGCATTGAACAAGCTTCGTTGAACCTATATACGAAGGGTTTGATTTGATTTGAAAAGTCTCTTATTTAGACAAGATTATTAAAATGAGGTTTTGAAAGCAGGTTTTCAAACCCTTACGCTAACATAGGAATTAAAGTATGTCAACCCTTTTGTTTTATCTTTTTAGCCTTAAGGCTCAATTTGAATGGTGATTATCGGGCTGCGAAGCATCCTCGACCACAAACATATACACAAGTGTCGGTATCCTCATGGGCATAATAGCCATCGGAGGGACTCTGACACGATAAACCATTATTCTCATTATGTTGAGACCTTAAACCAGGATAACCGTTTTAAGGTCTTTCGGATGTACATTTTATAGAAAAACTGGCAGGGTACATCTGTAAAGTGGAGTTTGTCCATCGTGGGAATTAGATTCTAATCAGTTTGATCATGAATCCCACGATTCCTAGGCTCACAAAGAAAAGCCAATAAAGTTGCACAGCTCAAATATGTACAGAAATATATAAACATCCAGATATCGCCAGAACCAAGGATCCATCAGTAAATCTTGGCTCGCACATGGCCGAAGCATCTCGTTCCCACTAGATAGCGATCAAAGGGCCGCGAGGTAGCTTTCAGAACTGTAACTAGAAAAAATGCTAGATTTAAATAAATCTCAGCCATTCTAGCTTCCTGGTTCTGTCTGAACCTATTTTGAACCGTTTGAAAGCTAGAGTTGGCGAGATTTAAAGAAATATAGTTCGTCCGCAGAAATGTCAGTGCCGATTCATATCAAATGAATATTTAAAGCAACAATTTAATCAAGATGAGCAAATTGTTAGAGTGAAAAAATTTGGGTTTGGAAGATAAGAAAATGGCCGGAAAACTAAACGGGCATGGGTTCAGAGCATTTTTGATTATAAAATGAGCTGGGGGTCACCTCATATATATAGACCCAGGAGAAGTAGCTCTACCTACAGCAGCCGCTGATAGAGGTGGGGCTCCATGTGGCGGGGCCCGTTGCATCGAAGTACGTGCACTCTGAGCAATACGATGTCAAATTCGAAACTTTTTAACTTTTGATCGTAGCGTCCGTTTGAGGCGTTCTGTACCTTTCCGGAAAGCCCTCGCCGAGAGTGTCGCAATGACATGGGAGAAAACCTTTTTAGAGTCCAAAAAGACGGGTTCATAACCAGGTCTTTGATTCCTCACAGTTTGTCTGTTGAGCTGTCTTGCACTGTTTCCACTCGGGATCATTGTTATGGTTCGTTCTGACCTTGATGGCATTAATTTGGCTTGAGTTTGACCGAATTGGCTTTAAGTTGGTAAAATGACCATTTTTCCCCTCCCAGGGTTGCCTTCAGTGTTGGCATGGCCTCCATCTAACTTCCCGGGGTTGTCTCCGAGGTTTGGATTCTAGCCGATTGGGAGCTGTCGTTTACACTCCTAAATTAACCTCACTTTCACTTCACGAATTTAACTAATTAGCATAGTAGTAAGCAAGGATCGATCCCACAGAGAGTGATTTATTTTATATTTATCCTATGATTTCTAATTAAAAGGGGTTTTGAATTGATTAACTAAATTAACAAGAATAAACTAATAAGAATTAACAATAAATAAAAAAATTCAGTTCTTCAGTTCAGTATCACCTTTTAATAACAATAGATTAATCAAGTATAACATTATTTACCCTTCAATGAAATTAATAGCCCTAGGTAACAACAAGCTCTGCTACCCGAAACTCCCCTTAGATTGTCACTCAATGAAACAAGCTCTTCACAAGATTCTAACCATTATATAACCTAGAACAAGCTCTCTAGATTTAATATAACAGCAGCATTAAGAACTAGGGAATTAGACTATTCCAATAAACAAACACATAAGCTCGGATTGTTTAACTTGTCTTCTGATAATCATAGCAATACTCAAAAGCTTTTCCACAATCAGGTATTACTAATTGCTACTTGTGATTAAGAACAATATCAATTACACGTAATATTATTCCTTGATCTAGCATATGACACCAATTCACTAATTTAATCCTGCAGAATCACGTTAGTAAATTGAATAGCATACAAGAAATTAAAGTAGATTATAAGAATAAATCTCATGTAAGAAGGAATAAATAAAATAAACTTGATCAAACCATTAATTATAAATACGGTTCAACATCCCTTCCGAACTGAATTAAAAGAATTAGTTCAATACTCCAAAAAAATCATAGATCTCATATGAAAGAAAAAATAATAATATGCCAAATACAAGAGAATAGATCCCCTATTTATATTATTAAAAACGCAGCCCTCATTAACCCTTAGCTTGCATCCAAATCCGTGTCGTAAAAGGAATTGATGTTGCTGATTTCCATAATGCTTTGCAAGCTACTTATTCGAGGCCCACTCATGTTGCCAGCTACTTCAATTAGTAATATGTCAAAACTGTAAGGTGCTTGGATTCTTGCATGAACGTGGGCCCATGATACATGATATCTTATTCCAATTGACACTATCCAATTTCGTGACCAGATAATCAATTCGTAATCTGCTAGACTCCTAAACATGCTATGAATAGTAAGTTACTTCAATTCGTGGGCCCATATAATACTCCTTTTCCAATTTGACATTCCAAGCTGCTTGTGTATTAATTGGATTTGATAGTGCATGTGCTGCCACTTTTAATATATATGATATACTCTCCTTTGCCAACATGTAAATCCATCAGCTTCGTGGACTTCCTAAGATGCTAGATCCGTGGGCCCCATGGAGAAACAATCCTTTAATTGCTTTAGAAACCGAGACCTGCTAGGACTTTTCTTTCCAATTTCGTGAATGCTTGGACTTGTGATTTGTGGCCCATGTGTTTTAAGTCCAATTCCTTTTGTCAAGTTGCTTACCACCTTGGACCCACTACAAGTTATCCTATTCCAATCCGTGAGCTACTTGGTGGGAAAGTGCTGCTTGTATTTCGTTAATTGCATCACTTAATTATTTTCTCCAATCCGTGAATATGCCAAGTCGGCCCACATGCTAACAAATTAATAATTGACCAAGTGAACTTGCATGTCTCCTTCAATTCGGAATTACCAAATCCGTTAGCTGCTAGGACTAGTATAAGAATTCGTATGCTACTTGGTCTCCTCTTGGATGAGCTGCTGGACATTTCAATTGATGATTACATGTTAGAAAACTGGGCTGAATAAATGCCAAGCGTAATAAATTCGCGGCCCAGCTGAATATCCATATTGCTGCATGTCCAACACCAAACCGTGCATGCAATTTCTGAATTGGATTTTAAAAACTCACAAATTTATTCTTTTTTCATCATTTCAGCCCTTTACGCCTTAATTCACCTGAAACAATAAATACATCAATTAAGCTCATATTCACATAAAACATGTAATAAAACTAAACATAAAGGAATAATAAATCATGAATATTATGTACTTATCAAATTCCCCCACACTTAGCCTTTACACGTCCTCGTGTAAACCAACAATTTGATTTGAAAAAAACTCTATTCAATCATAATGTCAAAAGATTTTAAGATCAAATCATGATTATCAATACTAAACCTACAAAAATATAATTAACGCTTCATCAATCAACTCAAGATAAGCACCTCGCCACTTCACCAATGAATTTCATTAAATTAAATTGTAACCACATAAGTCCTCTTTTATGATCCACACACTTACTCAACTTAGTTACCATAAAGCAAAAATCGTGCACACCACTCAAAAACTCAAAACATATTTTTTCTGCTTTATTTTTTTTTACCAGAACCTTTTCATTTTTTTTATTTGTTTCCGGTGAATGCATTTTGTGCTCCGTTTCACCTTCCTCAATCATTCTTTGGGAAGTGAGTGCATTTTATGCTCCATCTCACTTATTCGCACGTGTTTATGGGAGAGTGCGTTTTACGCTCCATCTCATCCCACCACATGACTTCTCATTTGCGTCTTTTTCAACAATTTAATTGATTTTCAACTTTAAATTTTCTTTTTTTTTACATGGTCCTGCAAAAAAAACATAAGCAGTTCAATAGTTCTAGAGCATGAGATTAGTGCACATAGACAACTCCACATATAACTTAGCCAACTAAGCATATATCACATGTTCAAGTACTCATGAGATACAAATTCAATTCAAATCAATTACTATGGATAATGACTTAGTTTTTCTCAATCATTAATCAATTAAGCATCAAACAGATTTTGAATTTTTAGCATTGATTTTCAAATTTTTTTGACTTTAACCTTCGAACACATAGGCAAATAGAATTATGGAAGTCAAATTTTTCAAAAATTTTCACGGGGAATTTTCAAGTTTCCTATCAAAACATGGTGATCAATATTCCTAAAAATAAAATCCCTAAATAAAATAAAAACCTAAATCCTTCCCCCCACACTCAAACCTTACATTGTCCCCAATGTAAGAAAATCATGCAACGAAGAAATAACTACATGCAAATAAAAAAAACTAAATAGTAAAGAGATAGAAAAATCAAATCTGATTTCTTAGGTTGCCTCCCAAGCAGCTGCCCTTGTTTATTGTCATTGGCTTGACTTCTTCCTCTCTTCTATGTAATTGGACTTGTGAACTTGAAGTGGACTGGTAGCAGTTTCATCCTTAATTGAGGAACATTGTGTACTTCATGATCCTGCTCCTTTCCAGCCACCAAATCCTCCTCGTATAATTGTATTCGATCAAAATATTTCTGCACTGTGTTGAACTGAAACTTTGCATTTTCCAATTCCATGGTAAAGGTATGATGGTGTGTAGCACTCCTTGTTCCTGTTGATTTTAATGATGGAGTTGGATCCACGTCTTTCTTGTCGAGATCTGCATAATTTATCAAATTATTCTCCTCTTCCTCTTGTTCATTCTCTTCATCAAATTCCATATTACAGTCCGTTCCTGGAGTAAGCCTTGAATCCTCCTGCTCCTCTTCGTCAAATCCCATTGTACTAAAGTTCTCAACAAATGGAGGAGATAACTCCCCGAAGCCTTGAAATTCTAACCTCCCTGTTGTGGTTGCAAGCTGACCAACTTGATCCCTCAGATCTTGAACAAAAGTTCTTGTCTCCTGCTGGAACTGCTGTGTCTGACTCATGAACTGTAGTGTTCGACTCATGAATTCCTTGAACATATCCTCCATAGAAGTCCCAGAATTGACAGGTACTTCTTGGTTTTCTGTGTGGTACTGAGGTTGAGTCTGCTGAAGATCTTGCTGCATATTTGAAAGGACAGGTTACATTGGTGGCCTAGTACCTTCATAGCTCAAGTCGGGATGATCTCTCCATTCAAAATTGTGAGTTTCTGCCCAAGGATCACATTGATGTGGATTTTGTCCGAAGAATGTCCCCACAGCATTAACTTGATGAACAATTACATCCTCTTGCACTATGGGACAATCATTTGTTGTATGCCCTGATTTTGAGTAAATTCCACATACTTTTGCAACCGGTACGTTTCCTGTTGTTAAATGTAGCACCACAGCAGTTAAGTTAGAAATCTGTTGTGCCAATTCACTCGTGCTTACCTCACTTACCCTTTGTGGAGCATGATCGTATTGTTGTGAGTTAGCGGCCATGTTTGCAATCAAATTTCTTGTAGCCTCCGGTGTCTTGTCTACTAATGCTCCTCCACTAGCCGCATCGATCATACTTCTTTCCGTTGGTACCAGTCCCTCGTAGAAATACTGAATCAAGTGTTTCTCATCAATTTGGTGGAGAGGGTAGCTGGAACACAACTTCTTGAACCTTTCCCAATACTCGTAGAGAGTTTCTCCATTGAACTGACTGATTCCACATATCTCCTTCCTTGAATCGGCAACTCTTGATGCAGGAAAATACTTCTCCAAGAATAGCCTTTGCATATCAGTCCATGATCGTATCGATCCCGAAGGAAGATAGTATAACCAGTCTTTAGCCAAATCTGCTAATGAGAAAGGAAAAAGTCTAAGTTTGATCTGCTCCTCTGACACTCCTTGTGATGTCATCATGGAACACACCACATGGAACTCCTTTAGATGCGTATATGGATTTTCACCTGTTAGACCACGAAAAATAGGCAAAAAGCGAATTAGTCCGTAGTTAAGTTCAAAAGCAACATCTAAGGTAGGATATTTAATACACATGGATGGTTGATCAAGGTCTGGAGTAGCCAGTTCTTTTAAAGTCCGGTTGTTCGGCACCACCATCTTTTCCTTTTTAAGTATTAGAACAAGAGCTTCTTTTGTATTTGCAATTTTCTCTATCTCTTGATCAAAATTAGAGTGAGAGGATTGAGTCATAAAACAAAAAGAAAAAATATAAAATAAAAAGAAAATAATAAAAATAAACGAAAACAAAGAATAAACAAAAACAAATAACACTCCCCGGCAACGGTGCCAAAATTTGGGAGCTGTCGTTTACACTCCTAAATTAACATCACTTTCACTTCAGGAATTTAACTAATTAGCACAGTAGTAAGGAAGGATCGATCCCACAGAGAGTGATTTATTTTATATTTATCCTA